>JARJPP010000069.1:0-250362 GCA_030782485.1 Beauveria brongniartii
GGAATACCTCCTCCTTAAGTACTCGTCTATCTCTCTACTATAGCCTTAGATCGAAAGGCTTGACCTTCGATCCCCTAGATCTTACTCTAGGATCGATAGCTTAATAGCTTAAGTCCTTAATCCTAGGGAGGTTACGTGACCTCCTGTCCTTTCTAGGCGCTAGTGCGTTAAACCCTAGTCCGCCTCACTTAGCCCCGCGTATATGCTGTAGCGTTTATAACAAGGCTCTATAAGCGTAACTAGTTATAAAAAAGTGCATAGAGTTAACTATAGTCTAGTTATCTACTAGTAATTATAAAATATAAAAAAAGAGTACTCTTATATATTATAAGTAATAATTTATTTATTAAGAGTACTAATTTACTCCTTAAGGCTAGTTTAATATACTTAGTAACTATTCTAAACTAGTACTTAAAATAGTATAGTATTCTCTATATAATTACTTTATAATAACTAAAATTAATAAAAATAAATACCTTAAAACGCCTATAATTCGCCTAATAATATATTAATTAGACTAAGTAAATTTAAGAGCGCTAGATCTTCTCTAATAAGACTATAATTACCTATAGTTAAAGGTAATAGTAGGCGTAGGTATTCTATAAAAGAGTAAGTAACTTTAATATATAATAACTTTATAACCTAATATTATATAAGAAAACTAAAAAGATAAAAAAAATATCTAGCTAAAAAATAAACTAACTTATTATTTATAAATATTTTAGGCTAGTTTTATATATAAAAGAAAGATAAACCTTATTAGCCTAATTAGTAACCCTAACTCTAACTAATATAGCGTTATTAGCTATGAAATACTCGCCTATTTATAAGAGAATTTACCTATAATTATAGAACCTAGTTATTTCTTTATTTAAGATAATACCTCTACTTATATAACTTATTTAGTTAAGAATTAGCTATATAAGTAGATAGGAGAAAATAAGATATAGCTAGTAAAATAGCCACTATATTTACCTAATCTTAACCCTATTAAAAATCTATAGAAATTACTTAAAGAGTAGATATTAAAAAATTATCTTAATTTAGCTAACCTTCTTAAGTTAAATTACGCCCTTAATAGGTTAATTATAGCTATAGAGGAGGTGTAGGAGGAATTTAAAGATAACCTATTAGAAAAATTAGCTTTATTAATATACCGCCGCCTCTAGGCTATTATTAACGCTAGGGGTTAGTATATAAAGTACTAACTTTATTAGTATATAATTTATATAGATAAAAACCTCTCCCCTTAATTATAAATTAAAATATGTTAATTTAGGCGAGAAATAGGCATTTAAAATTTCGCTGTTGTGGGTGGCGATTTCCTAATTAGGTGGACCGAGCGGAACTTTTGTTGAGGCACTGTAGCTCATCTAGCAGAGTCGCATTGCATATCGAAATAACTCCATTAACAGATGACTATCTATTATTTAAACAGTAAAGATAATTGTCTATAGTGCGTTTGTCTGAGCCGCTCAGACATGGCTCGTAAGCTGGCCATGGAGTTGAAGCATAAATTTGCCTTTAAATGAAGCGGCATAGTTATACCAGGGCACTTCACACAGTAGTGCCTTGGCGACCACCACTTTTTTTTTTCCCCTGTTCAAAACCGCTGGCCGCTGGCCTGCATGCCCCCGGCTGGGAAAGGAGTACGGATAGACTCGTTGCACTGTCGCGAATTGTAGGCCATTCTCCATGCTGGCATACGTTGTACAAGGTTGGTGCTTGTCTTTCGCAATTTTCCTGGCCTAACTATTTAACTAGAATCGGTCGCCGACATTTGGCATCGTATTTGTTCCATGACCCCGGTCAGCTCATGGAACGTACAATGTCACGCCTACCACCAGTCCAGCCCCTGACTCAAGCCGATATCCAAAGCTTCGCTACGCCTGCTGAAACTGCTCGTTGTTCAAGTCATCTCCTTCCTCCTCTCAGCCAAGTAAGCAAATTTTTTTTTTTTCCTAATACACTGTCCTCTATTTCGCTCGTACCAGGACAGTTTCCGCCTTGGTCGTGTCCCAAGTTTAGCTTGGCACAAAGCCACCGGTTGCAAATTTGCCAGCCACACCCGCGACCCAGAAAATTAATTAAATATAGTAAGTAAACCAGAGATGAGGAAATCGTGTGCTCATGTGGGACTGCCAAGGCGTAATGTCGTATGCCAGGCTGGAAATTGATGTGGAAATACAGATTAGTCGGCGTGTGATGGCAATTAGCTCGCATCGTGATGGAATGGATGTACCTTGGCAGCTTGTCAGCAAAAGCTTCGATTCGACATCTATGGAGATGAGGAATATCGTGTGTAACCCTATTTTCGGCTCGTCGTCTGCAACCAGAATGACGACGAGATTCTGCCAATCTTTGCCGATCCGTCGCACGGCCCCGCTCCCACCCAGCTCAACTCGCCCACTTCGCCCCAGCAGCTTCACTTGGATAAATTGACCATGTCATGCAGCACAGCAGCATCAACAGTCTCCTTCCAAACCTCCGTGCTGAGCTCGACAACATGCCCCGTGCCCAAGTCTGGATCGCCCTGGCCGAGTGTATTCGTCCACGTCACCCACCACTTACCTACCACTTATCTACCAAGTCCTACACCCTCCGCCCCCAGAACTCCCCTATCGCGTGGCCGGCGTCTACTTGCCATTGTAGTGCAGCCGACATTGCCAGCCCGAAAACCACCACTCAAGCACTCCATACCATTATATATATAGATATTCCTTCGCCGGCGCGTCAAATGCGACATTATTAAAAGCAATCGACGTAACCTAGGGAAACGATACACAGACTTAGTCATAAGGATCCATATCCCAGCAGTATCAACAACTTCCGCACTACCTAGTCCACCAGGTGAGACCTAGCCTAAGCTAGACTTTATATCATCAATATAGCAGAGTACTATGCCGGTTATCACGTCGTCAGATACACACGTTAATATCGTAGACACCTTCTCAGTACTTGCTTTGGAGTAACAGAAGGTTGCTTTCGAGTAACAGAAGGATTCCTGGAATAACGATCGTGGATAGCTCGATAAGGGTGTTTATAACGCCAGCTAAGGTATATGGCTTATCAAGGTTATATATACAGTCAACGCTCAAAACTCACCAGTAACGTCAAAGTAAATAGGTGTAGGCTAATCTAAACAGTCAAGAATAAGGATAATACCATACTCTAGTTCAAATCCAAGGCGTAGATATTCCCCCATCATATAAACACGGCCGGTGTTTATAAAAAGCTAAACAAGTAACTATAATTAGTATAACTCTACTTGACTAAGGATAAATAATTTCTAATAATTAGTATATTTCTTTAAGGCGGCGTTACATAACATCAAAGCCACGCCTAGTAAACCCACTCGCGATTATTTAATAACATATATAGCTAATAGGCGTTAACCTTTATATAAGATTATTCCCCTCGTTTTTAAGTCTACAGAGTAACAGTATCAAGGTTAAGGCCGACATAGTAGCCAATAGCGTCTTTCTCGTTAATAATAAATCGGTCAAACTAAAGCCAGCCTGAAGTCTTCTAGGGACACAAGATCTAGAACGGTATAAAAGGATAATATGGCGTAGACTATACTAAAGTATTAGTTATCTCATTTTCCTTATACGTAACGCGGCGTAGCTTTAGGCCCTATTATAAAGGTTCTAGTCAGTAGTAACTAACGTTCGATAAAGAGGACTTACATTACTATATCCTATAATAATCCCGCCACTATTATTAATTTCAATACTCTCCTACTATATATCTACTCTTTTCTAGGCCTAGAATGACTTATCCGCCCGGCTAAAAATGAGATTCCGTACGCCCTAGTGATCCCTAGCGATATAAATAGTGTCAGGGAACAGATGTGAATAAGCATTATACAGCAGTTTAGATATTTGATGGCCTTTATCGTCGTTAGTATTCAATAGTCCGCATATATATATATTACCATAGACCTTGACTAGATGTGCCCAGGCGTTTAAAGCTAAGGCTACCCAGACCTAGTGCGGCTGACAGATGCACAGCTAAGTCGCTGCCGCAGCATTATAGTATAGGACAAGGTAATCTACAATCTACCAACGGAGCTCCCGAGAAAGTCAATATAGTTTCTCATCAAGCCCTTGCCACAAAGAGTGGCGCACAGGCTAAGTATTAGCCAGCAACTCTTATGTCAGATCAAATTCACAGCTTGTCACTGGGCACAGCGCGGCTAAAACAGAGCCCACGTAGTCGTAGCAGTGTGAATGGAAAATTGCAGTCTGGCCACCCCTCCACGTTTCAGGACGGTAGTGGACTGGCGCTCTGGTAGAGTTGTCGTCAGTTCATAGGGCAGTTGTCAAGGAGTGTTTAGTCTAATGAGATTCGTGGCTTACCGTTCAATATCGTTTCACCAGCATAAACTACGAACGTACAAAGACCGCAATGCGGTCCCCTGCCGCGTCCGTCGATTTCCATTCTCGTTACTTATAGCATAGAACTAAACGCCTATTTAAAATACGCTTCTTAGGGGCAGAGAAGCACACTGCTGACCAAGGTTGTACCTGTCCCTAAGGAAATCTCGGCGGAAGTCCAGCTCGGACCTAGTCAAAAGAAGCGAAATATATAAGAAATAAAGCACTGTCAGCAAACAAAGCATGGTCTGCTTCACTCAATTTTAGCGCACAAACCTGCCAGCGCTAGTTAGCAGGGGGTCCTCGATCACCCGGACCTAGCGCGGGATGGCCCAAACAGAAGGCTGCCATCGCGTGACGGCAACGCACGTACATGATACATATATACACGTGCCACGCACCCTGCCGTAGTATAAGATATAAAGTTTATGTGTATTAGTATTTAGAAGAATACGCAGGACAAGGAATGAGACGAAAGGACGGTGAAGCCAGGGTTCCCCGCTCAATCCGCGATCAGCGAGATGCTAGCCCAACGGCTGAAGTTGAGCCCCACAGCTGTCATGTCGGGGTCTCGGTACATCGGGCTGGTGATGTGGCCCAGAGGCACGTTAGGCCACAGCTTTTCCAGCTGTGCTACAGATTCAGCGCCTCTTAACATTGCCGATTTTTCCAATTCTGTTGAAATATACTCCGTACGTTGTCGCACTACGCCGCATTGAACATCTTTCTCAGCAGTGCGAATTTTGCCATGGAGATAATGTAATGCTCTTACTCACCCTGTCTCAATAATCAAGCCGCGAGGAGCCGAGAAGGATAGAGACTAGACTCAATGGGCTTGCGTTGACAGAATGCACAGTATTTAAAAGGACACAGTTGCAGCAAGCTGTTGCTGCTACATAGATAGTCCCGCTCCTACCGTGACAGTGTTCAGACTGCTGCACACCTGCAAAGTAACGACTTAACAACCCTGATCGACAAGAAATGAAGTCATAGCTGTAGTATTGAGCTGGAATAATTTTTGGGCAGCCGGTTCCAAATCTTTTTACCATCTGGCCTGGCAAGCATCCAGCTCCAACGTAATACAATAGCCTAATGCAACGCATAATCGCCTAGCAGCTGTCCCCTGCCGTACGAAGACAAATGGCTTGGGTATCAAACAGCAGAATCCGTAGTGAGGCTATCTGTAAAGGCTCTCACCGAGCGCGCAACGCAAGTTCAGAGAGCTGCAATCCGTCTTCTTTTTCCTGTTTTCTGCATATAATAGTGCTAATTGCGAAACGCAGAGCGTAAGCCAATATCGCCTGTCTCTCGTATATGCAGGTGTTACATAATATTCTTATTGTCTTGAGTATTATCGAGTTTTCAGACCAATCAATGCCTCAGAATATTGTCCTCAGCTGACAACTTCTACAGCCATTGCCGTGTCATGATTCGATGGAAAAGTATAAATATCTGACATCCGGCCTCCAAGAACTTCGCGGTCGATAACCACAGTGAGCTAAAATAAAAGCAAACAAGCAACATCATCAACATGAGGTCGATCGTCGCTATCACCGTTCTTTCTGGCCTTTCTGGGTTAGCCATAGCTACACCCATCGAGGCTCGCACAGATGTCTGTTGGAAAATGTGCTCTCAGTCCGCTCCGCAATGCCCCCAGGGTTGGGTAAGTATCATCTCAAATCCATTAACCGAGTCGAAAAAAAGCAACTTGCTAATGCAGTCATCTCAAGTACGCCAACAACTTGGTGAGTTGATGTCGATAAGCTAGAAGGTAATATGGAAACAGGCTAACATCTTGCTAGGGCACTAGACCTCGACCGTGCTGGACCTGCTGCAAGTCTTCGTAATCGGCTCCTATGCGTCGGGCCGCCGCTGAAGAGAGTCACATGGAGCTGGAAATCTATACTATCAACAAAGGCACAATGCTAGGATATAAGCTCAGGCGGTTATAGCAGCAAAATATCATCAATATAAGAAGGTAGCCCGTGACATTCGCAAGTACTGACCTGTTTGCATGTTATGACTTATTGGGCAACTCGGGCCCCATTGTGACGTCGTTACTAATGAGGGGAGTCGCTGTGGGCATGACTCCAGGTCGGGGCTCTAATAAATAAATAAGTAATCCGTACGCTCCGTAGAGCTTGACAGTTAAAGCACATAGCCAACTTTTCCTCTCATGAGTGTGGGATACAGCCAGTGGGCTCGAGCCTTGGTGGTCCCCTTGTTTCTGCTACTTCATCCTATCTTCAATAAATAACGTAGCCGTCGTTTTGTGGACACTCTTCCTCAACTCCCCCCCGTGGCCTCGTCTATGTTTTCGTCTCCTCCCTCGACAGGTAGCTTCTCCATTTGCAGTGGCGTTGTGTGATTGCCATCCGCGCCCTTTAACGCCATAGGCATCATCTCTGTGTCGGCTTCTAGAGCGCTGTCTGTCATCGCTATTTCGATGCTTTGTGCGGGCGGGTTGCTCCAGCTTAATAATGTTTTCCATCTTCTGTCTTCTGTAGTCGTAGCACCGACTTTCTGGCGTGGATTCTTTGCGATCTAGAGAGCTTATGGTATGTGTCTAAACTTTTTCGGGAGAAAACGTAGAATGTATCTCACGCAATCAACAAATCACATTGGACATGCACCAAGGTAGCAAAGTAAAGCAAGTATAATTCAGATGCCGTCGTGGCCATGGGCGAAGATCAACTAAGCCCGTTCCTAGTAACCATACAAATCAAAAGAAATCGTCAGAACATGTGTCAAGTTTGCTCCGTAGTCGTGGGTGGACCCTGTGTCTATAAACGCCATCAACGTAAATCACCATACGACTGCCTCAAAACAGACAGGACCTAAAGCCCACCATGGCGTCACTCAATCGCTACCCTTGTTGTCATTGAATCCCGTGTCCCTGTTGTCCCTTGAAGCTGCGCAAAATGTAAAAAAAAGTAAAGAGCGTGCAGATGAGCATTCGCCTAGCAAATGGGTTCCGCGCGGTATGTGGTCAAATATGTACAGCCGAAGATGCAAGTCAATTGCCGAGCCTGTCCCTTTGAGGAAGCTAAATCCAGAGAGGAGCGGGGGCCGCAGTGTGCTCAGGGAAAAAAGAGCTGCTGAGGCCATGGACGATGCCTAGGTAGTCGTTGGCACTAAACTTGGAGAGGCAACGGGAGCTGAGGTACATCTCCTCTTCCTCGTCAATAGGCTTGAGTTTGTTGCCAACACCGTACTCTTCAGCAAGCTCGCTAACCTGGGCAAGCTCCTGGCCAAAAGGATGCGACTCCTTGCTAGGATTGGCTGGCGGGGTAGCAGGGGCTGTCTTTTGCGCAAGAGTAGACGAGGCAGACGAGGCGCGTGTAGAAGTGGAAGAGGCACGTGAAAAAGTCAGGCCAGGGCGTGAAGAGGCCGACATGTCTGAGTCGCGCGACTGGCGAGAGGAACGCTTGCGAGCGAGGGCTTCATAGCTGGCCTTTTTGGTATGCGATGGCGAACGCTTGGGAATAATGGGGGCAGCAGGATCGAGGCTAGTCCGGCCAGCGGTCTGGAAGTAGCAGGACAGATGGTTTGGCTCCGGCGTAGGCGACGCGCAGTCGCGCTCATGGGGAGATACATCAGGGCTGGTGGGAGGCGTGGAGTCGGTTGTCATGAAAGTTTCCGTGTCCGAGTCGGGCGTCTTGGAGGAGGCCGAGTTGCTGCGATAAGGACGAGGCAGGTCGGGCGCATTGTATGTGAGAATGTTTGTGGTGTGAATGAGCTCGACAGGAGCAGAAATCTTGGGGCGAGATGGGGGTGTCTTGGTGGTGGTGCTGCTGCGCTTCATAAAGCTCGGAGCCGAGTCGGTATCCAGGCCGAGCTTGCGGCGCGAGGTGGTAAAAGCTCGCGACAGAGACATGGCGAGTCTGTTTTGATGTGTGCAAGTTGGAAGTGAGAAGAAATATCGCGGCCGACAAACGGCGGTGGGCAATCAGCTTGTATTATCAACGGATGACCAGTCAGGCCAGCAGGTGAAGTTGTGGAGCGAGAGGGTGCAGTAGGCAACCAAGCACGGGTTGTAGTACCTGAGCCTTGTGACCTGGAGGTGAGACGGCGTCGTTCCGCGGAAACGAGCAGAACGGAAAGTCCTTGATCAAGTGCTTGTTAGGAAACGTTGCACAGCGCAAAGTGGCACAAAACGGGGCGTCGACCAGAACAGCGTTGATAGATTGGCGGGATGCGCAGCAGAATGTGGTCGTGAACTTCCCAACACGGAAGGTGACTGGCTGGGCTATCAAGCGGGCAGTGTCGTACTGAGCAGGTGCGGCGGTCAGCACAGAGTTGTGCGGGGAAAAGGGCCGAGCAGGATTGTCAGAGGAAGCGGGCGAGGCTAAATGTTGACGTTGCTGGGAATCCTGATTCCTAGAAGCTGTATATGAAAGCTAAGGGGAATAATAAAGGGCCAAGTGGCGAAACAAGTGAAACTGGGCGATCCGAAATTTCCTTTTCTGTCCCTTTCGTCGCAAATTGAAGCGGGATGGCTTAAAGGGAGTAAGTAGTGCGGTGGGTGGCTGCGGGCTTTTTTCCCTTGTCCAGGTTCCCTTTTTTTTTGGCGGTGATAGCGCTGTGTTGGTACCTGGCAGGTGCGGGTGAGTGAAGAAGCTAGCGTCGGCTGTTTGTTTGTTGGGCTAGAGCGTTTGTCTGTGGCGAGGTGGCGGAAGAGAAAACTTGACAAGAGACGATGCAAAGTGATGGAGCTGGATTAAGGAGTGAATCCAAAGCGAGTCGCAACTTTTGCAAATTTTTCAAATGAGGGCGTAGACACGAAGATTGGGTGCGGCGCAAACAAATGTCGGTGCTGTGATCGGTTTGGCGGTGCTGTGTTGCGTGTTGTGGTAGGCGATGGGTAGGTGGTGCAGTGTGGCGTGAAGCGTAAAGGATTGTAGTCGCAGACTAATAAAAAGGAGAGAAAAGGCACGTCGTCAATGAAAGAAACAGACGTGAAGAAAGCAGGACGAAACCAGCGTTTTGCAAAAGGAAGAGAGAAAAGGACTGTGTTCTTGCAAAGAATGTGGAGGAAGAAGAAGAAAAGAGTTGGCGAACGGAGGGGCAGAGACAATGGAGGGAGGGCGAGATGCAGGAAGGCGTTATTAGATCCATCTACCAGGAACACCAGCACCAGGAACACCAGCACCAGTCACCCCAAGAAAAAAGGCACCAGAGGAAACGAGAAACAGGGGACAAGTGCACATTGGAGAACCACACACACACACCCATCACAGAGATGTACATGGATGGCTTGATGGCTTGAATTGGTCTGGTTCGTTGCGCGCGCGGACTCACATCCACTGAAGGTACAAGTCCCAAGCCGGGAGACACAGGCTGTTGGGATGTATACCAGAGTGGTCGACTTTGGGCACCACACCGCGAACTGGCAGCTGGTACCTGTCGCTCGCCGTGGGGTCCCATATAAACCTCACGACGAATCCACCGTGGGCCCCAAACACAGCCAATAGCTGCTGCGACTCCACCAGTCTAGCCCCAGCGCCCCCAGGGCCCAGGCACCCGAATGGGGCCCTCGCATCGGAAGTCCACTCCTGATAACTCACAACGCCGATTCATCCCTAGAAAGACTTTTTTTTGTCCGTTTGCTCGCTCCTCTTTTTTCCTTTTCCATTGCCTTCTATTACCAGCGAGCGTACTCCGCACATCCAGGGCGCCCACCATCCGCCAATCAGAGTCAACGCCCGCCTACTGGTACGCCGTAAAGGTACCACCGGCTGGGGGGTAAACCAGTCGTCTACCCCTAGCTGGATGCCAAGCAGCCAATTGCGTATCGGCTTCGCACAAGCAGTGGAGTCTAACCCTCTGTGGTCTCTCCTTCCCTGTTGTGCGGCCTTTTTGGCCTCTCACACTGATGTACTTCGTAGCCTTTTGAACAATAGAACTAGTTATTCTATCGCGAGGGATTGACGGTGCTGGAATTGCTGTGCGGCCCCAACGCTAGCATCAACTCGCACAGAGCAAGACTTCGCTGGGCACACGCACTGGGCAACAAGGGGAGCGGCCCGAATCCGGGGGGGTGGTCTCTGCTCTTTTTCTCACATGCTGACGGAGCAGAAAAAAATCAATTAAACGCGCATGTTCCGATGTTCGATATACCAGGGTCTACGCCCGTCTTTTTTTACCAGACCCCCCTGCAAAGAAAACCCACATAATTCTTGCCCTGTTTCTCCGAACTCATGCTGGGGACTCGTGAGGGAAAAATGCTTCAATTGTGGACGTTGATTATCGAGGCCCAGCGCTTGCAAACTGTAAAACTCGCCCTCGGCCGCAAAATGCTCCAATGCCTTGCGCGTCAGCTCCCAGGTACCCTCCGAAACTCTGTTCCTACTCCGTAGATGTTGACGTGTCGCCTCCTCCGGTTCCCGCCTCTTCGCCCTTTGCCTTCCTCCCCCTTCTTCGGTTTATGCCTTGTCGCATTGGGCTTTGCTTCTGCTTTCACTGACTGCCGTCGTCCAATGATGCCTTGTCTGTACATATGCGAGCCAGCCCAAAACACGCCCCTGCCCATCGCAGGTTTCAGGTGCCCGACCTTGGCTAGTGCCGAGTGTGGCTTGTATCTTTTGTATGTGAAACTCATATGCATGGTACATGTTCTTCTTTTTTGTGTCCAGGGTGTTGTGTGTGTGAGTGCCTGCGTAAGCGCCCACGTCCCAAAACTCCCCGCTCAGCACGAACCAATCGTCTCATCTTCATCGCACACCACTTTAGCTTGGCCTCTTGCTCCCGTCGAAAGTTGTTCACCAATCATCACAACCCACCGCGAAGTATCGAGTCCGCGAGACGAGCAAACTCGAGCCATCAAACTCTGTCTTTCCAAGTTCAACGCTCGGACCGCCCCGATTTCCTGTTTGCCCCTCAACCTCCCTGCCTGCGTATCGAAACCTTGCAGGCAAATACATGTGTATTGTGCCGAAAATTGTGGGCAACAACTACTTACAGAACTTTCCACGCATTGAAACATATACATGCAGATGCAACGAGTCAGGGACAACTTGATGGCTTTGCCACGTAACTCTATCGCCCATCGCGGCCTCTGCAGGGAATTGAATCCTGAAAATGGCAGGTAGCCAGGCGAAAAAAAAGCAATAAAGGGGTCTCCAACATGCCCCAGCAAGGTTATACCAATACCGAGGGCAGATACCCCATCCGGCGATCGTCTCCTTTAATAAGGCGGGCGATATTGAACAGTCACGACAGGCTTGATTCTCCAAGCGGGTCGCCCGTCTCGATTTAATGACGGCAACATTGCCCTGTCAAGCGTCTCCATTGACCGTTATAATTGCCCTAAAATATATCAATGTTGACAGTAGTAATAGGTCAGGGCCCTGGGCGCCTCCAATATCTCTCGCCTCCAGCAACAATACAGCAGGCCAGTATGATGAGCCTGCGCATCATCTTCAATTCGTGTGATGAACCACAGCAACTTTCGCTTGAGATACTCTCCGTGTTGCCGCGTCCGCATCTTGCATCTCCGTATTCGATATTCGATAGCCTCTTGATTGTACGCTGCAAAAAGAGAAGAATCATCCTCTTTCTCATCATCGTAACTAGATCAACAGCAATGCGTTACTCTTCCGCCGAGGTCTTGTCTTTGAGGGGAAACAAAGCTCATTTTGCCCGCATCTAGGACTTATTTATTCAAGGGCGTACAAGTGGCCTTGATGGCCTTTTGCTGTATCTGCAAGAGACAATATGGTATCAATCATCATTAAATCACCTGCGTTTGAGGGAACAATGCCATGTCCTGCTCATTTCCATGCCACGACCACGGCTAATAAAGTTTTGTCGCATCATTCTCTTGATTACGGGGGCACTCAAGTGATCTACCGGACTACCATGGATATTGGTGGCTTCCCTTTAATTGATACCCTTGCCTCGCCTATAACAACCTGGCTGTTATTACATGGCCTGCCATCGTTTCCAAATCGCTGCCTAAATTCTGCTGTGGACCCGCCCTGGTCTGACAACGGCAGTAGTATTCTATTTTTATTCGACATGAACCACTGAAGGCTTTCGCGCGTCAGGGCTCGTGAATGTACAACGAATTGCATCAATGGTCCCTCTTATATCTGCTTCAAACATCCGCCCTTTGGTGTCACATTCTCTTTGCCCGTTGTCAGTAGAGCACTGCTGTAACTACTTTGTTCAATTCCTGGTTTAGGCCTCGGGCCGCCCGAATACAAGCGTCGCATCTTGTTTCAAACAGGCGGATCCCGGCCGTCCCCGCCTCGGCGTGCCTTCCGTAGGAGGTGGGCTATGCCGCGCCGCCAATGTGAAACTCGACTTCCTTATTTAACGTGAGACTACTTGCCCGGGTCCAGGGTTTCGAGCGACCCTGAATAAGTTGCTGTCAAGAAAGGGGAAGCGGGGATCGCTCGAGGGAGTGCGGATAAAAGTGGTTTCTTTGGACAGTGTCTAATGGCCAAAGGTTAAGTAAAGAGTATTTACGTAAAAGCCGTTGTTACTAGGTCGAGTGGGTATAACTTGAGATTCACTTCTCACACACGAACTAGGAAAATCAAGAGAGGGACATGCGTCAATGATGCGCACATTGTGTCTGCCTGGGATTGCTTGACTGTTGAAGAGCCAACATTAAGGGTTTCCTTCGGGGCCCTAATTTTGCAAGAGATTGCCCCAAGGCTGTGCAAGACTGTCGGACACTTGTCAACTGCTCTTCTTCGAGTTGATTTTGATGAACAAAGCATCAGGGCACACAGACGGCGCGCCCAACGGTTTGGCCACCTGTGAGTCGTGACAACGGCCGCTCACACAGAACCCACCCTCTGACGGAGCAAGCAACCGTCTTGCCGTCTTCTTGTAAGCTTACCAGAGTCTGATATCGGATATCCGTATTGAAATTTATGGAGACCATGCCGCTGAAATGGAGCGACGGCGTCTGAGCCCCGGTTGATCATGCGACTCGTTTTGACAGCCTTCTAGAAGCCCGAGAAGAAAACATCCAATGACTCTGCGATCTTCTGTGTGACTAAAATATATTTGTTTTTTGGCCGGGATATATGATATAGAACCGAGAATACTGTACTGAGCAGGATTAACGAGTACAGAGTGGTGAGGAACATCAGCCCCGGCTGCGACTCGTTCACGCTGCACAGCCCTACGCGCAGGTTTGTTTCAAAATGCCATTTGTTTTCTCAATTCGGAATGTCTCGAGCTTGCAAGATGTGCACATAAGCCAACAAGGGCTTTTTTCTTTCCAAGTCTTGGTCAGACACACTGGTTGGCGTAGTCTGCGCCATCGGACGCACTTTGCCAAGGTTGGCCTGAAGGGACACGCAGTCATAAATTTCTCATATGACAGGTGGCTAGTCCAGCCCTCACTCAGCCTTATCAACGCAACGGAACAAGTCCCACCACTTTCAACACTATTTTAGCCTACAAGTCTGAATTTTGGCGCGCAGGTTCTGGAACCGTCTGATCCCGTCACGATTAGATGGCCGATGATCCTGCTAGGATCCAAGTCGATTCCTCACACCCCACCCGTTTCGTTCCCGGTTCGGGTGACTAGGCCAAGTCGAACACATCGCTTGTCATCGCCTGAGACTTTATCGTCGATATCGCCACTTTTAAGATTCGTGTCCGGCGGGATAGCCTCTGTCGCAGGCGTGGCCGTGGCCGATATCCCTGACAGTTTCGGCTGTCGCTAGATCGTGGGCCGCTAACCACCACCGCTCAAACGGGTTTGGTAGTTATACATAATCTTGTGGCTCCTCCTCCAGGCAAAAGTTCATCATGGCAGAAACCACCATTGTCTGCCGCTTGCAGAAGCCCGCCACATCCGTAATCAAAGAAACAGAACCAGGCCATCGCCAGAAGCAGCCACAGCGCAAAAGATTCGCGCCCCGGACCAGGACCGGCTGTCTCACATGTCGGTATGCCAACTCCCGGCCAAGCATCCCGGTTTTCCGTCCGTTCTTAACCATACGTCATAACACTAATACTTCCGTAGCGCCCGCCGCGTCAAATGCGACGAGGCTCGGCCCGCCTGCCAACGCTGCATCAGTTCCTGGCGCCCTTGCCAGGGCTACCGCCTGCCCGCCGCGCCCCTGTCGTTGGCGGCGGACACGCGTCTGCAGCCGACGCCCGTTGTGCCGACCGCCGCCGAGCACGTCTTGGGGCGGTACTTTCTCGCTGAAATCTCCGCCTTTGCGACCGACGAGTTCAACACGACGTTTTGGCGTCGCGACGTGCCGCAGGTCGCCCGCGCCGTGCCCGCCGTCTGGCACGCGAGCAACGCCCTGGCCGGCGCCGCCTGGGCCCGCAGCCCCCGCGCCGGCTTGGAGCCGGACGCCGCCGCGCTCGTCGACCGCGAGAGCGCGCGGCAATACTCAGTAGCGGTAAGGCATATCCTGCAGACGACGGCGACGCCAGCGCTAGCGCTAGCGGAGCGGCAGAGGCCGGAGCCGCGCGACCAGACAACCGTGCTGCTGGCGAGCATATTACTTGCCAGCTACGCGGTCAGTGTAGGTGAAAAAGCCGTCTTTGTGGCGCTTTTCGAGACGAGTCGCCGGCTGGTCAGGCAGTGGGCGTTTTGGGAGTGCTTGGATGTGCCGTCGGTGTCGGCGCTGGCAACACAGATACTCTACGTATACGTCAAGACAGAGCGCGTCGCGCAAGAATTTCACCTCGAGGCGGCGGCCGTCAAGTCGGACGCTGATAGCCCTCGGCGACGACCGCGGTCGGGCGAGCCTTCACCGATGCTTCGGTGGCGCGACGCCCTAGCCGCGCTGCAGCGGCAGCCCCTGACCTCGGCGCTCCGTGCATGCCTTGAGCTGGACATGGTGTGGAACAGCGTGCACGATATTCTCGACGCGTTCCCGTTCACGTCCACCACCGACGACGTCACCACCGCCTACACCCAGCGGCATGCCTTTGCGCCTCTGTTCGAGGCCTGGGAGGCGCGATACGCAACCTATACCAGACGCGTGCGCACTCGCACCCACCGACGCGCCGTCGACATTGACGTGGCCGCGCTGGACCTGCGCCGCATGCTCGTCCGCGTGCTGCTGCGCGTGCCCATCGGCCGCTGCCGGCCCGTCTGGAGCGAGACGTGCTGGGACCCGTTTGTACGCGACTTTGCGGCGGCCTTGACGTGTCTCGAGGCCGCGCTGGCGCCCGCAGCAGCCGCGGCCGTGGATAAGACGGACATGCTGTCGACGCCGAGCATCTACGCGAGCTGCAACTTTATCGTGCAAAAGTGCCGCGCGCCGGGGCTGAGGCGGAAAGCGGCGGCGGTGCTACGCAGCTCGCTCGTGGCGACGCTGGGAATGGAGCAGGATGAGGTCGGAAAGAGGCAGCATCTGCCGCTGATTGTCGATCGGCTGGTGCTGGTGGAGGAGAGGGCGTGGGACGGCAATGGTGGTGGTGAGTGCGGACAGGACGACGTGTGTGTACCGGGAAGATATATATGCAATCTGCACCGCGTGGCAAGGGTACACATCGATAGAGAGGTGACGGGATACCCGGAGGTTACGTTCCTGACTGTCGGTGATATCTTGAAGGGCAGACCCGGGTATCGAGAGGCCATGGATATTTCATTGTCGAGTTGCGCAATGGGGGGATAACCCTTGTCTATTCAGAATGCTAATTCACTTTTCATGTTCCAAACACCCCACAACCCAAAGAAAATCCATATAGTAGATATTGCAACATCAAGCTTCTTCCATCTTCTCGTCATCATCCTCATCCTCGTCATCCTCGTCCTCATCCTCGTCGTCGTCCTCGCTCGCACCCTCGGCGGCAACACCACCCTCGTCTTCCTCCTCGCTGGAACTGCTGTCATCATCCTCCACACCGACTAGACGATCCTCTACATCACCAGTCTGTTCCGGCACGCGCCCAGCAAAAGCCTTGCGCACAGCAGCATTGGTGCTAGTATCCCAAACATGCATGCTGCCTGAGCTGCCAGCAACCGCCAGGCGGAAGCCAACCTCGGCATCGGGGCCAAAGGTCGCAGCAAACACCTTGCCCACATCAAGATTGCGCGAAACGACCATCGACGGGCCACTTTCTTGAATATTCCACAGCTTGACCGTTCTGTCGGTCGAGCCGGTGACCATGAAGCCGGGGATGATGGGGTTAATGTCAAACGACGACACCGACTCGTCGTGCGCCTGCAGCGTCCACACCGACTTGCTTGCGGCAGGGTCCGACGGCGCATTGCGCACATCGTAGTAGTGCACCGCACCGCCCTCGGTCGAGACGAAGAAGTAGTTTTGGTCGTGGGGGTTCCACTTGACGTTTTCCACGTCGCTCTCGACGCCCCAGCGAGGAGCCTTGGCGTCGGGCGCGCGCATGTCGGCCGCGACAATGGTACGGTCATAGCTACCGCTCAAAAGGACGGTGGGCTCTACCGTGTGCCAGGCCAGCGAGCAGACCTTGTCTGTGTGGTGCGAGTATGACTTGGCGCACTTGGCCGTGTTGAGATCCCACAGCTTGACCGTCTTGTCAGCCGAGGCGGACGCCAGTAGATTTCGGTGCTTGCGGTTGGCGGCCAGCGCCAGGACGGCATCGACATGGTAGTTGTCGTTGGTCTTTTTGCTCTTGGACTTTTTCTTGGGCTTGACGATGCTGGGGTTGGAGTCGGCGCTGGGGCCCAGAATGGCGTTGGGATACATGCTGTCGATGGTGTCGAGATCCCAGATTTCGATATCAGGGTCCATGGTCGCGACGGCCACCGAGTTGCCGCGGGCGTCGGTGCCCTCGCTGCCGTTGTTGCTTACAGGCATGTCGATCCACTCGACGGCGAGAGGAATGGCGGGCAACATAATGTCGTGGTGGACGTAGAGGTTGTCGCTAGCATCTTCGTAGACGTACACTTCGAGGTGTGCCATTTCATCCTCGACCTTTGCCGAGAGAATCAGATTGTCGGTAGCCAGAATCTGCAGGTCTTCCTTTTCCTCATCGTCCTCGTCCTGGAGCGTGATATAAGGGTCGTCTTTGTTGTCCTCGTAGTAGCTGAGAGATTTCATGTTGCCAAACATGCTGAGACCCTGGACATCCTCGGTAATCTTGACTTCCTCATCGTCGTCGTAGTTGTCCAGATCGTATTTCTCTAGGTCCTTGTCGTCGTTGTAGCTACACAATTAGCCGCAAGGCATCTTCTCCCAAGTTCAGGCATACTTACTTGGTTTTTGACTTGGATTTCTTCTTCTTATCCTTGGTGGGTGCCTCATCAATCATTGCATCATCATCGCCCTCCTGCTCTTGCGCTTCCTTGAGGTCTTCTTCAGCGTCGTCGAGCTGGAGCTTGGCGAGTTCCGCTATTCTCTCATATTCGGCCTCGTCGAGTGTGTATTTTTGCGGAAACGGCGCAGCAAATCCCCTTGGGACCCACTGAGCGGCCGTAATCATCGACATGTTGTGCGATTGGGTATCTTTGAAGAAAATGTCTTTTCCAGATTGAAGCCCAAGATTTTAAACTCGACGTGGGGGCCCTCCCACCGAATCCTAAAAATTTCAGCGGGGCTATAACTTATCGATAGTGGACGCGGCAAAACTTCGCCGACGACGTTCGCGCCGCGACCGACCTCTTGAAGCTCTCATCGACACCATCCGCTGGAGCGAAACGCTGTTCCAACATGGGCGAAGAGCGAGAATATGACGGGTACAATCCTAAGCGACGTCGCTTGGATGGCGCGCACTCGAACAATCGATTCCGCAAAGACCCACGCGGGTCGACGCCGCGCGCCCAGTCACGCTATGCGCCAACGCCGCCTCGCCAGCAGGAGAATGAGCAGCAGCCTCCCGACGAGGACTGGAAAGTGCTAGACCGGGACTGGTACATGCAGGATGAGTTTGGCGGGCACGCTTTCGGCGACGAGACGCACAACCCCTTCGCGTCCTACGAATTGTCGACCGCGGAGGCGCTGCAGCTCGAGTCTGCCCAGGCCGAGAAGATGACCAGCCGATACGACGCGCGACAAGAACAACGGCGCAAAGAAAACGACGCCTGGGAGACGAACCGAATGTTGGTGTCGGGCGTGGCCCAGCGGCGCGACATGGCCTCGGACTTTGACGACCAGGAGGCGACCCGCGTGCATCTGCTTGTGCACGAGCTGCGGCCGCCGTTCCTCGACGGGCGCACCATCTTCACCAAACAGCTCGACCCGGTGCCAGCGGTCCGGGATTACCAGAGTGATATGGCCGTGTTTAGCCGCAAGGGGAGTAAGGCGGTCAAGGAGGCACGCCAGCAGCGAGAGCGGCAGAAGCAGGCACAGCAGGCGACGAGCTTGGCGGGTACTGCGCTTGGCAATATCATGGGTGCCAAGGAGGATGACGGCGACAGCGCGCTGCCTGCACCGGTCGAGGCGGATACGGAGACTGCGAATCGCAAGGGCGGTAACAAATTTAGCTCGCACATGAAAAAGGCTGAGGGCGCAAGCGATTTCAGCCGCAGCAAGACGCTGCGGGAACAGCGCGAGTTTCTGCCTGCATTTGCGGTGCGTGAGGAGCTTTTGCGCGTCATTCGAGAGAATCAAGTCACGATTGTAATTGGAGAGACGGGTTCGGGAAAGACGACGCAGCTTACGCAGTTTCTGTACGAGGATGGCTATGCCAAGACAGGCATGATTGCGTGTACGCAGCCTCGTCGTGTTGCGGCAATGAGTGTCGCGAAGCGTGTAGCGGAGGAGATGGATGTGGAACTGGGAACGACTGTTGGTTATTCCATTCGTTTTGAGGATGTCACGAGTAAGGACACCGAAATCAAATACATGACGGAGGGTATCCTGCTCCAGCACTCTCTCACCGAGCCCGACTTGGACCGATATTCGTGCATCATCATGGATGAGGCCCACGAGCGTGCTCTCAATACGGATATTTTGTTTGGTCTGTTCAAGAAGATTCTGTCGCGCCGGCGCGACTTGAAGCTTATTGTCACTTCTGCCACCATGAACTCTAGGCGGTTCTCCGAGTTTTTTGGTAATGCGCCCGAATTCACCATTCCCGGACGTACATTCCCCGTCGACGTCATGTTCCACCGCTCGCCTGTCGAGGACTATGTCGACCAGGCGGTGCAGCAGGTTCTTGCCATTCACGTTTCTATGGATCCCGGTGATATCCTCGTCTTCATGACTGGTCAGGAGGACATTGAGATTACCTGCGAGCTGGTCCAAAAAAGGCTGGACGCGCTCAACGACCCGCCCAAGCTGAGCATCCTGCCCATTTACAGCCAGATGCCGGCCGACCTGCAGTCCAAGATTTTTGAACGCGCCGAGGCGGGCGTCCGCAAATGCGTGGTCGCGACCAACATTGCCGAGACGAGTTTGACCGTCGACGGCATCAAGTACGTGGTGGACGCGGGCTACAGCAAGATGAAGGTGTACAATCCCAAGATGGGCATGGACACGCTGCAAATCACACCCATTTCACAAGCCAACGTCTCGCAGCGGTCCGGTCGCGCCGGCCGCACAGGTCCCGGCAAGGCCTTTAGGCTTTTTACCGAAAAGGCCTTCAAGGAGGAGCTCTACTTGCAGACAATTCCAGAAATCCAGCGCACCAACCTTGCCAACACGGTGCTGATGCTCAAGTCGCTCGGCGTCAAGGACCTGCTCGAGTTTGACTTCATGGACCCGCCGCCGCAGGACACCATTTCGACATCCATGTTTGACCTGTGGGCGCTCGGCGCGCTCGACAACCTCGGCGAGCTGACAGAAATTGGCCGCAAGATGAGCGCGTACCCAATGGACCCGTCGCTCGCCAAGCTGCTCATCATGGCGGCCCATTACGGCTGCAGCGAGGAGATGATTACTATTGTGTCGATGCTGTCGGTGCCCAACGTGTTTTACCGCCCCAAGGAGCGCCAGGACGAGGCCGACACGCAGCGCGAGAAATTCTGGGTGCACGAGTCGGACCACCTAACGTACCTGCAAGTCTACCAGGCGTGGAAGGCGCACGGCTTCTCGGACGGCTGGTGCGTCAAGCATTTCTTGCATTCCAAGTCGCTGCGCCGCGCCAAGGAGATTCGCGAGCAGCTGCTGGACATTGCGCGCATGCAAAAGATGGAGCTCGCCAGCTGCGGCATGGACTGGGACATGATTCGACGCTGCATCTGCTCCGGCTACTACCACCAGGCGGCGCGGTACAAGGGCTCGGGCGAGTACATCAACCTGCGCACCAACCTGCCCGTGCAGCTGCACCCGACGTCGGCGCTCTACGCGGGCCACCCGCCCGACTACGTCGTCTACCACGAGCTCGTCCTCACCTCCAAGGTGTACGTGTCGACGGTGACGGCCGTCGATCCGCACTGGCTGGCGGACATGGGCGGTGTGTTTTACTCCATCAAGGAGAAAGGGTACTCGGCGCGGGACAAGAGAATCACCGAGACCGAGTTTAACCGGAAAATGGAAATCGAGGCCAAAATGGCAGAGGATAAGCGGCGGGAGGAGCTGAGGCTCCAGGACGAGGCGGAGCGCGCGAACCAGGCCAAGAAGAAAGTTAATAGCGCCGACGGGAAAAAGTTTGTGACGCAGGGTGCGGTGAAGAAGCCGTTGGTGAAGCGGAGGGGACGCGGTTTCTAAGGCGGTTAAGACGTGGTGTGTTGTTTTTTTCTGAGCATTTAGCGTTGTGGCGTTTCTGGAATTGGGTTCATCATGTCTAGATACACTTATACTCCATCTTTAATAGGGCCTTGCGTCTGCAGTTCAATGTCGTACGGCAAAACCTGCCTCGTTGGCAACGACGTCCCGCGGTTCCTGGGTGAGCCTAACGACGGTGGCACCGCTGGGTCCCTGGCCGACATCCTTGAGGAGCTTATCAACCGACGCTTCTTCACCTTGCACCTCGCCCTCGACCTGGACACTTCTCGTCAGCATGCGATGGAAAAAAGTGTTCGCGTTAGGGGGGGGGGGGCCAAGCGCTTGCCTTGTTGTCGGGTGTGTTGCGGCACCAGCCTGTGAGGCCGTACGCCTGTGCCTTTTGTCGTGTAAAGTACCTGACAGACTTTGTCAGCGTGCCGGCATGACAATGGGACAAGGAATAGGTGCTCGAGAGTACATACCGGAAGCCGACTCCTGTAAAGTTGGACGCGGTTAATCACCGCGCGGTGACGTTGTGGCGCTCATACGTACCCTGCACAGTGCCGCCGAGGGCAACAAAGTAAACCTGAGCTCGCGTGAGTACGAATCTGCTAGCTTGAATAGGCTTTACAAGGCGTACTCTTTTCACCATTTTTTTCTTTTCTTTTAAAAAAAATCCGTATAGTCAGTTTTTTGATGATCACTTGATTCGTTGCTGTTGTACCAATCTTCACAGTGGCGAGAAACCAGCCCGACGAAGTTCACCCACCAATGAGACCCACTACATACCAACTCTCTCTCAAAACTGCCTCCAACATCTTCCCCTTTCCCACAGTCACCCTCACCTGTCGCGACTCGCTTCTTTCCAACAAGTCATGGAGTCAGATGAACCAGGCATCCGCTTCAAAGCCAAAAAACGCACCCAGACGCTGCGTCAGCGCGACCGCGACCCTTTGCCTGATACCACCACCACCACCACCACCACCATCATCCCGACGGCGCCAGACGCGCCCGCATCCGACAACGACAACAACAGCAACGAAGAGGCCATAGACGGCGCCTCCGCCTCCTCTTCCGTGCAGGCCGCTCTCAAGCTGCGGCAATCACGCACCAAGCACCGTTTCCGCGGGGGTGTCGGCTTCGGGCGCAACGAGCCCGCCGCACACGCCAGTAGTAATGACGACACAAGCCTGGTGCTGCGCGACGCCGCGACGACCGTCGCGCAGGGTCTTCCAGATCGGTTCATGCACCAGACGGGCTTCATCGCCGACGCCGACGATAGACACATGTACGTCCCCTCCCCGCTCACCCATGTCGGCCGAAACCAAAAAAAAAATAAGGAAGGGGCAGCAGAGCTAACCGCGCAGGACGGCATATGTAGAATCGCGCCTCTCTTCGCGTCGCGGCGCCAGCGCTGAGCAGCAGCAGCAGCAGCAGAAGCAGCATAATCTCGCAGTGGATGATGGCAGCGACAAAAGGACGGTAGATATGCGTCGCAAGACAAACGCGCCGGGGACGATGCAGACGGGCACGTCAACGACGAGTTGGACCAAGCTTGTCGAGGTGCAAGTCCCCGCCGATGTTGGCAGCAGCAACAACAACAATAGCAAAAAGCGCAGTCTCGACGCAGCAGAGACCACCAAGCAGAACCCTCCCCGCCGACGCCGTAACCGCCGCGGCAGCGACGACATGAAGCGGGACGCCATGGTCGAAGCCTTTCTCCACGAAAACAAACGTACGCTATTTTTCAATGCCCCCTCCCCCCCTTTGCCGTTCCTCGCCCGCAACACTAACATTTTGCCATTACTACAAGTCGATGTCTACGATGTCTCGGATGCCTCGGCCGCGGCAAACGACGACACGCTCGCGGAGAATTTCCGCCAGCAGTACATACAAGAGGTGGCCGCCCGGCGGCAGCGCAGGCGTCCGGCACTTAACCAGCCGCGGCAGTCGCAGAAGCAGCTGGCGCACCAGCAGGCCGTGGCGGCGGGTGAGGTGCTCAAGGGCCCGAAGCTGGGCGGGAGCCGCAATGCGAGGGCGGCGGTGAGGGACGCGCTGCTGCAGCAGCAGGAGCTGCGCAAGAAGGGAAAGTAAAGTGAAGAGGATATGAGGGATATTGGCAGAGGAGTGAAGGAGTGAGAGGTAATTGGGGGATACAGTGAGCGGTACTCACTTGTACTTGTTGGCAGGGATGGCGTTCGGGTTAAGGCATAAGCACTGTACTTTATAATCTTTTGGATGTAACAAAGGAGCAAGTCCGCCATTGCACGGGCACGATTCATCGTCGAAATCAAGCAAAGTAAATCAATCTCATTCATCGTTGGTGGGCTAGTGCAGCCGACACCAAAAGCGTAAAAACTTGCATCGAATCCCGTCAAGGGGTAAAGTGAATAGGGGTCAAGGCCACCAATTACAAATCCAAAAGAAGCCGTCAAGCCGTCACTACAAGGTCAAGTTGAAAAACGCCAACCGGAAAACTGGTGCTTGCCAGATCAAGACCGTGTCCTAGGAAAAACCCAAAATACGTAGCCCAATACAAAGAATGCGCAATCCGAGGAACCAACCAGGAAAAAAACCAAGCCAAGAAAGAGAAACCCAAAAAAATCTTGTAGGAAAAAGATGCTGAAGACGAGGCAGCCATAGGACTAAACCCGCAAAACAGCTATCAAGTAGAAAGAATGTCATTGGTGAAAAGGACAGTGTAGTCACAACAGGGAAGAAGAAACGGGAAATCACAGGTGCGAGGACAAAGCACTGGACTCGTGTCCAGGAATAGAGAGAAGAAGCTCTGCCCATGAACCCAATGGAAAGGGGAAAACCAAGTGCAGGGACTGGCCCTAGGAAAAGCAGTAGTGTATCGTTGTATCATGGTTCCGAATGCGCCGGTAAAAATGATTTTGTAGCCCGTGTCCTGTACGTCTAAGACCCAAGGAGATGTAGCCGCGCAGAAGAGTGGCAGAGCGATCAGTCTAAGTTATGAAAAGAGTGTCATGGAGAAATATCATTGGGTTCATCAAAGAATGAGTGAGCAGCATTCATCGAAAATCGAGCTGAAAAGGCTTGAACCGGCCGCCAATGGTGGCGCAGCGGGGGCACTTCCTTCGTGCTCCGTGCTCGGCCATGAGCACCTCGACGCAGGTGGCACAGACTGCCGAGATGCACTCGGTACATGCATACGAAGCCCGTAACAGGGAGACGCCCTGGCAGGCGGCGCAATAGATTTGGATGTTGTGGGCCGAGTAGGTGGGTGACGAGTCGGAGAGACCGCTCGTGGCCATGTGGAAGTTGTCACCGCTTTCGACGCTGGGATAGGGCTCGACAGGGTCCTGGTTGTGTGACGGCGGCGTCAGAGCCTGCTGCAGAGGGGAGGCCTGGTAGCTGGCTTGTTGCACGTTTTGCTGGGAAAAGGGCGGCATGGACGAGCGATGAATGGAGACGGGCGACTGTGGCATGGGCGTGCGGTCCTGGTCCGCGTCGCCGGCGGCAGAGGCGGCTTGGTCGGCGGCGTCGATGAGGTCCTTCCAGCGTTTGCCAAAGTCTGTTGAGGGCTCAACAGATAGGGCTTTGCGGTCGCCGGGCCGCAGCTCGTCGTTCTGGATACGCCGCAGCCAGTCGGTCGCGCTGCTGCGCGAGTTCTTCTTCTTGTGGCCCTCCTGGGCACGTTTGGAGACGGAGTGCTTGCGGGGGCGGTTCGGGCCCGGGTGGCGCTGCAGCGGCGGTAGGGTCGAGGAGCGACCGGGTGGTGAGCCCGAGAGAAGCGAGGGGAGATGGCGATTGGAGTAGGGGTCGCTGGTGACATCATGGTTGGAAATGTGGTGGAGCGGCGGTAGCTCGATGGATGTTTGCGGGATACGACGGCCATCCAAATCGGAATGATAGCCCTATAGATGGAAGTGTTAGGATTAATGTAATGTTGACGCTGAATGTAAGTGAAAAATATTTTTCTTGCGAGCCGATGCCAGATTTTGTCAAAATGCTGATGCTGGGGTTGCTATCGATTATGGCGCGGGGCAGCTGGGGTGGGTAGGAGCTGTAGCTCTGAGCTGTGCGACGCAAAACTTACTCCGTCCATGTCATTTTCTCGAAGCTCGGCGAGGACAGCGGCAGCTGTGGCCGTTCCGAGCATATGATTAATGCCGCCATTGGAAAATTCGTCCGAGTTTCTGGGGGTAGGCGGGCCAGAGGAGTCGTGTCGGTAATCATGTTGGCGTTGACGGAAGCCTGGATTGTCAGCCTGGAATGCTTTCTTCTTCTTTTGTTTCAATTCACAATTTTCTGCCCTTTTCAAAGCTTGAAAGGTGACAAGAGTACGCACCTTGTGCAGAGGAAACTGGACTCGAGTCTGTAGGGGGACGCTCAGAGGGCGGCGTATTGACCATTAGCAGGAAGCTCTCCTCGGTGGCGGGCAGCTTCGGAATGTAGTACTCGGGGTGAGCTCGACGGATATGCTCCTGCATGGAGCGATAACGTTTTTCCTGTGGGGGACCATAGTTAGACGCACGAAAGGACAAAGATGAGTGCCGACCCAGCGTGGCGACGTGAAAAGTACTCCCAAGAAACGAGTGACATTCATATATCAGACGGGCGGCAGGGAGCGGGAGGACGGGGACTCACGCCGATGCATCTTTTGCGGCAGTTGGAACCATCCTGATTGCTTAGAGGGCAAATGACCTCATTGTTGGCATCAGAAATGGAAAAGGACGAAGTCAGAGATGAGCGAGGCGGCATCTTGACCCCACCATGCGCAGCTCAATGCGGTGCAGTGAGGGGGCGCGGGGGATATGGTGATGTAGAATGTTGAAGCTCGGGGAAACTGAAGGTGTCGCGAGCAAAAGCCAAGGGCGGGTGGGTTGAGCGGGCGCAGCTGAGAGGGCGTATATGTTGATCTTGGCGAGGGCTCAATTGAAAGTTGCGATGCGAGATATCAAGGCATAGGCGGGCGGGGAAGAGATGGCAGTTGTCGTCGCAAAGCTTGAGGTGGGCGAGACAAAGGTATTTGAAGCTAATTCTTCCGGGGCCAGGAATATTTATGGACGAGGTAGCAATAGTAATAAAAGGTGAATCGAGGCGAAGCCAAAGGTGTTTGTGGTGGCGGCCGCGGTGGTAGTGGGTGGTAGTGGGTGATAGTGGGTGGTGTGGTAATGTGGTGGCGGACTGATGTAGTTGTGAGATGAGAAAAAAATAAAAGAGATTGATCTGGGGAGGCGATAGAGAGATCCAAGTAGCAAAATATTCGGTCAAGCAGTCAATGTTGTAACCAGAGAGTGAGAAGAAAAAAAAGAGAGGGAGAGAGAAAGAGCTGTGTGTGAGTTTTGGTGTGGGTGGATTGGACCCGGGACCAAGAGAGGGAAGAGGTAGACGGCAGATCCGAGGAAGCTGTTTGAGGAGACGGTGGTGAGGGCGGCGATGACGAGGGAAGCATGAATCAAAGTATCGGATATGTTGCGATTGGGGCTATCTCGTTGCGCAAAATTCAAGGAAAACGAAAAAGACGGGAATAAATTCAAAGATGACAAGGACAAGAAACAGACAAACAGCTGGAAAGCCGAATTGGCGTGGTTGTCACTGGCTCGCTGCTGGCGGCTGGCAGCTGGCAGCTCGCAGGCTGGCTGAAGCACACACACACACACACAAGCAAAGTACCGGCTGGCTCCGCGATACTTGCTTGCTGCCGACCGACTGACCGAAGGACTGACCAAAGAGACAGCTACTCAGCGCACGTCCCGGCGCACCCCGGCGTGGGGCCCAAAGTACCTCGACGACGAGAGTTACCTTGAACGCCCCGAGGCGGGGCTTGCGCCCGGGTGACCTCTCTTTTTTTTTTCTCTCTCCAGCTCGCGGGCGCTGCAGCACTAGATGATGGCGGCACCAGTTCAGCCAGGAAAGTTGAAGCCATCAAAACCTATTGGTTCTTTGTATTTCTTCAGTAGTTGAAGAATTTTCCGTGGCTGCTGGACGAGCAAGCCTCGACGGCGCCTGGTGCTGGCGAGATACTTTCGTACATGTCTAAATAGGTACCTACTGCTAAGTTAGCTCCCCGTGCTCCCTCGGAGCCACCAGAGGTTGCAATGACAGGTTTGCCACTCCAATTATAAACTCTCTGCAGGATGAGCTCTGAAAGCTTGCTCCCCCTGCTGCGCCTTAGCTCCAGCTTCGAGTAACTATAACGCGCCCTATACGTTGACCAGGTAGTACCTAAAGCTCACTGGCGATCGTCAGGACTCGTGAGTTTCTGGGGCGTGTGGCGTCTCAAGTTGTCCGCCGAGGCCCCTTGATATAACAGACCGCCTCCGCATGACTGCAATCTATGCTTTTCGACATGTCCTAATCAAAAGACATTATTCTTGCCATTTTCTTATATTCCCCGTGCTTTTGAATCTTGTCCAATATTCCAAAGCCTGCTTCTTCAGCTCCCACTATCCAGACCCCTCCACAGCCTGCCTGCTGGGTGGCTTACCTCCACATGTACATCTGTACCTCCGTACGTAAAGGAAGTTACCTTTTCTCTGCTTTTGGTGGGGGCTCCCAGGGTCCAAAGGTACCTCTCTCCGCATCGGTGCATGGCTTGATGGTTTAATGGAGACGGAAAGCTCGCCACTGCCACATGAAAAATTCTGCAGTGAATCTGCTCGCTTTCGCTTCAACGGGTCAGATTTTTTTTTTTTTTTTTTTTTTTTAGAATTTCCGTTGAACATGACTGGGAAACTAAGCCAAGACATGGACAAGTCGTAGGCGCACATCAGGCTGTCTGCTGACTCGGTGCGCTGCTCGGCGTGGCCGGTGCAAATCGGCCTGTACCACAACGAGTCAAGCTGCTGCCGACGCCAACGCCCACCAATAAAATACCAAATCGCCCTTTTCTACTAGGACCAAGTACGAGCAGATAGATACCTTGACTAATCCGTACATCTACGCTACTCACAACTTGGTTCCTCTGTTGTAATGGGTTCCTCTGTATTATTCTGGTGCGGGCACGCGGGGTTGCAGCTGAAGCTATGGTGGAGTCTCTGACTCGAAGCTCCTCGTACTCTCTGACCAGTACAATTTAGAGGTGTTAGGTAGCTGGGATGCATTTCCAGTTCCCAAGGGTTTGCTCAACTGCTCTGAGCTCGCACCTCTCTTGCAGCTTATCCTTATCAGCCCGACTCAGCCACTCAGCGTCCTCGCAAGTGTCACTGGCCGCCCTCCACTCCCCCCCCCTAGCTAGATATGACTTGCAGCTGCCACGCACCGCATATCTACACCTCCCGTACCTCTGTACAATCTGCACCATGCCTTGTGCGATATCGGCCCGGCATCATTTGTTTTTTATGATTAGATATATATCCAAAAACACACAGAAAACTGGCAAACTAAAATGACACTGTGCGCCCGTCACCGCACACTTATTGACTTAGCGCCGCCCCTCCCGCCTTGCTGTTCGGCGTTCGCGGCCTTCCGCTTTGGGCTTGGCGGGCAAAGTGACAATCTACCAGTAACTAGTTACATGTACAAGACGGCATGCCCAAAGACACCAGACGCGATTCAGCATTCGTCTCTAATAACAGATCATATATTATCTTGAAAAAAAATCATGTGCCGTAACCTTTTTCTGCGAATTTCCTTGTCGCGATTGGTTCCCTTTTCGGATATGTCCTGTGCTCTTTTCATCGGCAGCCGCTCCTACCGTGCTTCCAGCTGTGCTAAGCGCGCAGGCATCCTGAAGCTCGACATGGATTGGTGCTGCCATTGTATCGGCAAATCGGCAGACATGTTCAATTTATTCGCCTTTTAGGATTTAATACCATATATAAGCTCATAAAAATTGAGAACTAGCGATAATGTCCCTGATCTTACCTCGCTCCAAGTTACGGCATAGTAAGGGTGAGTATAATTTGCCTTCTCTATTACGATAAAAGTATAGGTTTATAGTAAACATATCCTAAGTTTTAGTAAATGTAATGACTTTTTTTAAAAGTTAAAATACTACTTTTAAAACTTAACTTATAAAATACTAGTTACTAGACCTTTATATTGATTAAGTTAGACCCGGATGTCAAGAATCAACCCGACAGATGCCACATAGGTCACCAAAGCGCGAATACAAGTATTATGAGCTCTTGTCAGTCGATTTAAGGCTGCGGTAATGTTTGCTAGAGTTCCCGTTGGTTCGAGTATCGTCGTCACTATGGCAGCATATACGATCGGGGGAGGGGGGCAGCATCCGTCGCGCAATTATAATTCGACGCAGGCTTCACTCTTTAGTCTCAATAATTGACGTGTCGCCGGTCAAAGGGCCCTAGAGAATATTGTTAGCAAACATGGCCAATCTCAAAGACTGTATAACTCATACCATATATACGAGGTTTCGGCGAGAGATTCTCCATTTGCCACCTGATTGTTTGACCCAGGTATCCTGATATTGTCCATAAGCAGTAAAAGCCTTTCCAGCGTGTGCATTTTTTCCAAAATGCGTTGCGATGATATAGGTTACTGATTTGGCTGATGTTAAAGATGTAACTTCGATTAGCTGCGTGCCATATGAGTGTTGAGTCGTAAAGGCGGCAACGCCCTCTTGAAGCACCGATTGAATTGTAGACAGCGATGTCAAGACGCCAATGGGGTCAGAGTAGTTTGCCACCGCGTTGGACGCAAACACACGTTCAAGAGCTGCAAATTCTTGCCATCAATGGCCAAGGGGTAAAGTGCCAATGTATTCCGAATCGCCTCCACCTCGGACGTGTTAGTGCCATTGCCCGCGTTTCCAAATGTATCTGGGAGGTCGAAAAAGGGCACCGGCTCTAAGGAGGGCTGCTGCGTGAAAGGTGAATTTGACGACGAAGAGTTTAAAACATTTTGGGTGGCTGAGAGGTTGCAGAGAGTAAAAAGAAAAGCACTGCTGGGCCACATTTTGTTGTTTTGTTGAACAGTAGGCGGATAAGTTCATCGCTGGAACAGATCTCCATGCTTACTTTATGGCCCTTATATAGTGCAGTAAAGTCCGCTACAGGGTCGCCAGAGATAAGTTAGAACGGGTCCTGGCTATAATGGAGATTGATTCTAAGCGGAAAGCACCGAAACAAGGTCTGGCCAATCTTGCTGCCTGTTGCCGGACCATCAGCTAACTTCGATGCGGACATGTTAATCTCATCCTTATGGGCCATAGATATAAATGCAGAGCCATCGCTAAGAGGTGTATAAAAACTCTGATAAAGCGAAACGCGCGGAAAGCGTGGCCTTACCGCCCGATGGCGGACCACAACGACGTCGCTATTTTACATAAAAACTCCGACCACGTTTTCGTGCCCTCTTGCACGGACATATTGATAGTTTGCACGAATCTACAATACAGAGCCATCAATCAGTGGTGCATATCCGGGGCCGGAATCAGTCGTGCGCTCGGCCAGTCCAGTCCCGCTGATTTATCGTGTGGTCTCCCAAAGCGTGAAGGAACAACCCCTAAAGTCCTTTCGTACATAATCGCGCAGACGTTACTGCCTAGCCGTGGTGTAATGTGCATGGCTGACAGTACTCGGCGCGCTTGTCGGTGTCGTTGCACAACCTGAGCCGCCAGCCTGATAGTCGCTGCATTAGGCGCTTCCGCTTCACTGGGAGGCTTACGATGGCGCTCACCAATGGACGGGGTATCTGATACACAAAGAACGTGTAATCAAGAACAAGCAGGGTCGTCACCCTTTTCTGATGGGCCTCTCTGTTTAATCATTCGATTGCTGTTATGATCAGCCTACCCATTTTATGTATCTTATTCTCTTTTAGTTTTATCCTTGATTTAAATTCATCTCTGCAGCCACGGAGGGTGCTTACAAGAGCTAGGTCTTTTAACACGCGAGACTCTCTTTCTACCATGCATGTTCCTTTTTATTCAATAATATAATGTATCCCTCCTGACGCCATCCTAATATGCTTTTTGAATAAGCCACAAGATCAGACGACCAACAACTAAAAGATACCTATTACTCTGATTCATGACCAGCTCGTCCATCACCTTAACATCCTTCCTCACGGTGCACTATCCATCCTCTAACTTCTAGTCGGTTCCCACCTAATCCTCACCCTCTGACCGTCACGATACGACCGTCCCTCCCTCGCCACTCCGTCCTCCCCCGGCAGCGCCCAAGCCAGCACGCCATCGCACCCCATGTGCACCACGCCCCCCGGCGGCCAGCTCCTAGGAAACTGCGCCCAATCTTCCTCGCCCCCGCGAAAACCCAATCGCCGACACGCCCTTTCACGCGGGCCCGGCTCCGGCCTCGCCAGCACCAACCACCCCAGCGGCGTCGCGGCAAACGGGCAGGGCGTCACTGACACGCCGCCGTGCTCTCGCAGCCACCTCACCACCTCCAGCTGCTCCCCGTAGCTCAGCAGCGTGAAGCACACGTCGCGCGGCTCCCGCTTGCGAGGGTCATCGATGCCGCTGTCGCGCGGCAAGTCGCCCGCCGCGGGCATGGTACATGCGCTTCGACGCTGCACGACGCCCGACTCGCAAATGTAGACGCGGAGCTGCGGCACTTGGCGGTAGTGTGCGAGGGTTCGCGCCAGAATGGCCTCGTAGACTTCGATGGACTGTAGTCCGGGCTCGACAAGCCAGGGAAACTTGCGGTCGGGGTGGTCGCCGGCGGGGAGCCCCGGATGGAAGCGCCGCTCGTACTCGGCCATGGTGCGGAAAAACGGGATGCCGCAGTTATAGGGCTTGAAAATGTCGTTGACGACCATCGGCTGGTAACGCAGCGCGTTGGAGCGGAGGATGGTGTCTATGGCGTTACTCATGGTGATTTTGCTTGTGTTGGTTGGTGTTGAGAGGTTGTTTGTGTTTGTTGTTGATTTGTAAAAGAAGAAGGGGACAGATCAAAAGAGAGGAATGACTTTGTTTAATTTGAACCAGAGATTAGGACCTGAGTGAAGGAATCGAGTGTTTAAATAGTAATGCTTTTGTATTATTTCGCCTGGTAGGTTTGTGGGCGTTGCGCCAACACCGCCACCAAGAGTTCAGATATTCAAATGTGAGCAGGTGGCTTTTTCCACTGCGATCTTACAACTGTGAGATTTAATAATCAGTGACCAGTAGCAAAACTCACATAGACTTTGCTACATGGCCTGCATATGGATTCAGCGTCGAGAAAGACGAGCAAAGTAACAAGCCACAACGGAGAAAAGGGCGAATACAACTCTATACCCAGGCTCTGGAACTATCCACAGGCGCAAATGTTCTCAAAATCTCTTTCGACATACCAGACAGCACCCGACAGGCCTGCAAGCGACCTTCCATGTTACGGTTCCAGCCTTCGGGGCACAGCCCACGACACCGGTCCCAGTACCGGAGCGCAAACTCCCACTGCTCCAAGCCCTCGTGCGCCTTGGCGGAGACGAGATATGCATTGGCGCGGTGTCTTGGGTCTGTAAGCCTTTTTGAAAGCCTCCAGGCCCAACTCACGCACGTGCCGGAAGTCGGTCATCTTCGTTCCAGAGCTGCTGGGCGATCCAGATCTTGTCGAAGGCGTTCTGGGTACCGGTGATGGTCAACACCATGGCGAGATGAAGCCAAGACGATGAAAACTGGTAATAGTCGGTACAGTCTTTGAAAGGCTTGCCTGCCGTGTAGTTTTACAACGTCTACAGAACCCATTTGCGAGAATAATCAATATAGTCGCAGAGCTTCTTCCCGAGTCAGTCACACCTTTTAGACCATCTACCAGAGGCTGAAAGACACTCTTTGACCGCGAGAATGCAGAATCGAAATATTGCGTGTCAGATTTTTTTCTCAATCACACATTGCCGACTAATTTAAAGCAGCCATTATTCACATTTTAGCATACGCTTGCAACCAAACTTGACCACGTCTATTATAGGCTGACGTTCTTTCAGCCCACCAGCAAAGAGGCTTCCTTCCAAACACTCGTCTCATGAGCGAAAACACCAAAGACGCCTCATTTGAACTTTCTTTTGGCAAAGAACAAGCCTCAATGTCCACGCTGGTTACCACCCACGTGCTACCGTCCCACAAGACCCTCTCCAACCTCCATCTTACGATTGTCAAAAAATAAAAATAAAAAATAAAAAAATAAAAAGGAAGAAGAAGAAAAAGAGGCTGTTCAGGCACGGCGCAGGAAAAAAAAGTACTTCGACAAGGGCAGGACTTGAACCTACGCGGGCGAACCCATGTGATTTCTAGTCACACTCCTTCTTTTTAGAGTTAGTACGCTTCACAGATAGTGGAACTGGATTGAATTACTTACAACCACTCGGACACCTTGTCTTCTCTTGTGGATCGGGGCGAGAATTTCAATACTAAGAAGGCTTGTAAATCGAAATCAATCTTTTATTAGTTCTCCTTCTCCCTCTACCTGAGTTGGAAAGTCCACGTCTTTTTCACTTTCTTAACTGTGAAATCGCATAACAAAGCCTCTGCCGCGTACTTTTATTCCAAAAGTCCCACTTAACCACTTGTGTCGTTATTCATACTACTTTTTGTCTCCTGCCATCCCCCCACCTTGTGCATCTAGACACACTACGCATCTCCCAACCCAAGCCCTCTTCTCGCCCTCCATATGACTCTCTCATCCCGCACCAAGCGCATACACCCCCATCCCCATGCACCGCCGCACGCCACGGCCTCCCGCGCGCTCGATCCACGTCCCGCGGCCGCGGTGTCTCGCCAGCCGGTACGCCCCGCACGCGATCCGGAGACCCCTGATCGCCTCCGTCCAGTCGCGCGCGGCCAAGACCTCGAGCGCCTGCACCTCCCAACGCAGGCCGAGGTAGAGATACCTGCTGGAGCTTTCGGCGAAGCGGTCCTGGCAGATGCGGCGCGCGACCTGCGCGTGCGCCAGGGCGGTCGCGGGGTTGGGTGGGTGGTGGTCGAGCGCCTCGCTGGCCGTGGCCAGCCAGGATTCAGAAGGGTGCATGGCTCATGGATCGGTGTGTATATGAGACTTGTGCGTTGTAAGTCTGGCGTCTCCTCTTGATGCTGTTCCTGTGCTGTTACTTGTTCCGCCTGCGGTAATCGCTTTCATGGATACAAGCTGCTTCGATGAGTTCCTCGCAACTTGATAGCGAAACAGAATCAACTGCGTGGACTCCATTGCTGGTGCATGTAGGATCTAATTTCCTCTTTTCCAATCTTTCGGCTTCTTCCTCGCCATACGCATCAACGATGCTGCACGCGGCCAGCCGCATAGAACCTAGCCGCCCAGTCTGCCGTTCCGAGATCGCACGAGCGGTTCTCTTCCGAAGCGGCGTCGTCTCCGCGCACTCTTAGGATTGCTTCTTATTCTTCATAGGTGTTGGCAGCGTATTACGTGCAGCTTTTGGGTTATTCAAAGTTGGGCAGTCTAATATATGCTTGTATACATGCTTGTATCACACTTTGTCACGCGTACCTCAGAAAGCTAAACGGCTCTATGATGATGCCAATCTCTCAATTGATTGCAAGTGATTAAAGACAATTTATCTGTCAATCAGAACCGAAAACTCCCGCTTAGCATGTCTCTCCCAACCCCCTAGCTCAAGGGGTAAGCCCATTGCTTTGCGTCTCTGACCAATCCCCTCAAACTTCGTACATACTCGCCGTATGTGCTCATCATCTGGCGTCCAGCCGTCCTCGTCCGCAGACTTGGCCTGCTCCAACGCTATGAGGGCCTCTCCCCACTCGTTACGGGCCCCACAGCAGTCGCTGAGCTGTTTCAAGGCTTTGGCCTGGACTTCACCCTCCAAGCTCTTGGAGTGATTGACGGCCTCATTGGCGAGCCACTTGGCCATGTTTTCCATGTCCGGCTCGGGGTCAAATTTCATATGCGACAGCGCCATAATGCTCATCTCAATTAAGTTGATGACTTCTTCTTCCCTTTCCTTGCGGTCGAAGCCGTCGGGGCGAGGCTCGCGTGGGCTCGAAGGCATGGTGAGGCAAAGTGATGCGGTATAACTAGCGTTCGTCGGAGTAGCTTTGATCGATGTAGGTGGATTTATTGGGGTAGAATCTAAGGGCTTTGGGATTCTTTTATACTTCGATTAGACTTTGAAACGATGACTAAAGTGGTCTTCCTTCTTGTACCAAACGACCTTACTTCTAGAACTGATGGCAGTACATTCTTTGTTGTGTATTTGTCTAGATGAAACTCGATCACGCGCACAGTGGCAAAAGTCGCAGAAAGTATTGTCAGTCTAACACGGAAATAAACTGACTCGGCTTCTCGCGACTGAATGGCGGAGATCAAGGGCAATGATGTACACAGCAGGCATTTTGATCTACGTAGCTGCTCTTTGGTCAAGTGTTGGGGCAGGACACCCCCCGCCCGTGTGGAACAACAACAACTACCACGGGAACAGAGGCGTGAATCATGGCCGGGATGAAATACGCTTCAGAAGAGAGTCGAAATCTCACTCCGAATGAGACTCTCGGATTGTACGCCTTCGCGAAGCGCCGTGAATCTAAAAAGATGGAGTACGATCCAGAGTTGCCCAGATGCTGCAGCTGGGCAGTGAGGCAAAGCGGCAGAGCGAACCTTCCAAGCTTCTTGGTGGCCTTGAAAGTCTCCAAGTTAAAAAATCACAATCCATTATCATAGCTCTTGGGACTTGTGTGGCTGCTCAAGAGAGGCGGTGTTGGTCGCCGCATCCCCCAGCTGCCGAAAATCTCGCCGAGCCTCTAGTTGGGTCCTGTAGCGAATGATCGGATGTCACGTTTACAAAGTTTGAGTTTAAGCTCGTTTCCTCAAAGACAGCGAAACACCATAGAGATGTGAAGGCGAGCGTATTATATTGAGTACACGACTGCAGGCCAAACGATGATTTGCTCTTGACGACCACATCGTCATACTGTGAATCACAGCCGAGCCGCTGACCATTGTCATCGTCGGCATTGTGCTACGCCACCGTATACTTTGCGTTTGTATTTTACCTGAAACAAGTGTCATTACTCGTCCGGAAAGCTATGAGACGTAAATCATCAAAGTCCAACTTTTCTGCATGCGCACTTTGTGACGGCTCGGATCCCGAAGCTGAGATGGACGGCTTCTTGTAGCTTCTCCCCCCTCTCTGTAATTTGTGCCTTTCTTTTAACATGGGCCTATGATGAGTTCCCAGAGTCTCTTGCAGGGGCCCATTGTGCAGGCACACGGGATGGACGTCCGCCGGTGTCGGCTCGCCACATGGACAGCGGGGACGGCGCCAGCACGGCGCATATGCAAAGCAGGATCTCAATACGGGCTATTGTAGCGGTTTTTCTGACAGGCTTCATTAAAATCACGGTATCTTGAAATTTTCTTATACACGGCCAGAGTATACGTGTCGTCGATGATGAGCACTGCAATACAAAGAACCGAACTGGAGCGGCGAACTATCGTCATTGGCAATGCAGCGAGGAGCAAACGAGGGTAATGAGTGACTTGACTTTATTGGACAAATAATTGTATAGAATTTGATTATATATATTATCTAGCTATTGCCAGCGAAGCAACCTATTAGAGTCTGGTGCAAGAACTGTTGCCAGCCTTTGGCCGCGCAAGTTTTATTACGCAGTGTTGCTACTCACATCACAAGCCTTGTGAGAAACGCGGTCCGAGGCTAAACTCATCATTATATGATAGTTGAAGCATCATGTAGCAATAGTAATTGCCATTTACATAGCCATTAGCTTCAACTTATCTAGAGCATAGGCAATAAGGACTGTGCTGTAGGCACGAGGTTCCTCGTCAACACAGTCGGCCGAGATGCATACCACGATGAGCTCTGTCCGCTTTGCCATTCAATCCTGCAACTCCCCGCTTATTTCATTTACTCTCTAGGAAACACCTTGCAGAGACAATACTGGAAAATCTGTTCCAGCTCGTTTGTCCACCTGCCCTCGCACTGCTCTTTGGCGGCTTTGTACTCGTAGTACGCCATGTTCCACTTGTCCTGATTTTCGTGGCACCCGCCTAGTATAATATTGGCAGCCGACTTGATGGCATTGTCATTGTCCGCGAGGCGCAGCGCTTGCGTGGCGTGGTCCACCGCCTCCTCGATGTCGGCCGCCGTGCAGGGCTCGCGCGTGAGCGCGGCGCTGGCGTGGTGTAGCAGCGTCATGGCCTGTTCCTGCCGCTCCGTGAATAATGGAGGCATTTTGACGTCTCCCATTAGGATGATACAGCAAAGCGGTTAGCCTGTAAGGGGTGTTGCTTCAGGGGAATGGCGACTGGCGGTTGTTGGCTGGGGACGGTTAGTTGTCGCTGGGGTATGGGATAGCACTGACCGCGAGAAATGCATAAAGTCAAGGTTTAAATACATTCATCGAGTGTGACGAAGCGGGGGAGACTGCTGCTCAGCTCGCGAACAACTGCATGACGCCTGAACTGGACAGCGCGACGCTGCTCGTGCAACCGAAGCCATTGGAATTGTTGTGTGAGCCGCGATGTGGCACAAGCCGACGTCTGTGATATCACGCGGATTTTAATCTTAACAATATTTGAGCTTACGCCTTGAACAGTTCTAAGGAAAACTATTCATCGCACACCTATGTCTACTAGAGTTTTGGCATAACTAGTAGGTTACTGACAGCGAGCTTGCCCGAGTGGCAAGCTCGCTGTCAGGCATCGGAGCTTAACTCCAGTACCCGGCAGGCGCCTTTTGCCTTTACATAGTACGTTCCCCGGCGTTAAATAATACAGAAACGACGACGACGACGGCGGCGGCGGCGGCGGCAAGACTGGTGGCGGGTTGTCGAATGCCAGTTTTTCGTGAAATATCTATGTCGACTAGGGTTGCAGTAGTCGTCAAGTCCAAAGGGGCCAACAGCAGCAGAAAACTGCAGAGGTCCGACAGAGGTGCAGAAACTGGTCAAACCGTACACTCGCCAGCAACGAATGCCGTTGACGAACTCGACCAAAACAAGGTCGTTGCCAGTTTTCAATGCCTTTCTGTTTCTGGTCAATTTTGCTCAGGCCCGGTGGTGGCGCGCTTCCCCGGTCGACGCATTCCATCGGAAGCGACCCACTGCCTACTAACGAATGGATCAGCGATGGTTGTTGGATAAGCGAACCAAGACGTTTGCTCACGGTTATGAGGAATACTCTAAAAAAAGAGATTACATATTTGACTCGATTTGAAGTTTCTCTCTCATTTCTCGTCTTAGTTTTGGACGAGCGCTAGCCAGACTACTTGGTCTCGTGGAGGCATGCAAACCATGGCCTGGTCATGCACGACACAGTATTTATTCAGCAGCACGGCCAATTAACAAATTAAGCTGGAAGTCTTGATTTCTTGTGGGATATCCCTGTAATTCACGATTGTGGATACACTCTTCACCGCAGGCTAGCACAGACAAGTTCACACAATCGGCATTGCTTGACGCACTTGCCCTGCGACTGGAATGCTTCTCTTTCCTTGACCCCAGGTGTTCACTAGACACCAGAGCGAAACGGTCAGGGGGAAATAAAATGACTTTATTCTCGCCAATTTCCGTCTCTACTCCGTACACAGCTTTGGAATGAAGAACCAGCACCGCTCAGTTGCATTCTACGAAAAGATCACGCCTGTCCATCGAGGTGCTGTCCTACTTTTGTCTCATACATTAGCATGCTCATTTTGTAAATGGAGAAAAGCCCGGCACCAATACAGCAATTGATCTGGCCGGGCTAACTAAGCTGTACTGCCCATTGAGGAAACGATATCCATGCGGGAATCCCCGAGACCCGTTCATCATTAGGCACGGTATGGAGAGTGCTGCCTCGACAACCCACCAGAATAATGGACTGGACGGCTTAGGCTATGGAGTTATAGTCTTGTTAGATATCATGCGAATCTACTCCGCGATATTTTATTATTCCACAAGTGACATTTTCAAACTTCTTCACCGGCCAGAGAGCTTTGGCCTTTGCGCAGACGTTTCGCCTCGTTTACTACGCTCCCTTTCACGGGGCAGCCGTTGTACGCCCTCTCCATCCACGAAGATGGCGCTCACCGTCAAGCAGCTCCACGGCGCGTCCAGCTTCCTCCTCACCTTTGAGCCCATTGACACCTCCGACGTGGCCCTCTCCACGCAGCCCTTTCACATCCTCCTGGACCCTTGCATCGTCGCCGCCTCCTACAGCAAGAAAAGCAGCAGCAGCAGCAGCTTCTTCTCCACGACACCCGTTACACCACCGCCCCACGCCGCCGACGCCGACCTTCCTCTCTCCGCCATCGACGTCGCCCTCATCAGCAGCCCCCGCCGCTGCCACTGCCACGAGCCCACTCTGCGGCAACTTGCCCCCCGCACGCGCATCCTGGCCGCACCGCTCGCTGCGCGCCGCATCCGCGACTGGCGCCACTTTCACACCGTCGAGACCCTCCCGCGGTGGGACGACAGCACCCGTGGCGCGCGCAGGGACGAGGAGCGCGACAAGATACTGCGGATCCCCGTCCTATCCGGAATTTTAGGCGGCGAGCCCGGCGAGGTGACACTGACGTACATTGGGCCGAAGCGCGGGTCGCATGTTGCGATTGGGATTACGTACCGGCCGCCAATGGTCCGCCGATGCACGGCCAGCCCGGTCCCACTGCCTCCGTTGCGGCTCCCCACTCCGGCGTTGAGCTTCTCCGCCGACGACGGCAGCAGCAGCAGCGTCACCTCCGGTAGCCTGCCGCTCTTCCTCCCCGCCACGCCACCACCACCACCACCGCTCACACCCACCACTACCACTCCTACCAGCGCGAGATCCTGCAGCATAGAGGACAGCACCGTATCGGTCGTGTTTGCGCCGCACGGCATCGCGTACACCGCGCTGCAGGGCTACGCGACCGCGCACCTCCTGCAAGAGTCGGCGCTGCCGCTGACCGCTCTTCTACACTGCTTTGACCAAGCCTCGCCGCCGTGGTATTCCTACCGTCACCACCGCCGTCGGGACGCGCTTGCGGGCCAGGTGACGGCGGTGGCGCTGGGTGCGCGCGCGTGGATCGGCGCGCGCGGCGGCGGCGGCGACAGAGACGGGCAAAGGGCCGGCGAGGTGCAGCGCGCGCTGGACAGGTGCTTTGCAGACGGCGGCGAGGCGTCGCCGGACGGAAGTAAGCGTCACCTGCTGACGGGGTCGCCGGGCCGCGGCGGCGGCGGCCATCACCATCCGACCGAGGTGCGGGCGCTGGCGGTGGGCGAGGAGATTGCAATGACGAGCGAGGGCGTTTGGGAGGAGGAGACGCTGTTTTCGGACGAGGGCAAGCGGTCGCTGGAGTTGTTGGGGATGGGGCTGGATATCGGTGATGAGAAGGGGTTGCTGCCGGTGGACTGGCTGGGCAACGCGTGGTGAATGGGCAAACGGTCTGAATTTTGCGGGCTGTTTGAACAAAACCGAGAGTTTTCTTTTGCTTATACTTTGGCACGGCGTCTGTTTTATACCTTGCCGCATATGTGCTTTGTCACTTTGTTCTGCTCTTCCATCTTCAATAATTGGTTACGGGTTACTATGCAAAATATCATGACAACTGCTTTGCGAGGCAAATATACTAATGTATAATATATCAACATGTTGGATTATCGGCCATGGGTATCATCGTATCGCATTCGTCATGTGTATCCGGCTTCTACGCCAAAATGGCTAAATTAGTTCATCAGAGCCATCTATGGCCCATCATGTGCTGTTTTCTCCCTTTCAGCTTCTCAACGCTCAACAATGGTATCCGCTCATGCCGCCTGATATTACTTCATCTGCTTGAGAATCTCGCTCAAAAAATCCTCGAAGCTTAGGGTAATGTACCCATCCCTATCGTCGTCGTACTTTTTAAATACGTCCGTCATGCGCTTGAGCGAGATGCACGCCTGCACGAACAGGTCAAAGCTCATGACGCCCTCGTTGCGCTTGTCGTAGGTGCGAAAGAGCAGCTCAACAAACTGCGGGGAGAGGCGATAGCGAAAGGCGATGAGGGCGTCGGTAAACTCGGAGAGGGATATGTTGCCAGAGCGGTCAACGTCGAAGCGGTCGAAGAGGGTGCGCCATGAGCCAAGAAAAGACCAGAGGCCGCAGAACTCGTCAAAGCCGATGCTGCCGCTGCGATCGGCGTCAAACATGCGAATCATCATGCGGACCGTCTGAATGTCAAAGGCGGTCCAGTCGCCGTTGACGAGCGCGACCGAGAGCTCTTTTTCTGTAAGCTGGCCCGTGCCTGTGCGGAGCAAGTCAGTGTAAGCGCCCAGTGTCGCCTGAGGGTTCGTGAAAGACAACGGTCACGCACCAGCCTTGTCTACGGCACGAAAGAGGGGCCGCAGCGTCGGGTCAGAGGCAGAGTCTGCGCCAGGCGCAGGAGAGGGCGGTGGTACGGAGGTCAGGGAGGGCCTGTCGGCAGAGGGCGGCGGCGGGCGGTTGGAAGCGACGTGGGCGGGCGGCGAGTGGCCGTAGTTGGTGGGCTGGCGCAGGTTCTGCGTGGGCGACGGTCGGGCGTACTGGTCCTGCTGCCGCGTATGCTGGTCCTGTGGCCGGGCATACTGGTCCTGTGGTCGGGCGTATTGGTCCTGTGGCCGGGCGTACTGGTCCTGTGGCCGCGCATACTGGTCTTTGGGCGGCGGCGGCGGGTTTTGGTTGTAGCGCTGCTGAGGAGGCGGTTGCTGATAGTAATTCTGCTGCTGGGGCGGTGGCTGCGGGCGGTGCTGCTGCTGCTGAGGAGGGGGCGCCTGGCCAGGTTTCTGTTTGTCGAGTGGTCGTTAGTCGGACATGTGTACTCGAGACTGAACCGATTGCAAAAATTGTCGGACGTACTTCGTTTGGCTCCGCAAATCTGCCGCGACAACTTGGTTAGCAAGAATAAAAAACGTCGTCATTGAAACGGGGAGCTATTGGATAGCGAAGGGCGTATGTACGTACCTCGGGAGGGAGTCTGGGTCGTAGGATCTGTTGTAGGCCATATTTGTGTCTGGTTTCTTTGGCTCGGCCAAGCGACGCCAGGATCAGGACTAGATAGGAGAGTAGGAGAAAAAAAAAAGTTTACGGCGAGAGCAACGAAAGGAGAGGAGGAGAGGAACTGGACAAGGCCTTGTTGAAAGAAAAAGGCCAAGACTGAACGGCGGGGCAGGAAAAGCGTCGCGCTTACGGATACTGTAGCAGTACCAGTAGTGCCAGTGCTGTCCCACCAGTATGGCAGTACCCGTGGTACGAGTTGGCGGGCGTTTGTGGGGGCATTGGAGAGCCCTGGAAGGATGACGCACCGTCGGCACCGTCGGGCACGAACCCGGGCTGTAGCGGAGGCTACTTATGCAAAGCCACGACAGAAATAGATTTTGAGAGGTCGGAAACTTGTCAAATATGATTTGCAGTACTGGTGTGATTCCCGCTCGATTCAACAACTAGGTACATAATTAGAAAATCCCTGCGGGCGATTTCGCATGCTGCCTCGTCCACTACTCTGTCGTGTTCGATGCTGTAGTTGGGCCTTGAGGTTTCACCTGACTTTGACTTGCAGAATAAATGTTAGTCCTTCTGGTATATGTTAGATTTCAGCCAAATCAAATCTGGGCAGTATACGACGGGATGCACAAAGATGGCTACGCATGCACGGTTGCAAACGCAAACAAGACCCAAGGTACGGGTACCCCTCTACAAAGCAGCGACTGAAAAACAGCAGGTCGAGATACAGCAAGAAACGTAAATTTTTTATTTCCATCTCGGAATCGTTCCCTCGGCAAATTAGCCACCGAAATATATTTATCGCTTCGACCAACATCCAATGCCCCATCTCTTACTTCAACGTCGCCATCGATCCCCTACCTCAACACCAAGCAGGGCTCGCTCCAAGCGGGCCAATGCCCATCGTGAATTTGTGTACAAACAACCATGTTGGCCTCAACTCCGCCACCATTCGCAAACGCTGGGATGAAAAGCTTTCTTTTTCACGACGATAACGCCATCCTCGTTTGCGTTCGGTTATCAATTCGTCTTCTTTGCGCAGTCGCCTTTTTTCGCCCTCTTTCGTCCGCATCATAGCCTACTTTGCAATGTCGTCCTGTGACCCGTCCTCTAAGCTGTCCCTTACGCCGTCCCCTAAGTCGCCATGCGGCGCGACAGATCTACAGACCCAGGTGCAGCCCTCTTCTGTTCAGTTTCTCGGCCTTTTGAGTCAGGACTCAGACCGCCGTGCATCAGTTTACAAGGTCAAAAAAGATAATCAGGTCTGTCTCATGAAAGTCGTACGTATTTTCCACCAACCCTTAAATCAATCACCGCGATTCACGCCTTGTCAGTTCCGAGGCCAAGGCAACCCCGAAACGGCCGACCCTGATGAAGAGCCTTGCTTGTTTCTGCGAGAATTCAAAGCGTACAAACTTCTTAAAGAAAATGGCTTCTGTGACAGAGGAGTCGTTCCCGACTTCTATGGAACAGCACAGGAAATCGACGTTTTACTCTGGCCTTTCCTATCTCCATTTGTGAATGACAGGTATCGACCCGATGCTGTCTTTATCGAATACATTCCAGATGCGGAACCTTGCCAAATAAGCAACTTCTCAGAGGATAATCTTATTCGATTCGCGCAAGTTCTGAGCGAGTTCCACAAGATGGGACTCCTTCACGGTGATTCGATGCCGCGAAATATGCTAGTTGTCAAGCAGAAGCCCCGTGATAGAATCATCTGGATCGACTTCGACTGTTCGCAGATTGTACAGCGAGGCAAAGGCCAGAAGTACACCGAAGCCAAATTTATCCAGGAAGAAGCAATAATGACCGAATTTGTAGAGTTCTTGGTACGTATTTTCCACTGTCTAACTAGGGTGACGCGCATGTATGTATGGACTTGGCTGACTGGCGTACTAAATCAGGCGGAAGACACTAAAACGGGGGAAATCAATGAGACGTGGCTTTACTATGATTAGTAATACTACTCCTAGCTAGGCGACGTAGGACTTTTCTAAGTAAGAAAGGTATTTAATGATATTATAAGTTAAAGAAAGAAAATATCTTATTATGTATTACTAATTTAAGCTTTTATCTAGACTAATGTAGAACTTAATTAGATTAGAAATAGATTATTAATTCTTATAAATATCTAGTACTGTGTAGTTTTTTTATAATAGCCTTATCCTTTCCCTACCTCTTTGTCAGATTGTCAAAGATCTGCCCACACCCGCTACGCGCACGCAGCACAGACTTGCGTGGCACCAACAACAAACGACAAACCATGGCTGACGAGTCGGCGGCCCCCGAGTTCTGGCTCTACGGATATGGGTACGTTGCATTGTCTAACTACCTACCTATCAATCGTTCGCTGCCAATTACTTTCCACTTTGGCCTCTCGACAAGCTGACTTTGTCTCTCACCCCGCGAACGTAGAAGCCTCATCTGGAAACCCCCGCCACACTTTGGTACATTGACCCAACAATGCATGATGCCGCCGCTTGTTGGTTTGGTTTCGGCCCCCAATCTCTACGACTGCATACTTACATAAATGTTCCCTTTGGCGACCTACAGACCGACGAATTCCAGGCTATGTAACCGGCTACGTTCGCCGCTTCTGGCAGGCATGTTCTCCCCAGACTTCTCCTCTCCTTCCCCACCATTCCCGGTTTACTGACAATTTTGCCAGGCAAGGTAAAGTCTCTACATACTCTCAGCTGCATTTCAGCTTTATTATACTCACACACCAGTGTGTGTTCTAGTCAAGACCACCGCGGCACGCCCGAAGCGCCCGGCCGGGTCGTCACTCTCCTCGAGCGGTCCTACTGGGAGGACCTGACCGACCACCACCACGGCTCGGCGCCCGAGAGAGTCTGGGGCGTCGCCTACCGCATACGGCCCGACAAGGTCGCCGAGGTCAAGGAATACCTCGACATTCGTGAAATCAACGGCTACTCCATCCACTACACGCCGTTTCAGCCGGCTGACGGCTCCGCCGCGCCCATCCGCACCCTCGTCTACATTGGCACGCCCGACAATGACCAGTTTGTCGGGCCCCAGGACCCGCAAGCGCTGGCGGAGCACATTTACAAGAGCAGAGGCCCCAGCGGCTTGAACAAGGACTACCTTTTCGGGCTCGATGCCGCTCTCGAGAAGCTTTCGCCAGAGAGCGGCGACGAGCACGTTGCTGACCTTGCCCGGCGCGTCCGAGCTCTGGAACAAGCTGCTTGATAGCCTCGACGGCGTCGTCCCATGTCCACATCAACTTGACTTGCAACATTGGCGAGGCAGAGTTTTGGAAATGAGAAAAAGATTGCATCGTACATGACAAATAGAAGACGAAAGAGTTTAAAGGGAAATAGAGCCCGTTTTATTGTCCTCCTTTTGCAACATGCCAACTATTTAGCCTTCTTCTCCACATCACTTGACATATAACATCAGCGAGGTAGAGTTTGGAAATGAGAAAAGATTGCATCGTATATGACGAATAGAAAACAAAAGAGTTTACAGGAAAATAGAACCCGTTTCGTTGCCCTCGTTTCCCTTTCTGCACCATGCCAGCTATTCGGCCCTTTTCAAATACGAGCTTCCGGTTTCCTCGCGCATGAGCGCATGAGCGTCATACATCTTATTCAGTCTCATTTAAAACAAATGAAATAAAAAACGAGATTCATAAAAGAAGACAAATCAACGCAGTGTACCAGCGGTTGGCTTCCGATTTTTTTTTTCCTTTCCTTTCCCTTTACCCTTTCGTAATCAAAGCAGTGCAAAGACGTCACCAACTCCAGCAATCGTCATATCAATCAGCCCCAAGATTGAAAGGCAGTGATTAGAAGAAACAATAATGGGCCTGCCATATCGAAAGCGTTTCTGCAGCGCCAGCTCGTCAGCGACATCGACCGTAGAACCGCAGGTCCATTCATGCGTTGGACGTCACGCCGAGCTGGCGACTGGCAGCGGCGGTTTAATAGCCTTGTCCACCCTGGGGAGGCGGCTGCTGCGGCTGCTGTTGCTGCTGCTGCTGCAGGGCCGGGTCAGGATAGGCATACTGGGGGGCGCCGTATCCTACACTCGTTAGTCGGTCTCCATCACCTCGACTCGATATTCTCACCTTGAGGGGGCGGCGCATAACCCTGGGGCGCGGCCGGGTACCCGCGGCCGTAGGCGACGGGAGGATAGACATTGGGCTGGCCCATGGGATATCCGCCACCCTGGGGAGGACCGCCGTACTGAGGAGGGCCGCCGCCGTAGCCACCGCGCCCGTAGCCGCCGTGGCCACCGCGTCCGAAGCCTCCTCCGCCACGGGGCCCGTTGTCGGAAGCCTTGTCGACTCGAATCGTTCGGCCGTCAAACCTAAACCAGAGGAACACGTATGAGAATCAGGCGGTTAAAGCGCACGGATGCGGACCTCGAGCAAGCAGCGAAACTCGGTCTTGGTGAAGCATGACTGGCATGAGAGAGGATAAATAATCATACTCGACATTGTTCATCGCAGCGATGGCACTCTGGGCATCCGCTTCCTGGTTGTACCGAACAAAGCCGAAGCCGCGGCTTCGTCCAGTGTCTCGATCCTTGACCACGACCTTTGGGGGGAGACATTTGCATTAGAGGGATAATTGCGCACAATAATTTCCGCGTAGCAAGGGGGAAAAGTAGCCGTGGCGCATAACGCGCCATCGACTCAGTTGCTCGGTATCGGCAAGCGAAGCAAAATGTAGCGATGGAAGTCAAGGAATGATGGGAAAATAAGACGCGCGAGCTCAAGACGTACCGCTTCTTCAACGGCGCCAAACTCTTCAAACTTTTGGCGCAGAGTGGCCTCTTCAGTGTGCCATGCGAGGCCGCTACAGAAGCACATGTTAGTCGCGCAGTCGATGCAGGGAGAGAAGGCAGGTATGAAAGTGATGCGCACCCGATAAAAAGCTTGGCCATGGCAGCGAAGGTTGATGGCAATGAAGCTGAAGCTGCTGGAGATGGGTTTCTCGGTATTGGAATGATTCTCCGCGATGGCGCTGATTAAAGTTGTTTGATTCACTAGACCGTCGGGGGTTTTCTGGTACGTGAATGGTGGTGCTGCGGAAAGGTGTTGATGTAGGTGTAGAAGAGGGGTAGCTCAAGGGTGTTCCTCTTTTAAGGAGCAGAGACAAATAAGAGCCAGGCCAGCAGATAGGTACCACACACTGTCCTAGGTACTTGTACGGTACGGAAAAAAGCCAGAGGTGTACGAATAAGTAGAAAGACAAAACATGGAAAAGTAGGTTATCAGAAGAGCGGATGGATGGGCGGACAGGGAGGGGGGGGGTGGCGTGGGCGTGGGCGAGGCGAGGGCGTGGGCGTGGGCATGGTGGACAGCATATTCGTACTGCACCACCAGTTAAGAAGGAGGCGAAAGCAGGGCGAGGCCAAAAAGGCAAAAAAGCACAACGGCAACGCGTCCGCTCGTTAGAGGGGCAGACCCAATGAGGAACGGGCATTGGCCCATTGGGACCAAGAATTGGGGGCAGAAGTGGCGGGATGAAGTGAAGTAGCTCAGCTACCTACTAGCAGCTGTTATTACTGCGACGAGGGGAAGCTACCCTGGCAGGCCAAGGTGTGCCTGGACAGTGCAAGAGAAGGACGCAAAACGAAGCCAAGCTACCAGGTCCTGCTAGGCCCCTGCTAGACCCTGTCTGGGGGAGCATGTGTCTAACACGAACATGGCGTACATGGTGCGCCTAGTGGATGAGATCTTGCTGGCACGGTGCGATTTAACAAGTGGTCGCACGGAATAGATGGAGCTTCGCCACCAGTGCACAAGTCGACACCGATCACAACTAATAAACAGTTTCTGAGCAGTGGTTTCGGAACGAGCGCCCCAGGATAATTGGTGATGGGGTGTGGCCAGAGGAGCAGGAGGGGTGAGCTTGGCTGCTGCGTGGCTCATGGTATAGCGAAAGAGCAGAGGCTATCTGCGGACTCTAGTCATTGATTGGGGTACAAGCTTGGTACCAAACGCGCAAAATCTGCTGATGGGGAGCTGAGCTAGTTCTGAGCCAACGGTGACTTGAATGGCAGGCGGCAGCATCTTGCGACACGACTAACGGTGAGGGCTTGCGATGGGAACAAAGGCTGGCGCAGTATTATAAAGGCGTGAGCAGGCGTAACTTGATCAGGCGTGACTTGAGCAGAAACGCCCCCACTGTAACGAGGAATCGTGCGCACGCAAAGGAGCTATTTCGAAAACTCTGCTCTCAACACTGTTCAATCAGAGGTTCCATTTTGGTATTCCTCTCTGCGAACTTTGAGAGGGCGCAGATTATTAGCATGGTGTGATGAATGGCGACAAGTGGGTGCTGCACAACCGCTGATCTAGCCGAGGCTTTGAGTTTTGTCCTAGATTATTATAGATTATTCATCACCAAAATGCTTTTCAGAGCTGGGTGACCTTTTTTTTTTTTTTTTTTTTTTTTTAACCATGTCAAGGGGGGTCAGACAAGAGACGAGTTTGCTCGGTGAGACTGCAGCCCAGGTTGTGGTTTCAACCAGGGATCATGTCCTCAGGCCAGTAACGGACCACCTGCCAAGCTGCTCCCGAGAATAAAATGACTCGAGCGGACTCTGGGAATAAATAACCGCCATGGAACAAAACACAATTACCCCTTTCTCCGAATTGATACGGGGTGGGAAACAAAAGCAGCCATTCAGTTTGCCAGGCAGGAAAAAGGGAAAAGTTATAGTGCCTGCAGCTACAGAGGGGGCCGCTAAGCCGTTAAAGGTCTCGTAGTGCTTCAGCGGGGTTTTAAAATTGGGGAGAGGAAATGGACCAAGTAATAGCAGTGCATGGATGAGAGCAGCTTACGTACTCGGTATATCCTGCGAGATTCAGATGTGGACCGACGGCTGGAGACGACGACAGACAGAGAAAAGCACAGGCGACAAGAGAGAGAGAGAGAGAGAGAGAGAGAGAGAGAGGCAAAAGGCTTGGTGTTTGCAAGGGGCAAGATATGCCACGGGGAATTTCGACAGCGACCACCGTGGCTGTTTCCGCCATGGAGATGGGCATGCATGGGAAGCAGTTCTAGGCCTCCACTACAGGCGCTAGGGACCTGGCGCCAATCAATGAGCAGAGAGCTTTCTCTTTGTCTTTGACATTGTCTCTGATGAAAGGGTTCGTTGCGGAGAGATGAGGGGAGAGCGGGTAAGGTGTGTCAACTAGACATGGCAAGTCGATCAGGGATCTCGCTGGCGAGAAACACAACGCGGACGCGGGCACAATCGAAGAAAGAAAAAGGTGCGCGGAATAGATTGCGCGACCGCCATGGTTCTCATCTCGGATCAGACACACAACAAATAGATGGAGTGAGAGGGACGCACAGAGATGGCGCTTGCCCGAGCTTCTTTCGAGAACGATGAGGGAGGGGTTGGTCGCACACAAGGCCACACTGCACAACTTGATCAATCAACCTTTTTGTACGGATTATCCTCGCAGGAGTTACACAAACCCGTCTGCAGAAAAGTGCGAAACTTGTCGCAGCAGCTGCCCTTGTTGGGGCCAGGCTAGGGTTGAGCTGCAGACTCGTGCTGCCAGGCCGTGCTTCCTGCCTTGGAAGCATTTTGTGTTTTTGTGGGCACTGACTGCTCTCTGGGTTGGCGAAAGAAAGAAGGACGCAGGTATTATTTGACAGCTTGTCTCGCCCGTGAGCTATGTAGACGCTGTTGGCTGACAATCAAGTTGCGACCAATCGATATGTCACTGATGCGTCACGTCTCCGGTTTCTGAACTCAGATCCCCCGCGTTTTTATTATACTATACTATACTAATCTGTATATTTATATATATATTTCTTATTTCAATCGTTTAGTTTTCAACAGAGTGCAATTGGGCGAGTCATCCGGACGACCCTCTACACCTACGCGCATGCGACTTGCATCACCCTATCACCCCAGCAGCACCACCCTTCCAGGCTTCCACTGCTGAATACTGCGTACCAGGGTCCCATGCTGTTGGGATCATCTGTATGTAACGCAAAGCCATGAGTTTTCCCTGCCTTGTCCCACCAGAAAGTCCGCGCTCATCTCACCAGCCACCAGCACCAAACCATCTTGCCAGGCAGCATCAATATCATTCTCTTCTGATACAGTTGATGATGATTGCGAAAAAAAAAAATTTTGGCGTCAACGTAAAAAAAATGTCGCGTGTACAGCTTCGCGTTGTTACATCACCACGTCTTGTACCTGACATCTGACAACTATTCTGGCTAGAAGTGGTGGCAGTGTAGGCGAAGCATCAGTCACCATTTCATCTCGGACTTTTTTTTTTCTGCAGTTCCATTATGCTGCTCGTTTTCCCTTCCTCGGCCGTTTTCTCTTCTTGCATGTTCCAGCTCTCATCTCCACAGGCAGGAGGGTTGCGGCCTTCGAGTCCCTTCCCAATGCGTCGTCGCCTGCAGAGGCTTCTGCTGCATGCCGGGACCGTGCGGTGCAGACGATGGAGAGCAGGTGACTAGGTTTCCAGTTGGGCGCCGCAGAAACTCTGCTCTTCTTCACTTCCTCGCAGCCTGGCCATCACAACGTCGTCGTCGGCCCCAGTTACAGCGGCCAAGCTCATGTTCCACGCCCAGGTGGCTGGTTATGTTGGCGCGGCATAGGTCAATTATGCCTGCTACTTGATGAAAGCAACGGTAATTCTGTACGAGATGCTGCAGTTGTATGGTGCGCAACTTGGCCGTGGTTGCCTAGCAGCGCCATATGCGCTGCAAGAGCCACCTTCCACAGAGGTTGGACTACATCAACGAACTGAGCAGCTGAAACTGCGTGAGTTCACATGCAGTGGCACTGCTCAGAATATTCGAAATGGGTGTAATCGGTGAACCTGAAAAGGACGAAAGCGGTGAGACTGAGTCTTCTCATCTACCTTGTACTCCAAATAAGTTGCACATTGATCCAGCGACCGATTATTGTGCGCGGTGGGTTGCCACGTTATCAGCGCCGCAGCATGACAAGACGAGCCATTATGTACAAGAATACTCTTTATCGGAATGTCTCCCGAGAAGTTCTAGCCCCAATCGCCTGGGCTTATCTCACTCTGTTTGTGCTTCCTCTCATCGTACGACACATCATCGCGCCGAGACCCCTGCCCTGCCGCAGGCGACAACGAGCTCAGCACCATCGCACATTGACGCCACGCCCGAACCGGCGCCAGAATACCTTATTAGAGCCCCCTACAGCGCCGCCTGCCCCGACGAACCATCCAAGTACGAAAAGAAGCCACGGCGAAAGACGCGCCCAGACCGATACGACACCAGTCACCAGCATCGGGAGAGGAAAAGCCTGTCTCGGCGCGAGAGGCGCGAGGAAAAGAGAAAGGAGCTTCGTTTGCGAAAGGAGGTTGTGGCCAATTTTTACTGTTCTGCCACTGAAAACAGACAGGTCCTGGTAATTAGGCCTCCGCTCGCAGTTGGCACCATGATCTACAGACAACTTACACAACGGATAGATGAAACCTGCGTTGGCGACAGGGGCTTTCGTGAACGGTCGAGGCTCCGTTTCAACTCCGCGTGGGTTCAAAGAGGCTTGTATTCGTTGGACTTTGTTAATTCTGCTGCAGTGGCCGATTTGACTTTCAATGAGCTGACATTTCCGATTACACAAAAGGCCGCGCCTCGGGCAGCGTCGCCGCAACTTCCGAACGGTGCCCGAAAAAGACCCAGTTTGCAGAAGAAAACACCTCCAGAGCAGATTCATCAAGTATCAGCAGATGCACGTTCTGTCATTGAAGGGTGCCCAGATACTCCTACACCAAGGCCAGCACAACGCCGTGGGGAACGGCCGAGGCGGCGGCGGCGGTCGAGTAACGAAAGCATCTCTGATAAAATGCCGAAAGAAAACGTCTACCCCAGGAATGCAACGCCTCGCCCTATAATCAGATATGTAGACAGCGGCGTTGATACCATGAGTCATGTTGGAACTGTCGCGCCTGATACCTCGAGAGACAAGCTCCATGTAGAGCTTCCTGCTGGCGCATTTGACAACACCGGGCAGGCAAATTCACACGTTTCATACTACAATCCGCCTCCAGTGTACATGCCACAATATTATGGCAGGAGTTATTCAAACACTGGCATTCACCCACAAGTAGGTCTACAGCCAGGCCTGGGCTCAGCCGAACATGTTCCATCGTATTGTCAAAGTCAGCACGTCGATAGTATACCGATGCAGCCGAAGTGGTCCATTCACGAGCATGAAAGCAGAGACTTTGGCTACATGGCGCCAATGCCGAATATCTCCGATGAATACGCATACCCTAGCCTAGTGCATGAGGTAGAGCCACTCTACAGACCTGACGAGGAAACAAAAGCATTCTGGAGACCAAACTTTCTCCGCTAGATAACTTTGATATCTTGTATATTAGCTGTTAGGTTACAATACTTATTCTGGTTCTTGACCTTTCCATGTTGTTCGTAAACTGTCGACATTCATGCCGCACTGTTCTGCTTTTGCGACAATGGACCGAGCCTTGGCAGATACCGGGGCGTCAATCATCTTGCCGTCCATTGTCCAAGCACCGCGCCCAGCAGCGGCCGCCTTATCATCAGCAACGACGAGCCGCACGGCCCATTCCACCTCTTCCGGCGTCGGCGCAAACAGCCGCTGCACCGTATCGACCTGCGAGGGGTGAATGCACTGCTTCCCGTTGAAGCCCATGGCCTTGCCGCCGGCGCACTCGTCCTCGAGCGTGCGCAGCCCCTGCTCGCCGCGAAACGACGTGCATACGAGGTCAATGGCGCTGGGCAGGCCAAAGGCCTTGGCGGCGGTGACGATGGCGGAGCGCGCGTAGAGAAACTCGGACAGCGACGGCGTGCGCGTGATGGAGAGGTCCAGCGCGAAATCCTCGGCGGCGAAAATGAGGCCAGAGAGGTACGGCGAGGCGCGGCAGATGCTGGGCAGGTCGACAATGGCCCTGGCGGACTCGATCAGGGCAATGATTCTAATGGGAGAGGCGCAGGAGGAGGAGGAGTGGCGCTCGGGGGCGACGTGGCGTAGGACGTCGGTGACAAAGGAGAGGTCGGCGGCGGACTCGACCTTGGGCACGACGACGGCGTCGACGAGCGGAGAGGGCGCGAGGGTGGTGAGGTCGTCGAGGGCAAAGGGCGTGGATACGGCGTTGATGCGCACGGCGAGCTCGGAGACGGTGGAGGGTCGGCGGGGGAGCGAGGATAGGTGGGAGGCGAGGTGTGTCCGGGCCGAGGGCTTGGCCAAAGGGGTGACGGAGTCTTCGAGGTCGTAGGTGATGTTGTCAGAGGTGAGGCCGAGAGACTTGGTGAGCATCTTTTGGGACGAGGCGGGGACTGGGAGGGATGTGAATATGAGTTATAGAGTAGGAGATTTATGGAGGGAGGTGTGTATGGGTGGAAGGAAAGGGGTACCGTATAAGAGGGAGCGCCGGAGAATGGCGGATGATTTGGCGGCGGCGGCGGAGGCCATTGTGACAAGGTGAGTGAGGGTACTGGCGATGGAGGCGACAAAGTGATATGCAAAGACTGTCTAGCGCTATTTCTTCATATCTACACAGTCATTCAGTCGTAAAATCGTATAAAACATGTGCTTGAAATGCCATTGAGGAAAAGTTGCTGCTGGTGTGTTGAGATGAAGCCATCTCGGTGACGTCGTCGCCTCTCTCTCTCTCTCCACAACTTTTTTGTCACCAATGAAGCTGGGATCCCAGAACGGGCCTAGCGCCCCGTTTGTCCAACCCGCGAAACCGAACCAAGTATCTCCCCCCGCAAAATTGCACCAACGAGGTACATGCCCATCTATCTAGCTCCCAACCGGCCACGCCAGCCCCAAACTCAAGCTTCCACGTAAGTAACTACTAGGAAGCTTTGCGCGCGACTACAACATTGGCCCCATCTCCTTGCGATCCTCTCTGCCCGCCAGACCGAGCCTTGGCCATTTTGACTTTTTTCAACACTCGTCTCATTTGCAGCTCGTTCCTTGCTTCAGACGGCCGCCAGAGACTCGACGCGCGCGCGCGACACCTATCCTTGGGAAAGTCAAGACGTTCGGCCCCCCCCCCACGCCAAAACCTCATCGGACCACGTTGACTACATTCGCCGCAAACCCGCATCGCGAAACAAACTACGACACACGACAACACGACAACGGCGGAACAGACATGGAAGCCGCGCAGCCTCTTCCCGGCTCGCTGAGCTGGAGGCTCTCTTCGCATCCAATTACACTCCTGACCTTTCTAGGCTTTAGAATATGTACAAGAAAACAAGCCCCCCTTCTTGCCCTCTCTCTCTCTGAGTCTTGACAAGAGCTGCGCATCCGGCTAACGTGTGATATAGCTAGCGTCGTGGTCTATTTCCTCGGTCTATGGGTCATCAAGAGCATGTACGTCGAGTTCTCTTCTTCCCTCTTTGCCCTTTTTTTTCCAGAAGCTATTCCACAAGAGCACACAAAGAGTTGGCAACCCGCTAACCACCACCACCACCACCACCACCACCGCCACAGGATCATGATCTTCATCATCACCATTCTCCTTCTCGCCGCCGACTTTTACTACCTCAAAAACATTGCCGGCCGTCGCCTCGTCGGCCTCCGCTGGTGGAACGAGGTCGACCCCGCGACGGGCGACTCCAAGTGGGTGTTTGAGAGCAGCGAGCCCGGCACCAAAACCATTAACCCGACCGACGCCCGCTTCTTCTGGCTCAGCCTCTACGTGCAGCCTCTGCTGTGGATTCTGCTCGCCGTTTTGGCCCTCGTGCGTCTGCAGTTTCTGTGGCTGCCCCTCGTTGGTACGTTTTGGCTGGGAAGCAAAGGTCAACATGTGATTTGTTGCTAATCAGGAATTTGAAACTGCAGTCATTGCTCTCGTGCTCACCGTCATGAACACACTGGCGTTTTCGCGCTGCGACAAGTTTAGCCAGGCGTCCAACTTGGCCGGCAGCGCGTTTAGCAGCACCAATCTTGCTGGCACGCTGGCGACCAACATGGTTGGCCGCTTCTTCTCCCGCTAAAGGCGAACCAGAGCAGGGCAGAAATTTATGCATTAGAGCAAGAAATATTGGGGGGTTTTTCGCAGAGGCTGTGTAAAGCCGGGTCCCTGAGGGATATGTGCTGGTGTAGTTTCTTGACGTGTTGGTGTGTGGATAGGTTCATCTTTACTGCATGTGCCGCATCTCATTCACGTGTATTACAATTTTTTACTTGGAGAATCTCAAGGGGCTTGCTTATTTTCAAGAATCGATGCTAGTGTCAAATTTTGTGCTCGCTGAATCATGTAAACTATTCTCTGGTATTATATAACGAATGCGATGGGTCGTGTGCTCGTGCCGTTAAAAATAAGAAACGAAACAAGCTGCCGATCAACAGCTCCGTCCCGGCATCCACATTCTCCCATATGTTCAAAATCAGGGTCTCTTCTGGCGCAAAACATTTACTCCCCATGTACAAATAAAATGCCAACTCAAAAAATCTCGTTGCGTTCGTCAACAACCTTGCAACTTCCTTCACCGTCTTCTGCCATTCGCGCGCTGAATCTCGTCATCCAGCTGCGCCTCCTCCTCCTCCAGCCGACGAATCTCCTCGGCCGTCATGCCTTCCTCAACCAAGTGGCGCGACACGCCATTGCCCGTCGTGCGGCTATGACGACTCTCAGCCGCCGCCGCCGTCGTCGTCTTGGGCGGCGACGGCTGCTGATCCCGCGCCACATCCTCCCCTGGCGCGACGACGACGCGGCCGGTGGCGGCGCTACTCCGGCGACGGTCGTGGCTGTTTGTCAAGGTCGAGTTATCGTCACGGTACGGCGCAATCGCCGCGTCTGACGCGCTGGCGCCGCCGCCAGCCACGCCGCCCTTGGCAAAGCTCGACAGCTTCTCCTGTTCAGCGGCGTGCGTGTGGTGGAGCGCAGTGGTCGAGGGCGTGCCACGGCCGCGGCGACGGCGCAGGAAGAAGATGATGCCGAGGGCGGCGGCGAGCAGCGCGGCCACGCCTACCGCGATGCCGGCAATGGCGCCGGTGCCGAGACCCCCGCGGCCGCGGTTGTGAGTCTGCGAGGAGGAGCTGTTGCCGCCAATGGTGGGGATGTCAGAGATGCCGTTGCCGGTGCTGTTTTTGTCGTCGCTGCTGTTGTTGGGAGGGGGGAAGCCGTTGTGGCCGCCGCTGCCGCTGCCGCCAGAAGGAATGGACTCCTCCCTAGATATGTTGTAGTAGGATTTCAGAACTTTTCCCCAGACGTCATTGCTCACTTCTTCACCAGTGTTGGGGGTGATGGAGAAGGCCCTTGACAAGGTCTCTCCCTCCTGTTTGTCGACAGTCCAATGAATGCCGATGACCATGGCTTTGTTGAGCTCATTATGGTAGTCCTTGTGGACATCGGCGACGTTGAGGCAGACAAAGGTCTTCTTACTTGCGTCGGACCCTAAGATTGGCTGGTCAGTTATGCTTAGTCTTGCTTGACTGACGCTTCCCAAAAACCGTCTCAGCCAGAAACGACGGCAAGAAGATGAAAAAGGGGGTGGGCATACTCTGGAATAGAATCCCGTTCTGGACCTCTGCCTCGGCGGACTCTGTCAGATTGCGCTTCTCCGGCTTTGCCTTGGTGGGGTCGCTGATGTACCACGCAAAGCTCTTGACCTGAACGCTGTCGTTTGCCGGCTTGAACTCCATGTCAAACGGCCTTTCGGGTTTTTCACGAAGCTCTATGTTGTACACCTGGCCCCCGGAGTTGTCCTTGATAGTGATAACATCGGGGACGCTGCTCTCCGTTTGCGCTGGGGCATCACCTCCAAAGTTCGATGCCAAAGTCGCTGATCCGGGCAATGACGGCGATGCGGACGAGGGCGAGTTCATGTTAAGCCTGTGCGGTGTGCGTGAATGTGTATAAAGACTGATGTTTATGGTGCCGTCGAATGTGGTCGCATGCACCTATGATGGTCGTCACTCCGAAAATCTCTCGACTTGCTTCGTAGAATTCCTATTCGTCTTCCTCCGCAATGACTCCGAAATAGAGCAAATAATGGTCGGTCAAGTTGGGGATAAAGACCGAACAACAGCCAGCAAAAGTACCGTGATGTAAAAGGAAGAGAGGGGGGAGAACAAGACTTTAATCAAAGCCTGACTCAAGATAGAGCTAGCCCTCTAGCCAGATGACAAGACGGCTTGTGAACAAAATGGAGCCTTGTATAACTTGAGCCGTTTTGGAGTTGTAAGAAACAAGAGGAAGAAAAGACGAGGCCAAGGTCGGGTGGTGGTGGGTGGGTGGTGTAAGCGCCCAACGGGCCAACGAGCAGAGTGGAAGAAGGCTGTGTCCACCACTACGTTTCTACGCAGGGGTGTAGACAGGACGAGGGGGAGGGGGATCCCGCCGCCGATCCGCAGGGCTTTCAGCGCGGGAAGGCACAAAGAAAAGTTGGTCTTTTCGAGGTGGTGCTGGTATAAAAAATAAAATAAAAATAAAAAAAGACGTTGGGGCTTGTTTGCTTGCTACGTAGTACAGTCAGAACCAAAGTCCGGGGAAGAGCATCCAGAGAGAAGGAGGGGGTAGGAATGTAAGAAAAGGTACAGCTTTGGTGCGGCTAGGGAATAACTAGGTGCGTACGGATTAATCTGCAGCTATTTAGGTAATCTGTACGGAGTAATACTCCGAGGCTGCTGGTATCAAATATGAGGTAGGACTGGATCCCATGACATGCTGGGGTTGTTAGTTCAAGGCTGATTTCTGGCTCCTCACTCCAGATTACTTGCTACATGAATTTATTGCATATATATCTGCAAGAGCTGCTCCGTCTTGCGCGACTCAATGTCGAGAATGATATTTACCCCAGACTAGGCTGCCACAGCGTCGCTCCAGCGCTGATTGTTACCGCCCAGCTTCTGTCTCTGGTCATCTGTCACTTCTGGGACCCCCTCCCCCCGTCTTGTCTTGGAAAGACATGTTCGACATCCGACGAGGTCCTTTTGTCAAACCACCCCTGCTACGATATTTATGGTACGGATACGCTCGCTGGTATTCCGGCTGGACACACAACCTTGGCAGCGGGTAGGCAAGGCAAGGGTGAAATAGGTCGTACATGGCGCGCGCGCGCACTCTCCCGCAGCCTCGCTCCGTATCTCGGCGCCGCCAGCATGTTGGCACCTTCATTTCCGCAATACTTTTCCCCTCATTTTGATTTTTCCCAGACATCTGTCTCATTCGAATAGTCCAAAAGGACGCAGTAGAGTATCTTCAGTCTCGCAGAAAACAGCTTCAGCGATACGCCTAGCTCAATACGGCTGGGCGCGCCGTCGCCAACGCAAAGTCTCATTTTTTTTTCTTTTTTTTTTCTTTTTTCCCTTTTTCCATCCCATTCATGTCCTCATTTCATTATTGCCCTGCCCTTTTGCCAGGCGCCCATCTTCTTGCAGCTTCCTCCATATGATAGGTAGACGGGCTGAAAAAAAAATGGTTCCACGGCCGTTGTGGCGCCGGGAGCTTATTATCAGGCCAAGAATAGCAACCCCGTTGCACTAAATATAAACCAACCTTGGTAGCTTCAACCGACCGTCCATTGACTATATTTAGTTATTGATGCCACATCCTCACACAAGACAACATGTTGCAACAGATATCATGCATACCATTCCAGCCATCCATTAATTCCTAATATTACATATACAACACCCAATACCACATCCATCACCAAAGGACATTCACCCTTTTCAACCATAAAAAAAACAACGTGTACCAAAAAGCCCCAGTTGTATTACAAAACGAAAAAAAAAAAAACCGCCCGACCGAGCTGGATATCTCATAAGCTCTTTTATTATGCAAACGTCATGGAAATCTCTTTTTCCTGTCCAAATTCCTCGTCATCCGAATCATCATGCTGCCCCGGATCCGACCACGGATCCGCCAGCGCCATGTCTGGCAGCGTCCTCGCCGTCATGAGCGCCGGCCGCGTCAGCCCATCATCCGCCAGGTTGCCGCCACCATCGTGAAACGACGTGTCAAACGTCATGGAAATCTCTTCCTCGTAATCGGGCTCCGCATGATACGCGGCCGTGTTGACCACGCCATTGTTCCAGCTGGCCTTGCGCGTCACCGCGTGCTGCTGCTCCGCGCCGAGCGTCGCTGACCGCATCGGCAACGCCTCGGCGCTCTGCGTCTCGCGCAACGGGTTCGATAAGTTTTGCAGCTGGCTCACCGTGGTCGACTTGGCCGACGCCGGTCCTGACGAAGCCGCTGTTGTCGCCGCGGGTATGTCGAGCTTCATCGGCGGCAGCGTCGACTGTATCTCCTTGATCTGCAGCACCTCGGGGTCCTGCTCTCGGTAATTGGCTTCATTCGCCAGCTCGGCGCGGATCGCATCAATGTCAAACAGCACGCCTGAATTTGACCATGGCGCCTTCGCGGCCTCGGCATTACCATTTTTGGCGGCGTCGGCAGCGGCGCTATCCTCGTAGACTTCCCATTCTTCCCGGTCCGTCTTCTTCTTGCGGCCAAAGAGGCTGAAGCGTGATGACTTGCTGTTGTTGGCCTTTTCTTCCTTTTCCAGCTCTTTGCGCGCCTCTTCTATTTCGTTGATGAGCTCGCGCTGGCGCTCGCCGTGGTTATCCGGATCCGGGTCTTCGATTTCACTAAACTCTTCGCTCGTTACCGTCCAACCACACTTCATCAGCAGTGTCGGCATCGCCGTACGGTACTCCATGTGGCCAGCCACCAGCTCCGTCACGTCCAAGTTCTCAATCCAGGGGCAGTCCTGGATGGGGCCCAAGCCCGCAACTTTGCGAATACCACCATTGGTCAGGCGGAATAGGTAGCCCAGAATCCAGTCATTTCGGTTAAATCCGTTGACGAAGCGCCCAGCCACGACGGTACGCGCCTTGATGTATTCTTCCTTCTTCACTACCACAGGCGAGCCGAAAAGGTACACATTTTGCACCAGGCCGTAGGCGCCCTTCTTGGCCAGCTCTTGAAGGCACGAGTAAATCACTCTGGATCCGAGAGAGTAACCAACCAGTGTGATTGGACGTGTGCCCAAGCCACGCTCAATGATGGAGTCTGCCAGAATGAGGCCGGCAGAGGTTGCTCTGTCCAGCGAAACGGCCCAGGGATTATCAATGAGATATGACAGCTTCGTCAGCACCAGCGGTAGCTGCAGCGCAGCCATCAGACTCATGAGAATCGTGCTTCCCAGAATCTGCTGCAGACCCTGCGTTAAGGCTTCCGTAGCCAAAATATTCATCGTGTCACCCATGCTGCGGAGCATCTCTGGCTCCCACAGCACCGAGTAGAGATCGCCCATAATCGGGTCGACTGTGCTGTACGGCAGACGGACGTCATCCATTTTGCCCGTCAGCCACCCGGATACAGTCACAATGAGATTGACACGCTTGTTGTTGTGCAGCGGTCGATACTCAAACGTCTTGACGGCGCCTGTTCGTCTGCCGGCGGCGCGCACTCCAATAAAACTGCCCGACGCGGCGGCTGACGACGTGATAATGGCGGCGCCTCCCGCTCCGGCAAGGAAACTGCTCGTACCCGAGACGCCAATGGTGGTGAAACCCGCAGCGAGACCAGCACCAATGACGGGCGCCAAAAGGCCAGCCGAAAGACCGATGACGAGGCCACCGCCAACAGTAGCCAAGCCCATCATCATATAGCGGCGCTTGAGGGCCTGTTTTCTGCGCTCCTCCATGTGCTCCTCCTCGTTCCAGTTTTCCTTTTCGGCAGCCTGCTGCATTTCCAACGCATCCGTCACTCGCTTCTCGAATCGGCAAATGTCGATCCAGCTAATGTCGAGCGACTGCGCCACACGCTCCAGCAAGATCCTGGAGCGGGCATCGTAGATGGAATCTGCAATCAATACGAGGAAAATGTCGCACAACACAGTCCATCGGAGATCAATGTCAATCTTGTCCGTGTGCGGCATTTGAGAGGGTGTTTGCACGTCGGGGACGTGGTCAGTCTCGGCCGCTTCATATGGTGGGGGTGCCTCCGCAGGTCGTTCGTCTGATGGCGTCGAGCTTATGACGGAGCTCCGCTTCGAGTCGGCCATGGGATTCTTAACGCGCGAATTGGCGAGCAGAGTTGGCGTCAAGTCGGCAGACTGGACGCCATGCTCGGCGAGCTGCTCAATCATGACCTGCTCGGCTTCGCTAATATCCATATGCGCGTACAGTCTCATCATCATCTTTTGTCCCCACATTTTGGTCGCCTCGGTCGACATGTTGACCATTTTCTTGATCTTCTTGAGCGCTTCCACCTTTTCGGCCTCGCTGACGAGGTTGGCAACCTCGAGGCGCACGAGCCCAACATAGGCAATGCGCTGACCTTCGGTTAGGAGATCCTTGGTGGCCTGCATTTGCGATACAGCATCTCGGGCGTCCTCGTCGTTCATGCTGGTGCCGCCAGCGTTGGCGTCTTTGAATAGATATTGTGTGTGCTCGTCCAGACTGGTGGCAGACTCGGCATCCTCGTCCATGACTACGCGCGTGTACCCTTTGCCAGCACCGCCTAGACCTGCGTATCCGTACGCTTCGACATCTTGCTCCTTCATCTCGCGAGCTATTAATTTGTTATCGTCATTGTACATGTCGTATCGTGCAAAGGATGGCATTTCTTGCCAGCCATCGTCTTGATCTTCCTTTTCATTCTCGGGCTGGACCGAAAGCTGCTGATGGGAGAATTCCGAGATACCGATGCCAGCACCAGTTACGCTTGTATCACGATCATGCGCAACTTTGGGGTTGGCCACCGAGTCAGCGGCGCTGAGGTCGTGGCTCATGCGGCCGTGGCTTGCGCCGGTGGATGCGCGTGGACGGTGGCTCTTTTCGTTTTTACGTGATTCGATAGACGCTCGCTCGGGTCGCGGTTTGTCGGCAGCATCGGTGAGGACAACTGGGCCTTCTTGTTCGACTTGCTCGGACGTTTGTGGCAGCGTAACCGGGGTTGTGGCTCCTGGCGTTGTTTGCTCCGTATTAGGTTCTGTGGTGGCTTGACCTGGTTCTGTGGTAACTTTCTCGTCCTCTGCTGCATCTTGCTCTCTGGCCGTATCTCGTTTCTGCGGCGACACAGGTGCCCCGTTGGGCTCGATGATGGTCTGCGCATCTTTGAAGTCGGCTTCGTCACTCTCGCTATCAATTTCGGCCATTCTAACAGCTGCGGGATCAGAAGGGGTGTTGGTAGCGGCATTCTGCTGCTCTTTTGATGAAGCTTCAGATGCTGCGACAGTGACAGGCTCTTGAGGTTTCAGTTTTGACTCTAGCTCGTTGGCCGCCGGCGTCGATGTCTTCTCTTCGACAGCCTTTTTTGCAGCAGCTTCCTCGGGCGTCGGTGTCGAGAATCGCTTTATGGGCAGGCCGAAGTCATCGACCATGGGCTGCGTCATGGCGTGCTGGGCGGCGGTGGGCGCACCAGTAGGCGGCGCAGGGGCGTCGTTGGCCGTGCCCATTCTCCCGGGATCGTATGTTATAACAAGGGAGAATGGTACGAGAATATGATACAGAATAGACAGATTTCAAAGATTAAAATCACGCCCTCATCCAACCTGTGACTCTGCTAGGTCTATCCGGACGGGACGTGATTGATCATGGTATGAGGGATGTGAAGTTGTCCTGGGGTGGATCGAAAAGGGCGGCGGTCGGCACAGAGAAACAGTTGATGCTCCACCAGCAACGTACCTCGCAGTCAAGCAGCGTTCCTTGTATGGCGATTGTGAGGTGGAGTTACGGATACTCGAGCCCACTAAAACTGCCTACAGGTGAGCCCAGTGGGTTTGGCCGGCTTGGAGGGCACCGAGGGGTTTTTAGCGGCACCGGCACGATAAGTTAGCACTAAATAAACTGACGGCGTCATGCAGGTCACAGATGCCTTGAAGCAGCCAAGAGTCGCTTGACAGGGGCAGGTCGGACGAAGAAGCATCTGTTCCTCCTTGCATATATGAATTTGCTTTACAAAGTACTCGGGAGCTATTCATCGAATGGCATCTATTCCATGTCTGAAAAATCTACTACGGATAAGTATGTATATGGAATGCTACCCCTAATACCACGCTGGGGTACGCCCGCCAAGCATCTCCAACTGGCTCTGCAATTTCCCACCCAGACTGCGCCTCTCCTTTCTTACGTAGCAGCGGGCGACCAAAGAGCTTTGTTTACCAGTAGAATCAACGGGGAAAAAAATCAAATTGGTAGCTCGCGTGACACTCGTTTTCAAGTGGGGGGCGTCGGTTAAGACAATGCAGCCGTCACGACGTCTTTCTCAAACAACATCATATGTTATTAGATATCATTAAGAGGTGACAAACATTGACCAAACCGCAACAGCTGCAAACGCCAATGTCTTATAGCAGGATATTGTACTCAATTGTGCTTTTATGCATCAATAATGCCATGACTTGAACCAGAAACTCCAACAAATCAACAAGACTCGTAAATGCCATGCTACTCATCATCACCTTCAAGGCCCGCATCGCCGCCACCGCTTTCTCCTGTCGCACCGTCGCCTTCCCCGGTGCCCTTGACCCTCCGCCTGCGCTTCTTCTTTGGCTTCTCTGCCGCCTCTTTCGCCTCTTCCTTTTGCTTCCTCCTCCTCTCCTCCTCAACCTGCTGCGGGTTCTTTTTCGTCTTCTTGACCGACAGCGGATTCGGCTCCTTGATGCCGCCATATTTCTTCTTCTTCTTCTTTTCCTCTTCACTCTTCATCTTTGCGCTGCCGTCTACCCCGTCACTGCCTTCACCCTCGCCCTCTTCCTCGTCCTCCTCTCGCTTTCGCTTGTTGCCCGGCGTCTTCTTCTTGAGCTCCGCTCGGAACTTGGCCTTTTCCTCGCGCAGCCGCACCTCGGCGCTGTCGTCCGCCATGGGCTCCAGGATCATGACGCTGCGTTTAATGTAGATGAGCGGCACCGCACGCACGCCGCGCAACGCCCGCCGCACCTCTTGGCTCTGGCTCGCCACCACGTAACGGTGCTTGTTCTGCCCCGTCTGCTTGGGGTCCACCACCGACGACAGGCACTCGAGCGTCGACAGCGGCTTCGGGTACTCGTCCGGGTGGTGCCCGCAGCGCCGCCGCTCGTAGTTTTTGGCGAGCTCGATGGCGTCCCGCATCCCGGGCTCGTTTTTCTTTTCGTACAGCTTTCGAATCTCGCACTGCGTAATCACTGTGGGCTTTGTCAGCTGGGCCTCAAACTCTCGCAGCAGCAATGGGACTTACTGGGCTTGACCTTGCCGTGCACTGTGCGTTCCAATCCTGCTGTCAGGTCCATCTTGAAACGGCAGGCATCTTGTACCATTTCAGCGTCCACTACATGCAGTGTCAGCAGTTTCTCAGTCGTAATGGGCCGCGAGCCAGGAGATGAAGAGAGCTCGTACCCAAGACTTGGTAGGCTTCGCGGAAACCAAAAGTCATGCAGTATTGCTCCATGAGCTTGCGGTATTGTTTCGATCGCTTGCCTCTCATTTTGACGGTGTTGTGTGCGGATAAATAGGTGTTGATATGGCCGTTGCTTGCTTGAGCACGCTGCACTTTTTTTCTTGCGCCAGCGTTTGGCGCTGCAGGTAGAATAAATTTCTTATCGCAGCGCTGCGGCGGGCCATGCACGTGCGATAAGAAATTCAATACTGTACAGTAGCCATCAGCGGTGGAGCTTTAGATCTACCAAACGGCCGGCGCTGGCCCGGGCACGGCCCCGCGCAGGGGTCCGCCACCGTCAAGAATCAAGGCAAGATGCTCCGATGTCAATATGAAGGTTTCAATTCATTATCAAAACTGAACTGTAGCTGGTTCGGTGGCGTTGATAATAGAGATCTTGTCAATTCCTTGTCTCCTTCACCTCCGCTGTGAACTCAGCACCTCCATGCTCGATAATCGCCGTTTCTGGCTCACGGTACGATGATTCAATGTGGCATTTGGAGTACAAGTCTGCGGGCAGCATCCTCTTTCCGCAATCTGGCGAAACCACCAATCTATTTCCTTGAGGGTCATACTCGACTTTGGCTTGACCACCACAATCCTTGGCAATGGCAGTGATTTGCTTAATCAACCAACCAAGCTTTTCCAAAGCGGGCTCGTTTTCGTTTTCCCATTCTTCAATCTGCGCAGCTACATTCTCAGTCTGCGCTTTATCAAATTCACCGTAGTTATGATGGGCTCGCACGAGATTCGGCGTCTGGGATATCCACAACTGTGGCGCGACGTCGCGAATCGCAAGAGGCTTCCTCATGGTACGAGTCTTAATTTCGAGAACGGTATGGAGAGGAACCATCTTGCCCCCTTTCGCAATTCGCAACTTGGAGCCATTGATGCTGGTGTATGCAGTAGGGGGTGTGGCCAGTTCTTCCATCGTGCTCTCACAAGGGTCGCTTGTCTCGTCGATATAGGCATTTGTTTTGTGGCAGACAAGAAACTTCAAACCGCAAAACTGATACGAAATGACTCTGTGATATCCGGTGCTCCCATCGACTCGGTTCACCGTGTACGCTTTTTCAAACTCGTGGCCGTGACCCCGATAGTTCCCTGGCCCTAAAATTTCGTGCGTGACTGTTTCATCTCGACGGAAGACGACGGTGTCTTTTATGACCTCGACGCCGATGGTAAAGGCCCTAGATTCGCTCTTGTAGGGATCCGGAATGATAAGTGAGAGGAGTTTGCGGATACTGTTCCTTTCGGTAATCACGCTGACAGAACTTATATCAAAAAATTCGTCTTCGGCGTACAGGGAGCGAAACAAGGGCTCGAGAGGGTGGTCTGGATGGCGAGCAGCGTTTTGCGCAATGTAGAAGAAGCCAGAGTCTTGCGCAAGCCGTCGAGGACCGTCGGGGGCCACCCACAGTGCCGGCATGCCAGGAACGACAATCGTCGGGGTGGGCGCCTCGATCCAATTGTACGACGACAGGTGCTTTACGTCTGTGATGACCGCCTTGCCGGATGCGGTGACGCCTTGGAGCTGAGCAAGAGATATCACGGCCATGATGGCGAAAATGCTGGTCTTAATTTGATATTTGTCGAGCAAGTTCTCTTGCGGGTGGTTTGATCTGGGTGGCAGGGAACGCGAGTTTTATGCGCGTGAATCGGAGCAGGTGAAGCCAATGTGAGTGGCAGCTGATAGTGAATGAAGTGTCCAAAGGGGGCTGGAATCAGTTAGAATCAATTCCAAAGTCATGACTAATTGCAAAGGTAGGCGTGTTCGCCCTCAAACGGCGAATGTGCATCCGGCGTATACATGAAAGCAACGTGCTCGGTCGCAGTCTCGATTACGAAGCCGGAATGGAGTCCGGAATAATTTGATGGTCGTGTATTACTATTCATAAAGAGTAAAGAGAAAGAAAGGGATAAACATGCTATGATGAAAGAGGTCGCTCTGTGCCCAAGACGCCAATAATGCGAAGTCTCATGCGAAATAATGTCGTAACTGTTTCTTTCAGTGCCCGTCTCCGTCGCGTCATGGCTCCTGGCTATTTTCAACACAGAGAGCAGCGACTACGCTGATATCATCCATCTTGCCTGCGCCGCCGTTAGCATCTTCTCTCGTGTGGTCAATCACCTCAGAGTTGACTCACCTCCTTCACTGGCAAGGCCCTCTTCAATGGCGTGCTCCATAAATGGGCTCTGCGCATACGGATCCGACGCAATGTTCCTCGCCGCGGAAACGAGATCCTGCGCGGCCTTGCGCATCCCGCCGTTGCGGCCTCTGCGCTGCGTAGCCGTCGCTGTCGTTGTCTTGAGCTCGGCCTTTTCCCAGCCGTCAATGCTCGTCGTTACAATCTCGACAATCTCGTGGCTCCACAGATTATCAATGACACCGTCGCTCATGGCAAGCACCACGTCGCCGACCTGTAGCTCGACGCGGTCGACGACGGCGTTGCCCTCGGGCGTGTCGGGGCTGTTGGTGCCGAGCTGCCGCGGGCAATCGAACCAGTGCCATTGCTCGCACGTCTTGAAGACGACCGACTTGTCGCGCGGGCGCACCACCATGACCTGGCAGTCGCCGAGGTTGGTGACGTACAGGAGCGGTACGGGCGGCCCGCTGCCGCCGAGCGGTGTCGTAAAGTGCAGCTGCGCGCCGCATGCCGTCGTCGTACCCTGCCAGTCGTGCGCGCTCGTCGCTTCGAGTGTCTTTTTATACGCCGCAGAGAGGCAGGCGACAGGGTGCGGCTCCTTGTCCATCTCGCCGTCGACGCTGCCCGCCGCCACACGGTTCAGGTCCTCCTCTATCGCGGACGCCCAGAAATGGAGAATCAGCCGAGCCCATAGCCTGACGCCGGGTTAGCACGGGGTTTACTCACTCAAGGGAGTAGAGGGAAGAGAAGAAACATACCCAGCGTGGCCGCGCGGTCGAGTGGCCCAGGCCCCCACGCCGTCGTTGGCGCAGATGAAGAAGTCGCTGGCGTAGACGGCATCGTCGCCGTTGGTGAGGCCGCGAATCTCCTCGCCATCGACAATGGCACGGTGCGTGCTAAGAGGATCAGAAAACGAGGCTGACGGACGTGAAGAAAAAGGAGGCGGAAAAGGCCGTGGCGGGCGCTTCGCAAAGACGCCGATGCCCGTCTCGAATCGAAAGGGGAGCCGCGGCGACTGCGGGCGTCTCGTCTGCTGTTGCTCGTTGTGTATTGAATCGTCGTTATGCTGCGCGGCATCACTGTCGCCACCGCTGCGCTCCTCTGCGAGCGTCGAGAGTGCGAGCGCGCGGCCGGGGCCCCGTGACGAGATAAGCACTATGCGTAGCTGAGGTGAGGGAGAAGACGCCCATGAGGCCGCAAGCGCCGGGCGGCGTAATATTCGCATTCCGACCGCATATGCTAGAGCCGACCCTGCAGGGTCGCAAACCGGAGCTAATATCGACAGGTTTTCTTTCTTTGATTTCCGGGAGGACTGATCAAATATTGCTTTGCGTGGTTCTAGCTCGCGAAAGAAATGAAAGGGAAGGACCAGAATCATGCGACAAAAATGCCTAATGCTGCGGCGTCGGCCGTTGCTGCACGTGACGGCGCGATAGGTCAGAAGGCGCAGATGCCGCCGTGACTCGTCAACATTGAAGCGGCGTCGTATCGGTTTATTTTTGGATATATTTGATTGGGTGTTGTGAAGATCAGTGTGGTGGCACTTGGTATCTTGGGGTGTCTGGGGAGTGAGATGTGGTAACTACGTGCTCTACTCCTACCACGCAGTTGTTACATTCGCTCCGTGTTCGGCGTGCTTACACCAACGCGTTTGACTAGAACAGTTACGCATATCATCACCTAGCAAATGATGATTTCTATTATGATGGTAAAGTCGCCGATCTCGAGCATCCACTGACTGCGGCCTGTGTGCCCTGTACTGATCTCGGTACCGAGGGTATATCTCTGGTCCCTGGTCCTGATTCCGGGTAGGGTAAGCTGCCAATTGGGGTGGTTGTATTGGCGATGTGATCATGTCTAACGGTGGGGCGACCAAGGACTACATGGCCAAATGACGTCACTGGCAGAATCCGTCCAAGTTTTCTGGTGCGCACAATATGGAAGAAAAGAGAAACAAACGCAAAACAACTGTCTTGAAAAAAGATGTTGGATGGAATGAGGAATGCGACGCCTTGCCTAAGCGAAGCTGTGTGATTCCGGAGGATACTATGCCGCCGTTGTTGTGGCGCCCGTTGCCGATGGCGTCGGATGGACTTATTAGGAAGACAGCCTAGTCTGGGGCCAACGGCGTAAAGGATTGTTTGAAGTGGTATTGGCCTGAATTCATTCATGCCATCGCGATAACATTGGTGCTTGGGCGGAGCTGACAAGGCTAGAGCAAAGATCGAACACGGGTATTTAAGCTGCTTGATACGAATCGCAGTCTAAAAAGCTGTGCCTTGATCTCAATGGGGATCTATTACGAAGAGCACAGTCCAAATCTCCACCACTGAGCGATGAGAGTCGACCCAAGGCAGTATGAAACGGCACAGTACTCTTCAAGATGCAACGTGGTATTGGCTGAGGGATTACAACATGAAGAACATGACAGTTTCTGTGTTTAACATACGTTGTGCGCCAGCCTACTCAATATTGAAGTGGCTGAATTGAGTGGCAGGAAGCAAGGAGTCTTGCGCCACAGCGTCAATAGTCGTCGCCAGCGTGGCCGCGGCGAAACTCGAGAAGAATTGAGCGCATTGGCACACGATATGAGAGATGAGTTTGGGCGAGCAATATGGTATAGCAGGATAATAGTCAAAGAACATGGCCAATATTACATCATCTTTTCTCCAGCTAGACAAGGGGCGGAATGGAAGTCTTGGGAAAAATGGAATCAGGTCAGGCAAGGCAACCAATTTCGAATTTATCATGTAACTAGCAACTAACTAGCTGCTGAGCGCATCCATGCATCAGTCTGTCGCCAGCTGGTCCAGCCGACCCAACCCCCCGAGACGGAACACGCAAGCTCGTGGAGAATCTTGGTGGGGGATCGATTTAAGCAAGCGCAAGACGGCAAAGATGTGCCACCGTGGGCTGTCTGCTCCATTGATGTGCAGAAAAAAAAAAAAAAAAAAAGAACGAGCGCTATTTACTAGGCAACTGGGGAAGATGGCGAGATGGCAACAAACGTGGCGGGGAGGTCAAAAGGCCACGCAACAAAATCAATATCAAAAGAGGATTGGGCGGGATGTGGCAGTTCGGTGACTTGCTCCATCCCGAGAGGGCTGGCTGAAGAGGGGGCTGGGCTTGGAAGTTGGAACTAACTAGTTACAGGTATTAGTTGGTTGGTTGGTGAGTCGCACCGCCAGGATGTGGCCAAGACTCCGAAGCGGCAGGAGAGCCAAGGAAACACGGCAACGGCTTCTCGTAATAGATTGATATTCCTCGACTGGCTGTTGTGTAACTGGGCTGTGCGCCGCTGAGGTGTGCAATCGTGCAATCGTACAATCGTGCAAGCTGATTTGGCGGGCGAGCGCCGAGTGCTTGCTGCGCCTAGACATGCATGCATGTCTGAAAGGTGAGCGAAGCAAGATTTGCCTACTATAATTATTGAATATGATGCGCGTTGTTTGGGCGGCCATGATACAATGGGAACGGAGCCCACACAGCCCACTGGCACTTGGCAATAGGTTGAATAATTAATTTCACAGAGTCTACGAATCGAGGCTCACCAGAGAAGTAGCGCCAAGGCAAAAGAGGCTTTTTGCCAAGGGCACGCCAGCGTGGACGGCGGGCTGCAAGCGGCGCTGGGCATTTTTTTCTTTCCCAGGCGGCGGTGCTGCCGGGTGGACGTGTTCATTCATGGCTCTGTCATGGACTACTAAAGCATTTAATTTCCTGCATTGGAGCGGGTGGCATGGCGCAGGACACAAGATTGTGCCAGTCATTTCTGACAATGGAGAGCGCCGAGAGAGCTGGCGCGGCGGCCGGCGGTGCGAGTGGATATAAGAAGGTGTTGTTGGTATGACATGTCTGGGGAAGATGCCGCTGTAAGAAAGGATACACGTGGCTGCTTGCGATTGTTTTGGATCGAAACGACATGGCAAACGCAAGGTGCGCGAGATGGCATTGAGAGCGGCAAAAGTGTTTGTTGTCGAAACTTAGTGGCAGCCTTTATTACTAACTATTTACTAACCAGACACCAGATCAATTGGAGCTGATGGATGCCCAACTGACTAGTTAACTAGCGGGTCACGGTGAAGGACTGGATCCTGGCAAAGGCCACGTCCGCGGCGTCGCAGATGGCATCGCATCCATCTTTGTGCCAATGCATGCGTGACGGCAACGACTTTTTAAGATTTTAGCGCCCAGTATTTAGTTTGCTGCACCTAAATACTGCTAAGGTCCGAGGAGCGCTGACGCAGTTCAATTCGACAATGGGCCATGTCGCGAGCCGTCCAGCCGTGTGCCCACCCATTCATCACACCGTACACGTAAAGGGCGCCTATGCACGTACATACGTACGTACGATACCTTGATGCATGCAGCGGTAACTTGCGTATGAATGAGCGGCATTGCGAGAAAAGGCAGAGAATAAAAAGAAGAATAAAATAAAAACAAAAATAAAAACTAGTTAGGGCCCGGAAAGCTCGGGGTTCCTTAACCCCCCGGGAACGATTGGTGCGGCGGCAGCTGGTATAGCATGGAACAAGTCGCGGTGTGAGATAGGGTATCCTTTCTTCATGCAAAGTCAATGGTTCTTTACAGCCCCCGTCTGAAAAGGAGATTTCCTGGAACAAATGCTTGGATGGGGATGCATGCGCAACATGTCACAGCAGCCGCTGAACCCCATATCTGCCCATTGATCCAAAACGCCTTCGTCTCCAGTTCCAAGTTCCAGTATCCAAGGTTTCTTTGCATCCATCCATGTAGCCGGTCGGTGACGTAGTACACTGTTTGCGGGATCGAACGAGGGGAACAAAGGAGAATAGAAAATCTCAGAAAATAAAAGGGACAACGAATTAAGCTCCAGCGGTGCTGCCGTCACAGTGACACAAGCTTTTTTCCTTTAATATTTTAGGTTCTTGGGGGCCCCGATTTGAGTTTCCTGTCGTTCCTTTACGTGTTACCTGCATTCAACCCGATTGACCCAAAAGCGTTGCAGGCTGAGCTTATAATGCCATTCTGAAGGTGAGAAGATTATTTCCACGCGTTCTTTTTTTAAGCCACTTTCTGGAAATACGTCAGCCATTCCTCAAGTGAGGAATTACCCCTCTACCAGATTCCCGCGGCGAGCCGGGGCTGCGAACTTGTTGTCCGTCTACTGCTTGTTAGCGCCCGTCTCACCTGGGATCCGGCCAGCCACGACGTATTATACGTCGATGAGAGACAAGTCTACATTGTATTTACGGATACAGAAGCCTTCTTGGCGTGGTGCGTCTTTTGCGGATTGTCTGGCTAGCCGACCACAGCCCTCTCCCCCAGTCTTGGCTTAATTTCCCCTTCAATCGTTCTTGGTACAAGGAGAAGAAAGAGCTTGGCTAACTTGTTTTTTTTTTGTTCAAGGATTGCCAATTACTCGTATCTGACGAAACAAAACACCCCGCCAAGGCGCTGGTGCTGAGACCTTTACCAGCCATTGCAAGCTTGCAGCAGAAAAAAAAAGAGAACCTCCGCTGGTGCCGGGTCCGCCGAACTAGCTTGCTGGGCGCTACTACGGCACACCCTTGTCCGTTGCGGCTCTCCTGCGTGCACTTATCAAGCAAGGCACGCCCAGATTTGACGTCGGATTCTCTTCTCGTGGTTATTCTTTCGATTTGATCTTCTTTTCTCGTCCTTTTCCAGAATCAAGTGACAAGGTGACAGTTTTTATTTATTTTCGAATAAGAACTCGCGCCTGGCAAAGCATAAATAACAACAAGGGTATACATACCCGTGGACACAGCCATGGGCCGCAACAGAGGTACGTACCTGGTACAAGTGCGCATTCCAGTTGCGCCGAGACGAAATTGATTACAGGATGCAATGGCTTGCAGGCCAAGCAAGCCGAGGCAAGCGTTTGGCGTGTCTGGCTTGTCTGACGGCTTTGTTGATGATTTGTGGTTTGTGGTTTGTCGTCTGTGGTCAACTGTGAGTGCAGTCAGTGGCCAAGTGGCAGGTGCTGAGATGATGGACGACGACACGACAAACAGCGGTCACGTCACAGTGAAGAGAAACAGAGGCGGGACAAGCAACCAATGTCTTGATGGCTGGAGAAAATTGGCAGCGACTCACCGGGCGGCTTGCTGGGCAGTGCTGTGGCTCAGGACTTTTTCCCATTGCCCTGCTGAGCTGACAGGCCCTGTTCTGCCCTGTGCTGACGCTGTCCACCAGCTGATTTCTCCTCCATCTGCTTCTCCCCACTGCGGCCCTGTGGCCCTGCGGCCCCTCCTCTCAACTCAGTGGTCCTCTCAGGCTCTCACAGTGTGGTTCAGTGTCTGATCAGAGTGCCCACATGTGCATCTCTTCATCTCCCGCGCTCCCACTCTCCTCCCACTTTTTTGTCCACTGTGCTGCCCTGGCCGCCTGCCATCTATTCGCTGCCATCATCATACACTTCACATCCACACATTCGCACATTCACACATGTCCATACCGGCACGCCAGCAACCATCCTCCCCTCTCCTCTCCAGTCAACGCCCTTTGCGCACACTCGTCTCGCCAACTCGCACCTACTAACTTCAGCCTTCTTGGCTATCCAGTCCTTTCGTTCGCTTCCCGCTTCTCTGGCTCCTGGAGCCCACCTACACCGGCCGCCTCGCCTCCTACCACCTCGCCCATCGCCGCCGCTGCCGCCACCAACGAGACCTTTCCAGACCATCACATCGGCCTCAATCTCCCTCCCACCCCGCCTTCCTACCCGGATTATGGCACAGTAGACTCCGACACTCCCGACAGTCCCCCTCACAAGCGTCAGCGCAGCGCTTCCCGACCCCTCTCCATCAACTCGTACCAGCCGCCTCTCATGGACATTACCGAGGACACTATCCCGGAGCTGCAGCCCGTCTTTTCCTTTCTCAACTCGCACTCCAACAAACTCTATCAAGAGGGCTACTTCCTCAAGCTCGACGACCAAAACACACGTACGTTCATCCGCCATCCCATGTCCTGCTGCCACCCCCGCCGTCCTGCCACTCTCGACCCCGGCGCACGCACCCTCCATTCAACCTAACCACATTCACCCGCAAAATGCAACGCAACCAACTAACACTTCCCCTACAGAGGGTAAACCCAATGTCGACCGGACATGGACAGAGTGCTTTGCTCAGCTCGTCGGCACCGTCCTCTCCCTATGGGACGCCGCCGAGCTCGATGCTGCCGGCGAGGATGGCGAGGTCCTCCCCAAATTCATCAACCTCACTGATGCCTCCATCAAAATGGTAAGTCAATCCGTACCCACGTGCCTACCGCCGCCATGGCGTTGTGCCTGCGCCTCTTCCATGTGATGCGCGTCAGCCTCACCACGGTCCATCATCGTACCCTTGCTGACATCTGCCTCAGATTGAGTCTCTTCCCACCCGCTCCAAGAACGAGCAGCCCCTGCAAAATATCCTCAGCATCTCTACCGCTGGCCGTAACCGATACCTTCTCCACTTCAACTCCCACCACTCCTTGGTCCAATGGACTGCCGGCATCCGTCTCGCCATGTACGAGCACTCTACCCTTCAAGAAGCCTACACTGGTGCCCTCATTGCCGGCAGAGGCAAGACTCTCAACAACATCAACGTCATTCTCGAGCGCGCCCGCTTTCCCACAGAGTCCTGGGTACGAGTCCGCTTCGGTGCCGGTGTCCCTTGGAGACGCTGTTGGTGCGTCATTTCGCCTCCAGACGAAAAAGAGTATGCCAAGCAACAAAAAGAGATGAAGAAGCGCTCTGCCTACGACAGATCCTCCGCTCCTACTCTCAAGGGCGACATCAAGTTTTATGACCAGCGCAAAGAGGGCAAGAAGCAGAAGAAGCTGCAACCCATCGCCTCCATCACCGATGCCTATGCCGCCTACGCCATCTACCCCCAGGCCAAGTCCCTCGTCGATGCCTCGACTCTCATCAAGATTGAGGGCAGCGTTTCCATCCACACCGATCCTCCCTCCTCAACCGAAGGCTTCGTCTTCGTCATGCCCGAGATCCATCCCATGGTCACTGGTTTTGAGATGCTCCTGCGCAACCTTTTGCCTACCTGGGACACCTTTGGTCTCTACGGCCGCCCTGGTCGTCTCGTTGCCAGCGTCCTCGATCAGCGCTCCCTCATGTTTGCCATGCCCAAGCACAAGCGCTACGGCTACCTCGAGATTCTCGACGTTGCCGCCCTCATCAACGAGCAGGGCAGCTCCAGCTGGAACGAGCGTGAGTGGCGCAAGCGCCTCAAGGAGATTACCGGCACCCGCATGAACGCCATTGAGGAAGGAGCTCCTCGCACCGGCCGCAACAGTGCCAACAGCCCCATGGGTGGTCTGCGACCCAAAGTTGGATTTGCTGACGATGACGCATCTACCCGATCGTCACGCTCCCACTCCCTCAACGGCAGCGGTCCCAGAACCGACTCAGCCCCCCCTGTCGCCCAAGCCAATTGGCAGCAGCCTGGCTCGGTACGTGCCCCAGTCATTGCCGCCTTTTAAAAAGCTTTTTTGAAGCTAATATGTCGCCTGCCAGGACGCCAACGCCAGAGCCTATCCCGGCCCAGGTGGCCCTCCCGGCGGCCCAGGTGGCCCCGGAGGTCCTATGCCCAACAGACCTTATCCCCAAGAACTGGCCGGCCCCGAAGATGGTCGTTCCACTCCTCAAATGATGCGCAACATGAACACACCAGAGCCCGTTTCTCGCCCGCCTGCTTTCAACCATAATCCTCAAGAGCGCAGCAACAAGGCCTATCACTCTCCTGAGCTCCGTCGCGCTAACAGCCGACTCTCCAGCTCCACGCTGGCTCAGATGCACGAGGCCCGAACTCAACCCTACGCCAACGAACTCGACGGTCAAACCATGCCTGGCGGCAACGGTCCGCCGCCATCCGCGCACAATCAGTACATGGGCGGACCTGGTCCTCAAGGGCGTCCTGGACAGCTGCCGCCGTCACTAAGCGTACCTCCTGGCCCAGGCCAGCACCGACCCAACTCGCCCTACGGACCACCAAGCCCCGGTATGGGACCCGGTCTAGGCCCAGGCGGTCGTCCTTCCACAGCAGAGGGACGTCGCTCTCCTTATCCTCCTGGCCAAGGGCCGCCTCCTGGTCAAGGCCCTCCCCCCGGCCAAGGTCAAGGACGCGGCAGACCGCCGCCCGGCCATGAGAACTATAGACCTGGACCCGGCGGACCTGGCTCTCGCGGTCCCGTAGGCCCCGGAGGTCCGCCTGGTGCTGGTCCTATGCACCGAAAGCCAATGCCTATGCGCGGCCCACCACCAAACCGTGGCCCGCCACCTTCTGCCGACGACATTATCGACGCATATAGCGAGATGCGCAGCCCTTCAGGCCCCACAGCCCCTCGACCACAGCATCATGGCGGCCCTCCTGTTGGCTATGGGCCTGGCCCCGGTTCTGGACGCCCTTACACACCCAATGGCGGCCCCGGACCTCAAGGACCGCCACCAGGCAGCTTCTCGCGACCAATGCGAAGCCCGCCCGAAGGCCAACGGCCCCCGTATCCCCAGCAGCAGCAGCAGCAGCAGCAGCAGCCGGCATACCAAGGCCAGGCTTTTTGAGTGGACAGGTAGAACTGCGTTGCTGAATGAATCATGACTCTGTGTTGAAACTGTATGTGAAGGCAGCATACGAATGGCGTTGTTGCAGCCCCTTTTTTATTTTATTTTTATTTTGAGTCGGGCGAGGATCTTCTCTTGCTTGGGATACAAAGGATGGCATTCTCGGCATGTTTTGGCAGGACACAATACTGGCAGGTTTATTTCTCTCTTCTACACTACTGCGATAAGGACAACCAAAAGCACAATTGAAAGCTTTGCTGTCTGCAAAGCGAACAGTACGACACTGGCGACAAAAGAGTCGCTTCTCTCTCTTTTCCTTTTTTTTTTTTTTCGTTGTTATATTTGATAGCCGCTGCTTGCCTCTGGCAGATGGATTTGTGCGCGGCCGCGGCAATAGGCGCTGCGATACTGGACGTTTGTTTTTATTTGTTATCTGGGGCGCACTAGAATATTTGACGCGCATTACAATTCGACGTATATACTAGATGCAATGGCTTCGATTCCTAGTGACTTTGAATTCTCGTGGATGCCATGTATGTAATCTGATGGCGTTTGCGAGGCGTAGCTTGTGAGCATGAAACATGCAGTTCCTTTTATTATATGCATCATCTTGTTGATTAAAAACGTCCGTCTCATGAATTACGAAAACCGTGTGTATTGAAGAAACTTCGTTGAGCCATGACAAAGTGCTGCTCACCGTGCTGCCTGCTGTGTTGGCGCATGGTCCGCGCCGTCCCGCTCGAGGCAGAAAGCGTGGCGTAGCAATGACCCCGCCATTACCAGCTCCCTGCCTGGCCTTGCCTGGTCTTGCCGCCACCCGCCAACGGTAGCCAATCCATCCTTTTGCTGCTCAACAACCTCGAACCTTGGCGTCTCCGTAGTCGCCGTACCACAACAATTGACGGCAGACAGCGGGACTTGTTTATTATTTCGAATATTTTTTCTGGCCCGTCGTGACCACTTAACGGAGATTGGCTGAGCCATTATACGCCGACCGCTTGATTGTCCTGAATCTCTCTTGGTTTTCGACAGTCAGCTGCTGTTCGCTGGTGCCTTTCCTCCCCCCCCCCTCCCTTTGCTGGGGAGGCAGCCGTCTGGACTTGTCAAGCGAAAATTCGTCGCGTAACAACCCGAACTTGCGCTTCCGTTGCTGTCTTGCCTATTCTGAATAGACATAGACACCCACAGCGAAGATGGAGGGCGAGGAGCCAACCCAAGGTACGCTTTCCCTGTCGCAGCTGTCGAGTTCCCACCGCGTCGCCAGCATACCTACCTACTGACACGTTCTTTTCCCACAGCCGCGACGCAGCAAATCGTCGACCCGCGCCGCGTGGGACAGCAAAACACGGGCTTCACCGACGACGAAATCTCTGACATTGTCTGCGTCCTCTACCCGCACTCGGCGTCGGCCCGCCAGGAGGTGCAGCGCCTGGTCGGCGACGGCTCGCCCTTTATCATTGGCCGGGACGCGGCCGACGGCGTCGAGCCCAACTACGAGCTAGAGGACCGCGCGAGCCAGTTTGAGTCGCACAATCGCAGCGCCAGCGGTGCCGGCGCTGGCGGCGCGCACGCCATCATCTTGCGCCTGTCGACGGTGCCTAAGAACCCGGCCGCCGGCTTCGCGTTTGGCCGCAACCCGCGCCGCTGCGACGTCGTCTTTGCCAACGACCCCCTGCGCCGCGTCAGCAACATTCACTTTCGCATCTACGTCAACGAGTTTGGCAACGTCATGATTGAGGACCAGTCGACCAACGGCACCTTTGTAGATAGTAAGCTGCTCTCGGCGAAAGTCAAGCAGGGCGCGCCCCAGCAGCCCAGCCGTTGGGTCCTGTCGTCGGGCTCGGTCATCAACATTTTTTTGCACGACGAGGTGCGGGACTTGACGTTTCGCGTGCGAATACCTCGCCGTGAGGGCCACTACGAGCAGGCCTACCAGCAGCGCGTCGAGGACTACTTTGACCGCCACCGGTTGCCGAGGGAAGGTGGCGCGCCGCCCGTGAACCCTCCCGTTCCGGCGGAGCACGTCGACCTCTTTCGGACCGCGGGGCAGCCTCTGCGGCGCCCGCACCAGGACACGACACAAATGGCGGCGCCCGCGCGCATGATCAAGCAGAATAGCACCCGCGAGTGGACCGGCTCGGGAAAATACAACAAGGTGCGTGCCGTTGGAAAGGGCGCCTTTGCGGTCGTGTACAAGGTCACGGCAAAATATGATGGCCGGCCTTACGCCGCCAAGGAGCTCGAGAAGCGACATTTTATCAAGAATGGGGTGCTGGATCAAAAGGTGGAAAATGAGATGCGCATCATGCAGCGATTAAATCATGTAAGCTACCTTGATCCTTGACGTTGTGCAAGCTGAGATGCAGTGTATCGCTAACTGCCAACGGCAGCCTAATATTGTACGATATATTGAGAATTTTGACTGGGACGAACGTTTATTCATCATCATCATGGAGTTCGTCCCTCAAGGCGATCTGGGTAAGCTCATTGCCGACAACGGGCCTCTTACGGAGAGAACGACGCAAGTCCTCGCGGTTCAGCTGCTGGCCGCCCTGCGCTACCTGCAAAACTTCAACATTACGCACCGCGACATCAAGCCCGACAACATCCTCATCAACTCGCTGGAGCCGCTCGAAGTCAAGCTCACCGACTTTGGCCTCTCCAAGATGATTGACAGCGACCAGACGTTTCTGCGCACCTTTTGCGGCACGCTGCTGTACTGCGCGCCGGAAGTCTACACCGAGTATCTCGAGTACGACGACAACGGGCACCGTACGCGGGGGAGGCCATCGCGGCGCCCACCGGGCCAGCGATACAGCCATGCGGTTGACATTTGGTCACTGGGCGGCGTATTGTTCTACTGTCTAACCGGAGCGGCTCCATATCCCGCGCGCTCGGTGACGAGCCCATCAGAACTGCTGCACAGAGTCATGACGACGCATCTAAATATTGTGCCCTTGCAGAAATATGGCGTCAGCGAAGCTGGGATTGACTTTATTCGCGCCATGCTCACGCGGAGACCGGAGCACCGGGCAACGGTGGATGAACTGCAGAATCATCCGTGGCTTACTGATTTTGGCGAGACGATACAGGCGTCGCAGTCGTTTGACGAAGTGACGGACGATGAAGATTTCCCCGGCCAGGCGTCGCAGTTTTCTCAAGGACGGTTTGAGGATGATCGGGTCAGCGACTCTGCGGACGACGACTCGGATCAGGAAAACCATACCATCATTCCAGGGCCACAAGCGCCTAGGTTATTTGGAGAGGTAGACGTCTCGGCCATTGGTAGCTCCGGCGTCTTTCCGGAAGAATACCTCAACCTGTCGCCTGGCAATGGCAACCTACCTGTTCCAGGCACACCGGATCCCAACCTCGACGAGGCGTACAACTCGGCAGAGTCCTTCTTCGAAAGGGCTACAGCGGGCGACGCGCAGGATCCAGGTGCCCTGTCAATTTTTCCGAACCAGTCGATGGACCAATTGCAAAGCCTGGTGGAAGAAGTCGCCTCTCAGAGTCTTGGGAGCGACGATAAGAAAAGTCAAAAGAAGGTGACCTCATCCCGGCGGTCTATGAACTCGCTGGATCTTAATACTAGTAAAAGAAAGCCTCCGTCTGTCGAAACGAGTGACGAGTTTGACGAGAATACGCCTCCCGGAAAGCCAATCATTAAACGACTACGATCAGACGGCCACGTGGATGCCCTGGTCACCGATAAGATGGTGGAGGAGTACAAGCTGCTGGCCAGCGTGCCACCCGTACACTCAATTGGTCGATCTAGCGACTGGCCAGTCATCAAGGCTCAGTTCTGGACCGACGACATTTCCACTTGGCACCTTGACTATCCCGAAATGACAGACTCGCAGCTGGCCAAGTTCAACGAGGCGGCGAGCCAGCGCCGCGAAGTCTTTCGACCCGGCCAGACGCCGCTGTGGGCTCTCGCCATGAAGTACTTTCCGCCGACGCCACGGCCCAGCTCGCAGCTGCCTGATAGTCCCACGTTGTCGCCGTTTGATAGTCTGGTGCGCGTACCCGAGTTCCCGGCGACCGGCCCCCACGGCTCGCAAGACCCGCAGGGATTCTCGCAGCTGGTGGTGCCGATTCCCACGTCTGAGATGGCGGCCATGATTGAGAGCGACTTGACGTCGTGCATTCGCGACATCTCGATTCCCATCACGGAGCCGCTTGTCTCGTTTGGGCGCGGGCCGGAGAATACCAACGTGTACAAGCACAAGACGGTGACGAAAGTACCCAAATACGCCTTCAAAATGCTGCTGTGGAAGGACGGCTACGACCCGGGCAAGTTGGACCTGCCATGGCGGTCCAACTTGAGCGAACAAGAACAGAATGCGTTTTTCTTTTGGATCTCGACGAAAGCGACCAACGGCATTCGCATCAACGGGCGACAACTCAGCTCCTCGAGTTTCAAATCCCCGCATGACCCGTCCTCAAACTGGACGCGCTTGTTCAACGGCGACTCGATTGTCATTTGGCACGACGGGACCGGCGAGGACGGCAGCGAGACGAAGCTGACGTTTCGCTGCACATGGGGCGGGTCGGCCGCCACACGCGACCCCGCGAGCATGGCGCTGGCGCTGGCGCCGGCGCATACCGCGCATAGACTGAATAGCGGCGCGGCGCGCTTCGAGGCGCAGCGACCCAAGAATCAAATGCGCAGGCGAGATGCGGCAGATACGGCGGAGAGGAGACGGAATGTGGAAAAGGAGAGGCAGAGAAATGTAGTGTTTGAGGAGAAGAGGCAAGAAGCGATTGCGTACCTGGCAATGAAGCAGGGAGCCGGGGCGGTGTCGAGGAGGAACTCGCCGGCGATGACGATGGGCAGGACTGGGGAGTCGACGACGAGATTTCCGAGACGATAGATGGAAATACGACACAAGGACGCCACAAGGACGACAGGAGAATGACAGAAGAGATGACACGAGGTGGTTAGAACCGTCGATTTTCTTTTTGTATAGAGTATACAAGAATTGCATATACAGCTTGCAATCACCACACCGACTACAAACTGTTGATTTTTTGTTTCTTTTGGAGAGGAAGATTGGGGGCAACGGAAAGGGCATGGAAAGCGAATGATATAATATGAGAGAAAGCGGCATTATAGTCTTGGCATTGGTTTCGTTGGTATCATGGGCATAAATTGGAAAAAGCACACTGCAAAAACAAAATCGGCCCTTTTTCTCTCTCTCTCTCTTTTGAGTTGACAGACGCGGTTTAAGAAATGAAAGTAGCGTGCAGCATTAGCATTGAATGGATACAAAGTACAGTGTGGTGAATTTGTTTGTGGGTGTCTATAAACTTGTCATGTCCAACAGACGCAAGCTCGTTTCTTTTTGTCCCTCTCCCATCTCCCAAATTTTCCGTGTGTGCTTCGTATCATCATGGACTTTTTTTTTTTTTTTTTTCGTCTCGTAGCACAAAAAGGTTTCATTGACTCGTATGTTTTTTTCCGTGGACGACATGAAGCAAAAGTGAAGAAGAAGAAAAAAAGGGGGACATGATGGTTTGTGTAAGAATGGTCCGACATGTGGGCAGATGAAGTAGTAGGTGAAGAAGCAGAAAGAAAAGATACATGTAAAACAATTGTGTATGTGCGTGTGTGTGTGTGTGTGTGTGCGAGACGGGCAATACAGGAAGAATGTTGTGCAGAAAGAAAAGAGACATGTAACACGATAATATGTGTGTGTGCGTGTGTGTTTTGTGTGCAAGACGGGCAATACAAGGAAAGATGTGTGCAGGTCATGTGTGTGTGTGCAAGACAAGAAGCAAAAAGGGGCAATTACAGGATGGTTTGTGCAGAGTGTGCAAAACATAAACAGCCGAGACAGTTGAGGAAAATCAAAAAAACTTGTGGTGCCAGATGAGCGCACTTGTTGATGAGGCTTTGGTTCTTCTGCGGTGGAATTGCTAAAGATTGTGGACGGAGAGACCACCGAGGTGCGAAGCGAGCAAGCTCTCCTGCAACGACGACGAGGAGGACGACGCGGAGAAGGAGTCTGAGGAATCTGTGAGGAATTCGACGCCCGAGTCAGAAGTCTCCCCGTGAAATTCTTCATGTTGTACAAGTTAGAAAGGGTATGATTGTAAGATATACAGGATAGAATGCGAGGGAAAGAAGGAAACGGTGCAAAAAAAAGTAAGGCGATGAATGTTACGTACCGAGCAACAGTGGTGTCGTCAGCGGCGACTTGGCCACAGGCGACGACGGCTCTTCGATAATAGGCTCCGGCACGTCTTCGTGCCCCCCTCCATGACGCGCAAACGCCGAGCTGCCGGTGTTGACGTTCCACGCACCGCGCGTCGACTTGAACTCGTCGCGGGTGCCGCCGCGGCGCGAGTACGACCTTGGCTTTTCGAAGCGAAACGGGAATCCCCGGGGCGGAGCATCGTCTGGCGAGCCCGGCTCCGGCGAGCTGTGGTAGTAGCAGCCCCCAAAGACGGACGCCTTGCGCGCGTCAACATGGCTGCTCCCGTCGTGAGAAAACGCGCCTCTGCTGCCGCCGCCAGCGGACTCGTCCACGGCGGGATGGGGGATGGGTCCGCTGAAGCTGACCCAGGGCGAGGCGGGCGGGCTACTGCTTGTCTGAAAGGACGAAGTCGGCGGCGGCGGCGGCGGTTTGCCAAAGGCGCCGGTGGTAAAGCGATCATTGCCGGCATCAGCGCGTGTCCAAGGACGAGGGTTGTCGTAGGCGGGTGGGCTCGGTGGAGGTGACTGGGCGCCGTCAGAGGCAGAGACTTTGCGCCCGGGGCCGGACACGTAAGAGAAGTCGGAGGGAGAGGGCACGTGCATGTCACCAGGCCAGGACTGGTTGCGGTCGACGAAGCGAGGCTTGCTGGAGACGTCTGGGAAGTCCGGGAAGCTTGATCCCGAGCGCATCTCGGGCGGAGGGGGGTAAGAAGTCCGAGGCGGTAGGTGATGAGCTGGAGGTGACGACCTGCGAGGAGGCGGAGTAGGAGAAGGAGGAAGAGCCTCTGCAGGGCGGAATGGGGAGCAAGGTCGTGCAGCGGTGCTGCGAGGCTGATAGTACGGGTTACTGGTGGTGTTGCATGATGATGCGCGCAACGATGGGAGCGATGCCTCGCTGGACTCGCAAGCAGCATCAAAAAGAGGAAACTCTGGAGAGTGAACCGCAGGCACGGTGCGTTCCTGGAAATCGAAAGACTCTGTACCTGACGAGCGGAAGCTGCTCTCCAGCGTCACGGGCTGGTCGGAACTCGCGTCTTCATCGCTGAGTTCAGGCGGCCGGTAGCTGTTGAACGCTTCTTCTTTGACAGTGTTATACACGGTCTCGGGCTGCGTGGTACTCCGACTCGATTGGCCCAAGTCGGACGTGCCATCATGACCCAAAACACCAGTGTCATCTGCAGAGTCCCTCTGTCGTTGTGTTTGTCTGGATCGAGTTCGAGGCTCAATTTTGACATATTCCCCTGGCAAGGCAGATGCAGTACGGGCAACTGGCTTTGAGGTGACAACCTCCTCGCGTTTTCCGTCTTTACTTGGGCCCTTGTAGTTGTGGGGAGCCTTGCTCGTAGACTCGCGTACCTATCGTTGTCAGTCCATTGCCCACGTTCTGGTTCTCATCCACTCACATGGCTGCCGTTTAAATGGCACTTGCGACAGATTTTGGACCGTCCCGAGACCGACGTAGCATTGCCGCGACGGTGGTGGTACTCTTTTGACCGGACAATGCCGCAGCTGTCGCAAAAGTGGTAGCGGTTCATGACACTACTGGCTCGCTTGCCCTCGCGGCATTTTCGGCAGACGTTGTGAACAGGCTTCGCGAAAGGGTGCTTTCGATGGAAGCTTGGTGAGCGCTGTTCACCGCAGCTAGAGCAAATGTGGTGCTGCTCTGGCGCAATACTCAACTCGCTGGAGGCGATGCTAGCAGTATCATTTTCCTGCAATTCGTCGTCCCCCGAGTCGTCAACGATCGGCTCCTTTGTAGCAATGAAACGCACACCATCTTTCTTTGGCTTCACCGTCTCGACGCGGCTAGGACTGGTCGTCGTCGCGGTCTTCTTGGTCGCAGAGTCCAAGAAGGAATTGCGCTCCGCGAGCAGCCGACCCAGCTCTCGCTTGGCAAGCAAGTCAATTGGATTAGCGGCCACTATAGAAGTGAGGTGGTTGATGTGGTCTTGCAGCTGCTGAAGCGCCGGTGGACACTGAGGAGCAGTGTTGTTTGAAGGCGCGCCATGTGCCATTGAATAGGCGGTTGGCGGAGCACCAAACACTGACTGAAGATGAGGAGCTGGTACGTAATGATACATTGGGAATTGCTTCTGATAGGCAAAGTGCGGTGGCGCTTGTTGGCAGCCAAGAGGAATGTCTTGCATAATCGGTCTCGGGCCAATCACGGGTTTGGTCGCCTCTTGCCGAATTTGGCGCTTATCTTGCTTCGTTTTTGCGTATTCATCGTAGCTGTGGCGGCGAAAGGATAACTTTCGCGAGAAATTGGAGAATGGAGCCAGGATCGAGCGCGTCCGGGACTGGTGCGAGGGCGAGAGAGTGCGACTCCTCCTCAGCTTTTTTGGCGACGGCTTGGGCGAGAGAGGGGATCGCAGCTTAGATCCCCGGGGGCTTTTCTTCAGGCAAGCAGATGACGAAAGCTTTCGAGGGAAAGCTTGACTATGATCTTTGCCAGAACCGCACGAAGCTTTTGGGCAATCGTCGTCGTCATCCTCGTCGTCCGTGTGGATGGTGTGGACGGAGCCAATCGACGCCGCGTCGCTGCATCTGTAGGCCTGCCCGCCGTAGCTCAGCGAGATGCCGTGGGCTGGTTTCTTCCTGGGGTCGGCATTCTTGAAGACAACCTCAAAGAGGACGCCATTGCCAGCCACAACGGTCTTCCGCTGGGTGCCGCCAGCCATGGTGATTTAGCAATGGTGGAAGCTCAATGGGCAATCATCACGGCATGCGTGGTAGCAAAGAGAAGAGCAGGCAGGAGATGGGGCAGTCTAAAGGTTATAATTCATGCGAGAACAAAATTTTCGTGGAGAGGCGAAGTGAATGGCAAGTGATGAGTGGTTGGCGAGGCAGTGTAATGTTTTCAAGCCGCCAGCCGCGTCTGGCAAACGTTGCGCTGCCAGCGGCCGTTTGCGCGCAACGACCATCAACACGCCGCATCTGTTCACTTGTAGTAAATGAATAGGGACTATGCAGCCATCAGTTATCTCTGATTAAGCAAAATCATACAATGATGTACATTCCTATATACCCATCTGGCATACATAGTAACTCCCGTCCGTGTAAATTTTATCACCAATGAAATCCCTTCCTCTATCAATCACACTTATAATTAATCAACACGAAGGACGCGAGGTCCAGACTTCTTAGAAGCCTTTCTCTTTTTCTGTCCACGCTCAAAAGCGGCAGCGGCGGCGTGGTCACGACCAACGTTGTCGAGGTCCTTGACCTTGTATACGCGGATAATCCAGTTCTCACTGGTAAAGGCCTCCTCGAGAGTGTTCAGAACAGGGCCTTGGTCAGGCAGACGCGCATTACGGACGCGGTCAGCAGCCTGGCCAGGAGGAAACATGGTGTGGAAGTTGTAGTAGGAGAGCTTGTACATCAAGCTGTTCTTCATGGTGTCAGTGGCGCCATCGTCCACTCTGTATTCACCACGCTCGGTGAAAAAGTTGCGCTCCTTGACTTCATCGGGCCAGATACCCTCTGCGATACGGACCATCCAGAGAAACTTGTTGATGTCGTCTCCAGAGTAGCCGAGGAGACCACCGAACACAACCAAGACGTAGTCGACCTCGTGTTGACGCATGATGGGATAGCTGACCTCTTCGCGGGAGCTCATGGCCTTGCCAACGGTGGCAATGTGTGTGTTGTTCCAGGTGTTATTGTCGACAAGGGTGGGGCGGTCAGCCATACCACCAATCTGATAACCATAGTCCCACCAAGACATGATCTTGGCATCCTCCTTGGTGTTTTGGCGTAGCCATTGGTAGGCCTCGCGATAGTCGTCGATGATGTGCTGGGATCCATCAGGCATACGGCTCGCCAGGACAACCGAAGGCGACGAGTAGGCGTTGGAGGTGACCCAAGTGCAGTGAGTCACAAACATCAGTAGGTAGATGGTCATGGCGGAAACAACAGAAATCTTGGAGAAGTTGCTGAAGACACCGATAATGGGCTTATCGCTGCCGCGCAGGCCACCGTTCTTGGCCGGCTTCTTAGCCGCAGCCTCGGCGCTCTCCACTTCGGCCACGGTGGGGGAGTCAACGGACAGATAAGAGTCCAAAATCTGCGAAGCTGCAATGGCGGCAGCAACGCAGACAACAGGAGTCAGAGTCAGCATGAGACGGACCATGACACCGGCAAAGTAGCTGCCAAACAGAGCGTAGACGACAACAAAGACGTGCTCATCCTTGAGGTCGTTGAAGCACAGGTAGACACCAGCGGGGAATAGCCAGATCAGCATGCTCAGGTCAAAGAAGAAAGCAGGCCAGGCGGTGGGCTGATGCTCAGAGACAGATGCGATGATAGGAATGTGAATCTTGGCGTAGCTGGTGTCCCACAGAGAGTAAAAACGACCACCCCAAGGAGCAATGTAGCCGAGCGAGGTGAGGGCGACGAGACCGACGAGACCGATACCAAACGTGCCAATGACAAGAGTGGCCAGGAAAGTCTGGAACTGCTTTCCGGAGATGGCGGAACGGACGTACTGGATGAAGCCGATGAATTGCAAAAACCCAAAGATGCCTGACACATGTTAGCAAGATACCGTTGCCTTTAACCGCATCTCAACATACCAAGAGCGGGCATGTGCTCGCTGGTCTTGACGGGCAGGAAGCCAACAAAAGGAATCTGCATACTAGCAAGCGTTCCGAGAGCGTACCAGGTGGTGTAGCTCACATAGAGACGAGTGCTGTAGCGTCCCATGCAGATCAAAACGAGCGCATGCATAGGCAGGAGACAGGTGATGAAAGCGTAGCCACCCCAAGACGACACCATGTATCCGTAGAAGAGCGCGCAAAGAGCACCCCAAAGCATAGAGCCGAGCTTCAGGGCCTTGATCCAGAGGTAGAAGGTAAAAACTAAAAGGAAAATGGCGATGGCTTCGTTGTCGTAACTGCCGGCAACGGATCGAGAGATGTAACCGGGGGCAATACCCATGAAGACCGCAGCCAATAGGCCAGCCGATGGCGAAGTGGTCATTTCATTGGTGAGGAGGTACGAGGCGAACGCCGTCAAGCCGGAGAAGGCGGGAGCGAGAAGAACACAAATGTTTCGAATATCGACGGGGACGGTCAAGGCCTTTAGAGCGTGGTAAATGACGCCCGAGGTGACCATGAGACCAGGATACAGAGTACCGCCAGTGACACGGCCAAGAGGGTGCCATGTGCGGTCATCGAACCAGTCCCAGAACTTATAGAATCCATTGGCAACGAGGTACTTGGTTGCGCGAAAGTTGAACCAGGGGTCGACTGTACATAGTTAGTATTCGGTCTGAGCGGCCATTGGTGGTTTTCGTCTAAACTAACACTCGTGGATAATACTCTCGAACCCTAACTCTCGTGTTAGCTGAATTGGCAATGATGGAAAGGCTGCGCGTTGCGTGCGCGACGTCAAGGGCGCAATGTAGAGACGTACGAATGACCGAGAACAGACGGCTGGCAATGGCGGCGCCAGCGATCAAGAAAAGAATGATGGTCCTCAGAAGAGTTCTCGTACTTTGGGAGTTGACCGCAGTCAATGCGGTTCCCTGTTTTTCGACCGCCATGGTGCGCAGAATGAAATTTTGAGCACCTGGATGTTGATGGAGGAGGTTCACACAGGCATCCCACACCTGGCTGAGGACAGCTTGGAGCTTTAGCCAGACTGCGTAATGCCCACAGCAGGGGGGGCTGTGGGTCTGCCCGATCTACGCCAGCCGAGCTTTTCCCGCTACTGTACTCAGTTGCCGTATATATAGATCTGGAGCTGGAGTTTCCGTAATTGAGAGCCTTTTGACAATTATCATTCGCTAATTTCCAGCTACCTTGAATTATCTGTGAAGCGGCACGTTCTTGAATGCAGTCAATCGTGATGAGGTCCAGGTCGCGCCACCTCCACCAGCGTCGTCCTTCGCGTTATCATGTAGTAAAGAAGCAGCCATTAAAATACCCTTCATTGTCAATGGCTGTGCTCAAGAAGCTGTTACGTCGTAACCAATCATTCAACTGGCCATCCTCGTCACTAATCATGATGTAAAATCCCCACCGTTGACAAGTCCGTTGCACCCGCCAAAGCATCTCGAGCGTGCTTGGATCTTGTTGGGAATAATTCCTGCCTCAAAGGTCATAGTCCTGCATTAGAAATGCAGATGATATTTTTGCTTTTTGGTCTCTTAGTACCGTCTAACTGCGCGTATTTTACACCTGTACAATTGCGTAAACGCGAACCCAAGGAAACTTCTATGCAGCATCGCGAGTGTGCTTTAAATCATACATCAAGCCTGTGCATGGCGTTCAGGCATTTGTCGAATTGGCTTGGCTCAAGCATTGCCCTTCTGGCTGATTGAGCCCGTCCTCATGCTCTCCCTCCAACTGTGAACCATGGTGGCCGAAATTAGGGGTTCTCCTCAACAACCTTTACCAGGAACTTCTCGAGATCGAATTGAGGGCTGTTGACGTCGGTGACAACTGCGTGATCGGTTAGTACATGTTGTGTGGTCGTGAAGTGTCGCTGCCGTCATCGACGTCGGCAACAAAGTAATGCCGCAAGACGCACCATTGTCAGCAGAGGCCGGGGACGGGTTCTTCTGCTTGGTATATTCGGCCCTGGCCTGCTCTATCAATTTCGACTTCTTCTCGTACTCGTGCTTGCTGTGCGCGGCCTTCTGGGTGGCAGTAATAGTGCGCTGGTGGCTGAAGCCGTAGAAGAGACCGGCGGCAAGGGCGGACCACCGCAGAACCTAGAAGGTGGTATCAGTATACTGCTGCGATAAATTCCTGTTGATTTCCGCCGCCGCATCAGGATCCGCAAGTCTGACGACGGCTTCTAAGTTGGGCAGGGCAATTGATGATGCGCAACATACGTTAACTCCTGTCGAAGCCATTGCGAGAAACTCGAGCGTCGCGATCGGCAACTTTGTTGAATTGTAGGACAGAGACTGGCGTGGTCAGCTGAGATCAATTGGCCCAGTCCGCAGAGTGTTGGAGGAGTGCGTGGAGAATTGATGCGAAGAAGCTTGCTGTCCCTCGGGTAAAGTCGCAGATTTTCCAATGCTCGCCATCAAGCTCGGCCAAGGTGACAGGCGGCTCAAAAATGGCGGTTGAAATCACGTGATAGTCGCGCCAGACAATGTCACCAGCCACAGTGACATGGAGCTTTCCAGGGGCTGCCGTGGCGCTAATTAGCTGTGGCCCAGCGCTGTAAGTTTGTGGTAGTTATGGGAGAGCTAACTACAGTCGCGTACACTGGGGAATGATTCTCGTAACATCTTTCGTTTTTATTGTACTGTACTTTTGCCGCCCTTCTCAACCCATCCTGGGCCAGACGACGTTGCTTTCAAGTTTGCGATAGCTTCCCACGGCATCTAGATCGAAAATTCGAAGCATCTCGACCGCGCCACTGCACGCGAAGAGATCCCATCTACCTGAGTTCGTCGCTGGTGATGGGCCAGAGCAAACAGCATTATGCAGCAACGCCGCGATGAAATCCTCGCCAAGAAAGCGAAGCTCGCCGAGCTGAAGCGACAAAGAGAGCTGCGCGCCAGCCAAGCATTCGCGGGACGCCAGAGCATTGGCAGCCCCGGTGAGGTGCGTTTGACAGACGTAGCTAGAGCTATGCAGATGCTAACCTTACCCTACTGCAGCTTGTGTCGCCCTCGCCCGGGAGAGCAGACAGTCGACGCGAAATCGAGTCTCTTATAAACAGCCTGGTTGGAGAAAGCCGTCCGGGATCGACGACAACTGGCGGCGCTGCGTCGCCTGCGCCCCGCGGGAGTCGCCCAAACAGCGTTCTCAGTGCTGGAGAAATTAGCAACGGAACCTCCGAGTACGCAGCTCCCCCAAGCGGACATTCAGCACCATCAGCACCCGCGCCGCCGCCTGTACAACTAAGCACAGTTCCTCTCACTACCGTCTACGAATGTCCTCCTTCACCCGTAAAAGAGATATTCTCATACAGCAAGGGGGTCCAGACAACCGATGGGTGGACGTCGCCTGCGAGACCACGATCGCAGTCTCTACAATCCGATCAAGATGATGTGTCAGGCTCCATGACAAGTCCATCAAAGAAACTAAGCAGGCGAGAACGCGACCGCGAGGAAGAGCTGCGTCAAAAGATCCGTGACGAGGTAGAGGAGGAGTTGAGAGCTACAAGGGAACGTTTGGCGGACGGTGCTGAGGCTCAGCAGAGTTCTGCAACCAACTACCCGATCCGAGAACTGACTTCAGAAGAGCTCGGAGCTGTAACACGATCTGATGAGTTTGTGGAGTTTTTGGAGCAGTCCACCAAGGTCATCGAACGCGCCATTGACCAGGAGACGTACGACATTCTTACCGACTACTCCTTGCAGGGCAAGGACCTGGATAAGGAAGATGATGAGACTGGCAACACCGGCGGTCGCGGTCAAACCAGGATAAAAGAAGTCGCTCAGTTCTATGACGAGCGGTGGTCCAAGAAACGCATGATTAGCAGCATCGATTTTTCGCCAAAATTTAGTGAGCTTTTGCTGGCGTCCTACACAAAGAACCCGACGGCACCACACGAACCCGACGGTCTTGTGCAGGTTTGGAATACACACATGCACGATCGACCGGAATACGTCTTTACCGCGCAGTCAGACATTCTGACTGCCAAATTTTCGCCATATCACCCCAACCTCATCATCGGAGGCTCGTACAGCGGCCAGGTACTGCTCTGGGATACGCGCGCCAAGGCAGCACCAGTTCAAAAGACGCCGCTAACGGGCTTTGGCCACGCGCATCCCATCTACTCTGTGGACATTGTCGGCACGCAAAACGCAAACAACATCATCTCTTGCTCCACAGACGGCGTCGTCTGCGGCTGGAGTATGGACGTTTTTGCGCAGCCACAGGAGCTTCTGGAGCTCAAGAACCCCGCCCAGGCCAAGGTGGCCGTCGAGGACGTCAGCCCGACCTGCCTCTCGTTCCCCCAGACGGACCCGACCTTTTTCCTGGTCGGCAGCGAGGAGGGCACCATTTTTCCATGCCACCGGTACGACCGCGCGGGCGCCAAGGCGGGCGTCGACAAGAAGATTTGCTACAAGGGCCACACGGCGCCCGTCATGTCGGTCGACTTCCACCCGTCGCGCGGGCCCATCGATCTGGGCGACCTCGTCCTCTCATCGTCGCTGGACTGGAGCGTCAAGCTGTGGAAGGTGCGCGCGCCGGCGGCCACGTCAACGACGGGCTCGGGCGACGGCCTCATCCGGCCGCTGATCGACTTTGTGCGCGAGGATGTCGTATACGACGCCCGCTGGTCGCCCGTCAAGCCGAGCGTGTTTGCGCTTGTCGACGGCGCCGGCTGGCTGGAGCTCTGGGATATCAGCAAGGAGACCGAGGAGCCCATCTCGCGCATCACGCCGAGCCAGCGCCAGGACGGCCGCACCATGCTCTCAAAGAGCTTGAACAAGGTGGCCTGGGAGCCCAACGAGGGCAAGCGCATCGCGACGGGCGGCATCGACGGTTCGCTCACGGTGTTTGAGGTGGCGAGCGGTCTTGGCGGCAAGGAGGGTTTGAGGAATGAGGAGTGGACGAATGTGAAGAAGCTGGTGAACCGTGTCGAGGCGGTGGGTGTCAACGGGGCCGTTATCGTCTAATTGCGGCTTCTTCTGGTGTATGCATTCGACTTTCTTTTTATTCTAGTTAGACAATACCCCTGGAGCGTTTTGTCACCAGCAGCTGGCAGGCATTTGTAAATATACAATCTGTACCCTTCAATGACAGTAGTTGATTGAAGCTGTAGCGTATGTGCGAATCAATGATCAAGCACGGGCATGCAAGTTTCATGGGGCTTGGTGTGATATCTGCAACTGATGAAAGCAGTCGTAACCAGTGGCATGAGAATGGACCGAAAAGCTCGCCGATACGAATTGAACTGACGATACTCATCTTGTCTGGGGCAAGGATTGGTGTAGCTGTCGAACTTGCTTAGGCTGCGAAGTGGGCGATGATTCAACATCGCCACTTCATTCTAACTGGCACGCATCAATTTCCGAGAGCACTCGAACAGCCTTCGCGAGCTTTAACTCCCTCAAAAATCACCAGACCCACGCGCAGTTTTTTTGGCGATGAAAATTGCAGTAGCAAGGTATTTCAATTAGACAGACAATGGCCAGACCCAGTTACTAAGTCAAACAATAACCGTACAATTTATACAATATGAGCTTTACTCAATCATGTCAATATCGCCAGGACCGGCAGCGGGGGCACCACCCTCTGCTTTGGGGGCCGACTCGGCGGGAGCGTCGCCGTCTTGTTTGGTAAAGTAATTGTCCATCTCGGCGTCCAGCTCGTCCTGGGTCTTCTTGATGCGCGGATTACCCCGACCGCCACGGCCACCCTCCCTGCCGTCTCTGCCATTCTCGCCGCCCTCACGACGCGCGCCAGGGCGACGGCCACCACGACGGCGGGGGCCACGGGGACTTCTGGAGCGGTCGCGGCCGCCCTCATGTCCACCCTCACGGTCACCGCCGGGAATGTATCTGTCAATGCCTCTGCGGACCGCATCGTCTTCAGTGTAACGTCCACGGGGAGCGGAGACGCGTTCGGAGAGAGGACGGCCGGGCATAACAGCGGTATCGAAGGGGTTTCGGTTCGGAAGAAGGGTCAAGCGAATTGGTTGACCTGAAAATGTCAGTGTGTTGTCAAATGCGCAGCTTTACGAGTAGCCAAGGGCATACCGTTGGCATTAGCACCGTCAAATTGTTTGATAGCTTCGTTGGCGTCTTCCTTGTGCTCGTAGGTGACATAAGCAATTCCCTCGGAGCGGCCCGCGCGGTCAAACTTCAGTTGCAGGCGAACCACACTTCCAATACGGCGGAAAAGCTCCTAGATCGGGTTAATACGAAGCGGACAGGATGAAAGAGGCTACGTACGCCAATATCCTCTTCGGTGAGATCCCAGTGCAGGTTATCGACCTTGATCTTGGTTCCTTTGGCTTCGCTGTCAACTGTCAGTCGAGGTATGATGTAGGAGATCAATGAGGCACATACGCTTGAGGTTCTTCGCGACGTCGGCGGGGGGCGGGTGCGCGGCGGCGATCTAAAGCATTTAGTACATCGTCGTGCTACGCAAACGGGAGCCGAATTACCGTCGTCTTCAAATCGATCATGAACCCATTCGCTATCGTCAGTTAGAAAGGACGTTGAAAAATGCCAGAGACATTGACACAAACCTATCTATGCTTCGTGGCTCATCGTGATACGACTGTTTGGCAATAGCTCGGGTTAGCCAAAGAGTTTGTCAAGGTGTGCGCCTTGCCCACGCAGGTCAGTGGTTCAGGACGCCTGATTGTCGGCTCGGCAGAGACGTCGCGCGGTGCGTTGACACAGTCGAAAGGCAGGGAGCGATGGGGAGGGTGAGGCAACCTGAATGCGCCGCAGCGTTAGTAGAGGTGGCATGAGAAAAGGCGGGCGCGGGCAGCAATTTTATTGCGCACCTTTCTGACGCCATCACGAGGGCCGTCGCGGCGATCACGACGCTTGTCTCCGCCGCGGCGGTTGTTTCGAAGACCATTGCTGCGCTGCGAGGCGGGAGCGTTAGTATGGGGGGACCCGTTTGTGAGGACAGTTTGTGGTGGCAAGGACGAACCTTGTCAGAAATGATCTCGTCCAGACCTTTGTCCATTGCGAAAGGCGGGATTGCTGGAATCTCTGTGGATAGAAATGCAGTGGCAAATGTCCAAGAAAATGCGGCGCCCGGCGAGGGATGAGAAGAGTAGATGCAGAGACTCGGGAGTGAGGCTCTGGCGATGTTTTGTTTGGGCTGACGAACGGCTGGCGAACTCGGCGTGGCTGACGGAGTCCTGTGAGGAAGGCTGGGCGCTAGGGTGGATTGGCGGCTTGGCTGAGGTCCTGCGTAGCGAATGACTCTGTACCTACCTACCTAAGCCGCCGCATGCACCCACTCAAGCACTGTAGGTACCTGGTACAGCTAGGCAGGCGCGCCGCTCTTCAAACTCACTTCATCTCATCTCGGCTCCCACTTCATCCATCACTCCAACAATTATCATCATGAAGCAATATATATGACCGACGTTTCTAATTACGATATTACATATCTTGATATCGAGTATAGCCTCTCATACAACCATGAGCTGGAAAGCTGGCTTTTGGGCCTTTGCGCGCGATGATCGTGTCATCTTGCTCGGCATTGGCTTGGCCGCATTCAGTGTAGTCAACACCATAATGATAGGCTTGAGGCTGGTTCGAGATGACAACGAGATACCTCCTGCGGAGCCCAAAACGCAATATATTACACAAGACACAGAAGACGCTCTTCAGGTGAACACGCTGACGAAGCTCCTCGAGCACCCCAACTTCTCAATACGAGACATTGCCACCAAGATTCTTTGCGACAGAGCTGTCAATGACCCGAGCGCCATGACATACCTGTTGTACGGCATCACAGTAAAGAGCTACGACGAGCGTCTGTATTGCTTGCGCGCTCTATCCCTGCTCACAAACCAGACTTTTGGTCAGTGACAGCATTGCACTACCGTTTAATGAACAAGGCTAAAGGTTATACAGGGCTCGATGGGATATCCAAATTAAATACTCCAAAAGCTTATTCAGCTCTTGTCCGATCACTAGAGCAGAGCCTCGACGATGCAGAAGCGCCCGTTGTGACAAATATTCACTGGGACGAGTACTATCTCCGCGACACGGCAGAGCGATTCTGTCTCAAGTTCCTTCAGGAATTAACAAGCAAGTATGGCGCGAACCTGCTTGTCAAGGCAAAGTTTGTGGAAAAGTGGCTCGTCAAGCAGAATTGGGGAGACTCGCCGGAAAAGCGCAAGAAGCACTTCAAGGCCTACAAGGAGGCGCGCAGCAACCGCATCGTCGACATCCTCACCAGGGTTGAGCAGTGCCGGCGCGGGCTGCGCGCGCTCGAGAGGGCCGGGCTGGTGGATAAGGACAACTCGCGCCGGCGCATGCGCGAGTTGCCGGACCTCCTGATGGAGGTTGGCGACGTGATAGGCGAGGCGCCTCCCACGGACCCTCAGCTGCGGAGGGCGCGCGAGCATTCGGCCGAGGAGCGGCGGCTGAGGAGACAGCACCGGGAGGCGATGGTGCTGAATGATGGGACGCGGCCGTTGGCTCGCGAAGATATCATTGAGAGAGACCACGGCTCCCCGGCTTGAAGTATGTATATTCAGTGCTGTAGCAGAGGGCGCCAGGGCGTGCTCATTACGTGTACTCTTGTCAAGCCTGTGAGGTGGAAAGACTTTGTACAATGATCAGGATAGAAGATACGGGACAGGCGTATTAGTATTAGTACAGATTTATTTTAAGCGCTGGTTTTGTGTTCATTTAATAATAGTATTCTTTGTACATGAGTAATTTCTGGTATCTTGCTTTTCATCGTCCTCCTCTGCCTCCCCGACCACCCTCATTCTCATTCTCTGCAGCTCTTCGGCCCGCGCCCTTGACAGGCCGCGTCTGCGCGGCCTCGTGCTTCCTGAGCTCCTCGGGCACCTTTGAAATGGAGCTCTTGCTGAGCATCTGCCGCAGGTCGTACAAGACGTCCGCGTCCTCGTTGCCGAGAAACGTGATCGCGGTACCGCTCTTGCCCGCGCGACCCGTACGACCGATTCTGTGCGTGTAACTCTCGATGCTCATCGCCATGTTGAAGTTGACGACGAGCGAGACATCGGGAACGTCGATGCCGCGACCCGCGAGGTCCGTCGCGACGAGCACCTGCGTCTCGCCGCTGCGGACGGACGCGAGGGCCGCCTCACGCTGCTCCTGGGTTTTGGAACCGTGCAGCGGCACGGCGCTCCAGCCCATTGAGCGGACATCCTTGGCGACGGCGTCGCAGTTGCGCTTGATGTTGACAAAGACGATGATGGGTGGCGCAAACATGTTGGACGCGAGGATGCGCTGCAGACGCTTCTTGCGGGCGTCCTCGCCCGCGACAAACTCGACCTGCTGCTCGACGGTCTCGACGGCCTCGCCCACGTTGCCAATCATGGCCATGGCCGGCCGGCGCAGGTACTTCTTGGCAATGTTTTCGACGAGCGGCGGCATCGTGGCCGTGAACATCATGGTCTGGCGGTAGCGGTCCTTTTCGCCGACGTAGCGCTGCATGAGGCGCGCGTCCTCGGCTTCTTCCGTGTCGGGCTTCTCGTTGGAGACGGGCAGCGCGTCGAGGATCTTGTTGACGGGCTCCTCGAAACCCATGTCAATCATGCGGTCGGCCTCGTCCATGATGACGTAGCAGCACTGCGAGAGCACGAGCAGCCGGCGCTCGATGCAGTCGATGAGACGGCCTGGCGTCGCGACGATGATCTCCGCGCCGTTGCGCAACGCGTACGCCTGCTCCTCCAGAGAGTGGCCACCAACGATGCTCACGCTCCGGAACCCGAGCGGGTCGCCGAACTTTTTGGCTTCCGTTTCAATCTGCTGCACCAGTTCGCGCGTCGGCGCAAGGATGAGCGCGTACGGCCCGTCGTTCTTGTTGGTTTCTCCCAGTGGCGGCAGATCCGAAATGTAGACGAGCAGCGGGAGTAGAAACGCGGCCGTTTTACCGGAACCCGTCACGGCGACACCAATTAGATCACGCGCCTGCAAAGCAATCGGGATGGCGGCGCGCTGGATGGGTGTCGGCTCGTCGTAGCCAACCTGCTCGATGACGTTGAGCAGGCGTGGGGGCAGGCCCGACTCCTTCCAGTTGCGCATCGGATTCGGCAACGTGCCGCCCTTTGTCGAGATGCCAAAGTCCTCTTTGAAGATGCGCCAGTCACGCTCGCGCATCTCGTCGAGGCGCTTCTCGTTCCACCGGCGGCCGAGGCCCGTCTTCTCGGCGCGATCCCGCGCCTTGTCACGGGCCCTGTAAAAGTCCTCCATGATTCCTTTGGCGCGCTCTCGGCCGTGTTCCGGATCGCGTTGCTCAATCAGACGCGCGCGCTTCTTGGCCCTCTCTTCCGCCTCCTTGTCAAACTCGCCACCGACGCCAGCCAGCGAAAAGCCGCGGACGCCGGCGCCGCCGCTGAAGCCCCCTTCGTCGGCGCGCGACGTGTCCTCGCCGGCGTCCCAGTCAAAGTTGAACTTCTTCTCAGTCGTCCGCATTCGCTTCTTCTGGGCGGAAAAGTGGGAGTGCTGATTCACTTCGGGGCCCAAATACCGTGATCGGAGCAGCTCAGCCTCAATTTCTTCGGCGGAGCGCTTCTCCGCGTTGGCCTTGTTGCCCTTTTTGCCGCCTTCTTTTCCACCCTTTCCGCCTCCTCGGCCGTCGCGTCGGTCTCTGTCATCCCGGTCTCGAGGAGCTGATGAGCCAGCACCGTTCATAGACCGCGGCCCCGTGGGCACGCTGTTTCTCGCACCGCCATTCGTCGAAGCCCTAGACTGTGTAGCGCCCGCGCGCTCTTCCCACTTCTTTTCTTCTTCGGCTCGTTTGTGTGCGTCGCCGTCGGCCTTCTTCCGCTTCAGCTCCTCCTCCTGCTTGGCTGCTTCGGCAGCGAGGCGCTCACGCTGCGCTTTCGGTATGAAGCGAGGCTTAGCTGCGGCGGCTTCGGCTGCCTTTTTCTGGCGTAGGATTTCCTCAATGTCGAGAGGCATGGTGCTGTTGCTGGTTTTCTGGGGCAGTCTTGGTGGTCCTCAGATGGTCAAGAATAGCATTGGCCAGACAACACGAGAAACCATAAATCAGTGCCAGCGCCGCCAAATCCAAAATCATGAAAAGGTGTGGTGGCGTCTAGAAATGCGCGGCATGAAGCTGTCGAAAGTAACGAAGCTTTCCAAGGCTTTAGTTTGGACGGGTAGGCAAGCGGGGCCAATCATAGACCCCTGTCCATTGAAATTATGGGGCTTCAAAAGTCGCTGGACATTTTGGATCGTTCAAGCCTCAAGAACGTTCTATCTAGTGATCGTCAACTTTTCCTGCGCCTCGTCGCACACGAAATACCGGCCAATTCTCGGAGGCTTTGATCATCATCCTCGGCTTGTCACCCGACATATTTAACGTCACGATGACCTCGACGTCGCACTTTGTCCAGCTAGCCAAGAGCCTGCCGGAGCCCCTGCAGCGCTTCTTTGCCCGCTGGCCGCCCGCCACCCTCGTCTCGCCGGGCAGCGCCCCGACCTCGTTCCAGGAGATGCGCCCGAACCCGTTCGAATTCTACAAGCACCCCGTGACGGGACGCCTGCAGGACCCCGTCTACTCGGCGCGGCGGCAGGCGCAGCTCTTCCAGCTGGCGCGCGACCACGGCGTCGCGGAGCTGCTACCCCCGTCAGCCAAGAACCCGACGCAGCGCCTGGCGCACCGCGTCGAGCACGGCCTGCGCGTCAAGGGCACGGGTGTAGGACAAAAGGTCAAGGGACACATTCACGAGCGACACATGATTGCCAAGTACGTGGGCGAAGCGTTGCCGTGGCCAGGACGACTGGGGAGTGGTGAAATGCTAACGATGGCGTGCGTGACAGGATGGAGACGAGAAGAAAGGCCATGCTGGAAATGCCAGATCTCATCAAGAAATGGAAAATGGTACGTCCTTCGCGAGCTCGTTGGCCGTGCGAGAGCCCTGCTAATCATGTGAAATAGGTCGGAAAGCGAAACTGGACCAAGTTCCCGAAATAGACACCTGTACAATACCACCAAGAGGGCTAGAAAACTTGTCGACCGAGTTGAGCGTATATATATTACCATGTACTATTACAATACAGTTTCTGAACAAATTTTGTCGCCGTCTGCTGTGATGTTTCTCTCAAGGTAACCCCTCAGCGTCGTTTCTCTACACCAGTTTACCACACTATAAAGAGTAATCCAGAAGAGACCTCCGAAGATGGTAAAAATTCCATCATTTCTATTGCATACACAACCAGTATGAAATACTGCCTTCTTTTCGATGAAAGTGCATCACGTGACTCTATTCGACTTCGTTCGCCTTCAACAGCACGACCAGCGAAAAATTCTACCTTTCTCCACGCTCCTTCTTTCAAACATCTCTTTGCTGACCTTTCTTCATTGTCATCACTTTTCAAATGACAAGTTCCTCCGCGGGACGTCCATCGCGGACCGCAACGCACTACGAGGTCCTCAACCTGCAACCGGTCCTCCTCGGCGCCGCTGAGCCTCGAGACGCGTCTACGCTCGTCAAGCGCGCGTATCACCGGGCGCTGCTGCGCAACCACCCCGATAAGGCTGCCGAGGCCGGACGCGAGCAATACGACGTGTCCATGTTCACAGTGGACCAAATCAGTGACGCCTATGCCGTGCTGTCCTCCCCGCAGCGGCGCAAAGAGTACGATGCCGGGCTGCGCATGTCGAGGATAGCAGGCGGCGGGCAGGACGAGGACGCCAAATTTCAGACGGGCATTGAAAATGTCGATTTGGACGACTTGGACTTTGACGAGGCCGGACAACGCTGGTACAGGTCGTGTCGATGCGGCAACGACCGCGGGTACTCGTTTGAGGAAGAAGATCTCGTTGAGTCGAGCGAGGACGGCGTGTTGCTGGTGGGGTGCCAGGACTGCAGCCTGTGGCTCAAAGTGCACTTTGCAGTAGTCGAGGAGTAACCATGATTTATGACAATTGTATATGAGAGCACGATTATGAATCACAAAGGCATAGAAAGGATATTGGTATTGAAAGCAATTTTAATAAATTTTTATTTATCCCGACGGACGCGGCATTAAGAGTCCAGAGCAAACGCATTTTGGCAACGGCTTGGTGAGCTTCTTCGCGTCCGTGGGAAAACAGATAGGAGACAAAAAATCAATAACCCCGTTCTTTGTTTCTGCGTGTTTACCTAAACAATGCCGAAGCTCTTGGATAAAAACGACGTCTTCTGTCACTCCATAGACACCAGTCCGCCCGAAAACCTTAGTGCGAAAAAAGCCAATTAGTCCCAAACGTGGGTAGGCTTACTCGGCAGCCTTGGGCTCCTCGGCCTTGGGCTCCTCAGCAGCGACGGGCTCCTCCTTGGGGGCACCCTCAGCGGCGGGGGCAGTCTCGGCCTCGGAGGAAGTCCAGAGGGTCTAACGAGTTAGCGAAACTGAGGAACGGAATGATGGAGGCAGTCTTACCAGGTTGTCGCGGAGGAGCTGCATGATGAGGGTCGAGTCCTTGTAGCTCTCCTCGCTCAGGGTATCAAGCTCTGTGAGAAGGTCAGTCGGGTGCACTAGTTGAGCTGAAGTCGAGGAGGCGGGCTTACCAGCAATGGCATCGTCGAAGGCCTGCTTGGCAAGGTGGCAAGCCTGATCAGGAGCGTTGAGGATCTCATAGTAAAAGACGGAGAAGTTGAGGGCAAGACCCAGACGGATGGGGTGGGTAGGAGGAAGCTCGCTCTGGGCAACATCGGTGGCACCCTTGTAAGCCTCGAGGGACTTGTCGGCCGAATCCTTGCGCTTGTCGCCAGTCGCAAACTCGGCAAGGTAGCGGTGGTAGTCACCCTTCCTTGAATGGGAGTCAGCAACAAGTAACGTGGCGGAGTGCATAATCAACGACTCACATCTTGTGGTAGAAGACCTTGGATTCGCCAGACTTGGCAGAGGGAATCAGGTGCTTGTCAAGGACGTCGAGAATGTCTTCGCAAATCTTGGCGAGCTCATCTTCAATCTTCTGACGGTACTCCTTGATGAGGGTAACCTGGGAGGAGTTTCCCTTGGACTCCTCCTTCTGCTCGATAGAAGTGACTATTCTCCAGGAGGCACGGCGGGCACCGATGACGTTCTTGTAGGCGACGGAGAGAAGGTTACGCTCCTCGACAGTCAAGTCGCGGTCCTCGGAGGCGACAATCTTCATGTTCTCAACCATCTCTGGAGGCGGGTCAGGTCAGCGCACGGGGTCCCTTCGGGGTAGTGCTGGAGTCAGCAGATTAGAAACGTACCTTCGTAGCGCTCGGCCTGCTCGGCGAGCTTGGCCAGATAAACGGCATCATCGTTACCCATCTTGGAGGATTAAGGTCTGTTTAAGAATTGCGGTTAGCGAGGCGACGATGGTGCAGCGTAATAGCTAGCTCTGGGTAGCGAAGTTGTATGAAAAAGGGGGACCGAGAAGAGGGGTCGCAACTGGCAATCTCATCAAGGGCAGGCAGGTGCTAGGGGAGGTGTGGCGGCAGAAGAATAACGACCAAGAGCGCAGCGTAGGACAAGCAACATTTGAATTGAAGATTGAGGTATCGCGAATCACATCGACGCGGCAAACGCGCGCGGCCGCTGAGGGACAGCGACAGCTCAGGCCGTCAAATCTCCCCCGCTCCTTGGGCGGCCTAGTGGGGGTTGGCCTTGTCGTGCTGGTTGTCGACGACGCGCCAGAATGGGTAGAGACAGCACCGAGGCAAAGTGTGGCGAGATATAGAACATCGCTCGTGAGGACTGGGTGATGGCTCGCCGCAAGGGACGTGTCGTCGAGGTGGGCGCGCTCTGTGGAGGGGAGTATAGGCAAGACGGGTGCGATGACGAAAGTGCACCATGGTCAGGCGGGAGGGGTTGAAAGGGCAGAGAGGGTGAACGATGCGAGGCCAGTGCCATTCATCTGGGTGACGTACCAAAAAGGAAGAAAAAAGTATTCGAGTTGTTGATAGGATGAGCAAGATCGGAGGATTCGGCGGTTGGAGCTTCTCCGGAATGGTGTGTAGAAAAGTCGATGCGATGCGGGAGGTGGAAATTGGTTTGTTTGTTGAGATTATGTAGCAGCGCGAGTGAGCAGAGCAGACGAAGCAGGTGATGAGGAGAGAGAGGCGGACAGAGAGAGAGGACAAGTCACAGGCGGCCCAGGCTTATCGGGGTACACGCTACAGGTACCCCGAGCGCTGGAGGCACCACAAAATGCTGTAACAGTGGGTGTCGGTACCTGCTGCAGGCCTGGTTCGGCTTGCGCTGTTCTGGCTGCCACTGCCAGTGCTCGGTACCTGCCTTGCCAGTGGCTTGTTTAACCTCCGGTGCCACCTACCCAAGTGCCCAAGTACCGAATACCTCCCACTGCCGCTGTACCGGTACATGACCTCAACACGGCTCAGCACTGGAACGCCTCAGGCACCTCACGCCCAACAGCTATCTCGAAACATCACGTGCGCCTGAAATAAAAAGTCTCACACAAATCTCAGACCGCCCACCAACCAAGGGCAGTATGGCGACGGCACTCTGATCTTGATATTGAGCATGTATCACGAGACAGAGAGGCTCAAAGAAAATGACCTAAAAGCACATTTGTCTTCCATCGGTTGCGTGTTTTTCTTGTTTTATCAGACAGACATTTTGACACCCATCTTTCTACAGAAACCTGTGCCACGGCCGCTGCTCCCATGCATTGTACCTGCATGTACCGGTACCTTTACCCGCTCCTGTCAGTTGCTTGATCTCAACAGACAACATGATCTTCCAGCTGGACCCTGTCAGCTGTGCCCGCTGGCGACTTGCCTGCGTGCCTGCTCAGTCTGCACCTCTTCAGCCCACTGTAAAATCACTGGTCATCTTGGAGCTGCCACCTTGCTGGGCAATTGGGCCATCAGCCTGTCAGGCAGGCGCGCATCTATACCAATTTTTAAGTCGACAGAGTATTGCGCAAATAGTGATGAGCATGCGCGCGCTTGGGACATGCCTACCATGCCACTGAAGGAGTTGGGAGGACTCTGGCTCTCTCATCAAAGTTAGCGGAAACAGCATGTCATTTCCGTGCCTCTTCCTTTCTCTCACTGCTCATTGGCCAATTCAATCTTCACAGCACGCGAACCCAGTCAAGATAGAGGACAGGGTTTGATTCCGCATCGGTATATAACTAGTTTCATGAGCCATGAAACGGCTTCGGTCAGCTGTCATACCGCTGCTGCGCGCCTCGCTTTTGGTGTCCCTGTTTCAATTGCGCTTCTTCTGCACGTAAAACGTCGACCGAAACCTTCTTTATGCGCAGTCTCGCCGACGTAAGCCAGAAGCGCTCAAAGACCTGGCAATTCATCGCTCCAGTTTTAATTTTCCATTCAAGTAGACAATGACGCTCGCTCAAGACACTCATAATATAATAATGCGATGCTCTATATTACTCTTCGGCTTACTAGTGAGGCGACTCAGGCAGCTTAAGTAGGTCAAGTGATTGACTACAAAGCCACTAGGTTCAGCTCCAGAGCTACTTCCTTCAGCTTGATGGAACCAGAATGGCGTCTCAGTCGCCCTGCGCGAGGTATGGCGTGTGAAAGTGGTTTGTGAGGATGCAGCAAAATAATCAGCGCAGGTTCCTTTGCCACAACTTTGACACGCGTTTTATGGAAGGCGTCGAGCTTCAATTTCCCGTCAAAGCCCTCTCGATGTGCAGATGTCGCGTCTGAAACCAAGATATCGCAGGGTATCGAATGGGATCGAGGCCGAAAATACAACAGTGAATAGTGGGATGCAAAACTTGAGCACCTTGAGGCAACCATGGTCGACATTCCCAAGCTGATGCGCTAAAAAAGAAGTCGTTAGGGCTCAACAGAGCTACAACCTAAGTGCCTTGGAGCTCTGCAGGAGCGAGCAAAAAGTGATGGTAACCACTTCAGATAGGTAGCGAGTTATATACAGGATACTAAGAGCACTGGACATCCTATTAAATATAAAGTTTAGCATTACTTGAGGATTGCTCAACTAAATAGATCAACTATGATATCTATAAGGTCCATGTGAATGTCAAACATAAAAGGCTTTTTACTTCCTCTCTGTAGGGTTCTATGTGTATACCATCAATGCATCCACTCCCACTGACGATTATATTGTGGGGAATCGCGTGTTTGGTGCCCATAGTCAATCGATGCGGTGCGAAGAATTATGCTCATTTCTACCACTGTAGCGCCTAACTAGCTCGGTACCTCCTCTCCAAACACCATCTTCCAATCGAACCCGTCATCCAGCGATCGCCACTCCCATCAAAACACCTTCACCCACGATGCTTCGCACAACTTTCGCCAGGACGGCGGCCCTCCGTCCCATCCGCACCGCCGCCTTTTCCACGACCGCGCGCGCCATGGCCGAGGGTGACACCGGCGCCCCCCCTCGTACCGGCGGCCAAGGGTAAGCAAGCTCCATTTACGCCCACAGTCTTGCCATTGTCTGCGTTTCCGATTGATTCGGCGCAATCGGTCCGGGATTTGTTGTTCTAACACGTCTTTCTGCATTTAGTGACGCCTTCCAGCGCCGCGAGCGCGCTTCCGAAGATTACGCCATCCGCCAGCGCGAGAAGGAGAAGCTCCTCGAGCTCAAGCAGAGGCTCGCCGAGCAGCAGGAGCACCTCCAGCGCCTGTCCGAGCACATGTAAGTCACTTTCACAGCAGCATTAGGTATCCTGCGTTGGCCTACCTATATACACGCATGGCCTCGCTTGTTGCTTGCAATTCACTGACGCCGTCCGCCGCAGCGACGAGATTACCAAGGACCAGGGTGGCGAGAAGAACTAAAAGGCTTCCCCGCCTTCCGCGATTCCCCCTCTGTCGACATGGCATCACAGATGTAGCGTCATGAGTGACAAAAGATGAGCCGGTCCTGAAATTCCGTCTAAAATAGTGTACAACTACATACGAAATGTGACATCATCCACCTCTCAAACTATTTTTTGAGCCTTTGTTCCCTTACGAGCCATTGGTTCTTTATCTTGCTAAAAATTACTATCCCAATTGGTTTCCCGTTTGTCCATAACTCCAATGTGCACATCAAAAACAATTCGTACGCTGCCTTCACCTGCGTCCCGTGTAAGCACGATAGAAGCCTTCAGCAGCGTCGCTCTCCACACCAGCATAGTTGTTGGCCATGCCGTTGCTAGACTTTTGCGCCGACGCCACCTTGACTTGTAGCGCCGTCGCGTTGGCGTCGATCCACTGAAGCTGTGTGAGGTGGCCGTTGAGAACGCGCACAATTTGGCTCAGCTGGATCGACAAGTTAGCTTCGTTATTGTACTCAGTGTGGTTGTTGGTACGTACCGGGTCCTCGGCCTTGGCACCCTTGCTCAGAGTTCCCGAAATATCATTGATCTCCTTCACCATCTTGGACAGGTCGCGAGACTTCTCGTCCAGCTGTTGTGTGAGCTTCTCGGCCAGCTTGTATGTGCGCTCCCGCTCTTGGTCTGGTCCGGCCAGATGCTCGCCAGGACCAAGCTGCTTGGCAAACATATCCTGGACTTCAGACTCGTAGCGGCTGAGCCAAGCCTCCAATTCCTCTTGTTGACTCTCCACGGCGGCAAGCTGTCTCTCGATTTCATGGCTGGCGCGCTCAGCTTCGTATGTGTCTAGGTACAGCTTCTGAATCTTCTCGCCATTGTCAACCAAGTTCCTGTCCCAAGTAGACACTGTTGCGGCCTGTTCCTTGAATTCCTTCTTATACTTGGTTAAGTCTGATGCCCATCGAGTGACGATATCCTCCATTGTCTTATTCTTGAGTCTGGCGATTTGCGAGGGAGGTCCAGTAGTAGAAGCGCCAAGTGCACTAGTAGAAGTCGTGCCTGTTGGTGTCTGCGTGGCGGGTTTTGCGGCATCTGTGGCTGGCTTAGCTCCGCCGAACAGGGCAGAAGCGCCGGTCGTTGAAGCCGGCGTAGTTGTCGAAGTCGCGGGGGCTGCAGTAGTCGCAGGCTGCCCTCCAAAAAGGGATGAAGTAGGCTTGGCTGCGTCCGTGGCAGGCTTTGCGCCGCCAAATAAGGCACCAGCAGTACTCGGAGCTGCAGTTGTCGTTGCCGCAGTAGCAGCAGGCTTGGCGCCAAAAAGACCACCGGCGGCTGGTGTTGTCTTAGCAGGCGGTGCCGTGGTGGTCGTGGCAGTAGCAGCACCGCCACCGCCGAAGAGGCCACCGGAGCTAGGCGGCGCAGTCGCGGTTGTGGGAGTTGACAAAGCAGATGTAGACCCAGCCGCAAGCTTAGCGCCAAACAGGGAAGAAGCTCCGGTCGATGCGGCGGCGGCTGGCGTAGCTGCGGGTTGTGTAGTAGCAGTGGCGCCAGCAGCGTTGCCAAAGAACCCAGACGAAGGAGAAGCAGCTGGTTTTACCCCGCTGAAAAGAGCTCCGGTACTAGATGCGGCTTGTTGGCCACCGAACAGTCCGGTGCTTGCAGGTGCCGTCGTAGCAGACGTGGCTGCAGCATCAGTACCGCTGGTCTTTGCACCGAACAACCCACCACTACCAGCAGGTTTAGCACCGCCAAAGAGTCCGCCGCCAGCGCCACCAGCAGCAGGCGGTGCTCCAGCAGGTGTTGTTGACGGGAGAGAGAACATGGGCTTCGCCGGGGTAGCAGTAGATGCAGCTGCGCCAGGCGCAGCTAGGTTGCTTCCGAACAAGGGAGCAGAAGATGAAGGCGTTGCAGCAGCGCCGCCACCAAACGGCGTTGAGGCTGCGGGTGCTGTTGTGGTGGGCGTGGCAGCTTGACCTTGGCTCGTCAACGCAGGCTGGCCGAAAATACCGGCCCCCGCAGCGGTAGTCGGGGTAGAAACACCGCTTCCAAAGAGACTTCCCGCGGGCTTTGCTGCGGCATTGTTTGTGCTGCGGAACAGCGCACTGGAAGCAGGAGCAGTAGTGCCGCCACCAAACACACCGCCGCTCGCGGGCGCTGTTGAAGCAGGCTTCGCGCCGAATATACCGCCAGCAGTAGAAGGTGTCGTGGAGTTGCCGCCAAAGATGCCTCCCGAAGGTGTCGCGGGACTCGTGGATGCAGCACTGCCGAAAACGCCAGCAGCCTTGGGTGCGCCAGCTGTGTTATTCGCAGCACCAGCGGTACCAAATCCAAAATTGAGGGGCGCCGCAGCACCACCAGCGCTGTTGGCAGAGCCAAACACTCCTCCAGACGCGGGTGCCGATGATGTTGTGTTGTTATTTGACGCGCCGCTCGATGCCGGAGTTCCAAACGCAAAGGGTGAAGCCATGGTTTGATGAGCCTCGATGGTGTCGAGTTCGGGGCTACTTGATCGCGCAAATTCAGTGGTATCGGCCGTGTTCTTCTCGCAGTAGGTATTTCAATGGCTTGGTAGTGGGAACAATTGGTCTTGTCTCTTCTTGAGCCAGCTCAGCTTAGGACGTTTGGAACAGCCGAGTGTGCTTGAAGAGGGATCCAGTAGCCCAAACAGCGGTTAGGAGCTTTTTTTCCTGATACCTAGCTTGGAAGCTGGCGCGAAGCAAGCCGCGTCAAGGCACTAGGCCGAAAGTGGTACATTAGCGGTGCCGCTTTAGTGCCGCCTTCTTCCGAATTGATCAAAGTGGCCAACGCCTGCAAAGCTGACCGTTTTCAAAGACATGATTAATTTGTACGGGGCCCGTTTGATTCGTGCTGCAGATGCGTTACTGGCTTTGATTTGGTTAGACGACTACGCCTGCATCCTGCGCAGTCGACCGAGTCGGTATACTATGAGGAATGTTGTAGATAATCTCCAGGTACACGATGCAGTAGCAATTCACTATACCAACTAGGGTTATGTTGACCAATTCATGGCTCCTATCTCTCCATATCTTCTCCTATCTTTGGCTTTTTCCTGCTTTCTAGCATTCTGTCATAAAAATGGCGTACCTTCCTTCTGTAATTCACGCAACTGGAGAAACAACTAGAGAAAGCAAAAGTAGAAGGCTTGATGTTTTGACGATCAAGAAGCGTCACTCACTGCACACAAAACTGGGAAAAATGGTAAGATAGCTAAATTCCCGAAACAAGGGATCTGCCAATTCATGCCCAATATCGCATGATGTGTGCAGAACGATTCAAGGCATCTTCTTCTCGTGTGACAAGGTCCATGCCGGGTAGCGACGACACACAAGGGCGGCGACACATTTTTCACACACGACTGCTGACGCAGCACAATGACCAATAAGTCACTTGGAAATGTGCGGGCTTCCGATGTAAATACTAATTAGTTGTAACCTATGGCAAACCAAAATTTGCCCAACTGTCACTTTACAATGGCACGCAGAGCTGCAGTATCACGTGCCTCCACCCCACGAAGCTGTGGCAGTGAGCTAGCCCAAGGTCTAAATAGAGCAGGTCTACAAAGTGGGTTACAACCCCCCCTGCATTTGACGATTCGTCGTGAATTTATCATATATACGAATATCAGAATACCGAGAGCGAACATCTCACTGTGGCGTATAGGGAACCTGAGCTGTGAGTCGTAACGGTGATTATACTGGGCGACCCTTCCCCCTAGCAGTTTCTAGACGCATACCGCTGCGGCTAGCGCCTCGACAACCATGGCGGACTCCAGAAGCTTGGATTCACCACACCAATTTGACCACGCCGATTCCACTAATACAGAGACAAACCATGGTTAGTATCATCGTGGCGGGCTTGCAGAAGTGTGCTTCCCAAGACCGTGCTAACAAGTCATGGAAGACACGTCGGACTCGGACGACCAGTTCAGCGACGCAAGATCGGGCCCGACCACTCCCAATATTCGATCTCCCACCCCAAAAGTGAATACGAAGCAAAAAGAGGCATCTTTAAAAGAGGATATACCACCGGCTGGGGAGGAAGAGGGGGCTCCTGCCGAGGACGTCACGTCCAGGCAATTACATGCCGAAGTAGACGAGGAAGTGGAAAAGGCGGAGGAAAAGGCCGCAAACAGCGAGGACGGAGAAGACAAGGAAAATGGAGCCGACGATTTTGGTGACGACTTTGACGATTTCGAAGAGGGCGGAGAAGTTGACGACGGCTTCGATGACTTTGACGATAACGACTTTGCTCAGCCAGAACCAGCAGCACAGCCGCAGACGCCAGTGGCTCCTCAGCATAAGTCTCCCCCATTTGTACGTGTTATATTACTATGGTGAGATCCATAACTGACGCTTCCAGGCCATTCCCGATTTCGATGGGCTCGACTCCGACGAAGTCCTCGAAGCAACAGAAGACATACTCAATACATTATACCCACCCGAATTGCTCGAAGTACCCGCCCCTCAAACACTACCAAAAGATGCGTCCGTATTTATCAATCCACGTTCAGCCTCGCTGTGGTCGCAGCTAGTCGCGCCTCCGCCCCTTGCACCACCCGACTGGATTCGTTCGCGAACACGACGTCTATTTCTCGTGTCGCTCGGCGTACCCGTGGATCTTGACGAGATTCTACCAGCTTCAAAGCAAAAGAAACTGATCCTGCCTTCACTCAACCTCAAATCCTCATCGCCGCGGGCATCCAGCGACAACCGCGGCGTCGGCGTGTCACGGCTGAGACAAGGCGATGGCAACGCATCGTCAACGTCTGTCGACTCCCAAGGCAAGCAATCTGCGGCGAAAACACGTAGAGGTCCACCAACGGAGCCAGACCTGGACCTCGTCGCCGCACGATATCTCTGCAATACCACGGACGAGGCCCTGGCGGGCATGACGGACGAGGAGCTCAAGGCGCACGTCCGCAAACTGGAGGCTATGCAGGGCTCTGCCAGCGATGTATTAGAATACTGGAAGAAGCGCACAGACGAGAAGCTTGGTGATCGAGAGGCATTTGAGGGGGTCATAGAAAATTTGGTCAAGCATGCGCGAAAAGTACGAAAATAAGGGACAATCAGCATTTTGGGGCGATGAGAAGATACCTTGGTTACATGATTACATACACATATGACTATTATATTAATACATATCAGCATACAGCTCAGAAAACAGGCTCATGAGTACCCAAGAGATCTCGAGAAGTTGCATTCAAAGGCGTCACAGTCATCCCTTACGGGCAAATTAAATCTAAGGCATATTGAAGAAAACCCAACAAACTGGTAAAATGCCCCACGCCTGGCCAAGTTGCAGGTCTGTGGAGTGCCAGTGGAGAGTCCTTGACATATGAAAATTAGTCAGTCCTTTTCAACAAATAAAAGCAATTTGGCGCAGTGGAAGCGCGCCGGGCTCATAACCCGGAGGTCGCACGATCGAAACGTGCAATTGCTACATCTTCTACATTTTTGCCCTTCATCCTCCGTTCTCGTTCTTTTTTTATCCAAATTTTTTGGCCTCTTGATTCTTCTACTAATGGTTTTGTCGAGTGCCAGCGCCCCACAAACGAACCTTCTCCCCTCGTCGCCCGTTTCCCTTCTGTCAACTTTTTGATCAATGATTCTCATTCTGAAATCCCGAGCGCTATCAATCGCAGTGACAGCTTAGCAGCAGCGCCAACATAAGCAAGCCGGTGCTCGACTAATCCTCGTTTGTCCACTCCAAGTCAAGTCTTACAGGGACGAACTTTTATTTATTAGTCGCTAGAGGGTTCGGTAATTGCCTTTTAATTCTGGCCTCTGGCTGTTTTCCTTATTCTGCTGTCTCTACGTTGCCCGCTGGCTTATGCCTGGCAACTGCGGGTTTACAGTTCTGCAGCATCGAATAATGAATCTGCGTACATACAGGAGATCTGGCGACTGTTGCGTGCAGCGAATGAAAGGCCCAGAACACGCGTTGTAGTTGCTGTCAGTTGGTATTGACGCTCTCACGGCTGATGTGCCCAGTCTTTGCCTGAATTTCTTTTTTTCTTCTAATTGTGTAGATCACGGTTGCTTGCGTCGATAGATAACACAGCTCACATCTGAACTTCATAAAAGATGAAAGTGCTTCCAGGCCAAATGACGCTTGAGAACGCTGCCCCTTAAGCTCACGAGCCCTCAATACCTTTTTGATTGGCGTATATTACGATTGAAGACGCCGATGTCGCGATGAGCTTATCCATTTTTTAACGAGAGCACAACTGTATGCATTCCATTTTCTGACGTCAAGTATTGTCTGTCCGCATTGTTCAGTCTTGCGATAGACTTTCTATCCACTGATAAAAAGCGCCGAGACGCTGAATCGCATCATGCCAGGAAATGGCTGGCTTTCAGAGGCTGAGCTGTTTCATGTATGCCAGCCGACTCTGGTATTCGAGTTCTAGCATGACGTATACTTCGCAACAGCTAGAAAATGGACGCGGAGCTGAGCCATGTCCCTTGCAGCGTTTGCGTTGGGCCAGAGACGTTCGCAGGTCGGGCGGCATGGAGGGGCATGTAGCTATCGTTATCAGCACCTAAATGGCTTAGCGCAAGAGTCATACTTGGGTCTGCACACTTTGAATTTTGATACTCTTCAGGCGAATTACCCAGCTGTGACCCCTAGATCGCGACCACGCAGACGTGAATCCCAAAAAAAATTGCCAGTGTATACAAAGCGGCACATTTCTCATCAAATACAAATTCGGCTCGCGCGTTTCTTGCATTTGTTTCGAGCGTGCCTCCAAGAGACCCCGCCCAGTAGCTTGTCGAGAAAACCACAAATCTCGTGCGCATTTTGCCCCGCCTCGCCGACTTTACATCTACAAACCACCTCCCTACCGCCATCATGTCTGCGAACGGCGACCGAAAATACGACATCGACTCCGAGTCCGACTCGGGAGAGTCCATTAACAACACCCCTGGTGATGGCTTTGACAGCAAGCCCCTCAAATCGGCCCTCAAGAAGGGCAGCCAGCCCGTCCCACAGGAAACCGTCGCGAAGCCGTACCTCCCGCCACAGACCGAACCTAAAGACCTCGATGTCGCCAGCCTGACCCCGCTGACGCCCGAAATCATTGCCCGTCAGGCCACCATCAACATTGGTACCATTGGTCACGTCGCTCACGGCAAGTCGACCGTCGTCAAGGCCATTTCTGGCGTCCACACGGTCCGCTTCAAGAACGAGCAGATTCGCAACATTACCATCAAGCTCGGCTACGCCAACGCCAAGATTTACAAGTGCGACAACTCAGCCTGCCCGCGCCCTACCTGCTACCGAAGCTACAAGAGTGACAAGGAGGTCGACCCGGCCTGTGAGCGTGATGGCTGCGGCGGCACATACAGACTGCTACGTCACGTTTCGTAAGCATGCCCAATTCAACCATACGTCTTACTGCGATGCTAACAGATTCAGGTTTGTTGATTGCCCTGGTCACGATATTCTCATGAGCACAATGTTGTCAGGTGCCGCCGTCATGGACGCCGCCCTGCTCCTCATTGCCGGCAATGAACCCTGCCCCCAACCTCAAACCTCGGAGCATTTGGCAGCCATTGAGATTATGAAGCTTGACAAGGTCATCATTTTGCAAAACAAGGTCGACCTGATGCGAGAAGAGGCCGCTCAGCAACACTACGACTCCATCCTCAAGTTCATCCGCGGCACCGTCGCCGGCCAGTCTCCTGTCATTCCTATTTCTGCGCAACTCAAGTTCAACGTCGATGCGGTCAACGAGGCCATTGTCAACACCATTCCTGTGCCGCCTCGTGATTTTAGCAAGCACCCACATATGATTATCATCCGATCATTCGACGTCAACAAGCCAGGTGCTGAAATTGACGAACTCAAAGGTGGTGTCGCTGGTGGTTCCATTCTGCACGGTGTTGTCAAGCTCGGCGACGAGGTCGAGATTCGCCCAGGTATCGTGTCCCGCGATCAGAGTGGTGCCATCAAGTGCACGCCTATTTTCAGCCGTGTCGTGTCGCTCAACTCGGAATCCAACGAACTCAAGTACGCCGTCCCTGGTGGTCTGATCGGTGTCGGTACCCGTATCGATCCTACTCTGTGCCGCGCCGATCGTCTCGTCGGTTTCGTCCTCGGTCTCAAGGGTCGCCTTCCCGAGATTTACAGCGAGATTGAAATCAACTTCTACCTCCTCCGCCGTCTGCTTGGTGTCAAGACTGCGGATGGCAAGCAGGCCAAGGTTGCCAAGCTGGCCAAGAACGAAGTCATCATGGTCAACATTGGCTCGACGTCAACCGGTGCCAAGGTTGCTGCCATCAAGAACGATGCTGCCAAGCTGATCCTAACCAATCCCGCGTGCACGAGCATTGGTGAGAAGGTTGCTTTGTCGCGTCGTATCGAGAAGCATTGGCGCCTGATCGGTTGGGCCACGATTGCTGCTGGTGTCACTCTTGAGCCCAGCAGCTCCTAAATGCAACGCATGACGAAACGAATAAGATCAAGGATACCAAATGGGTGTCCAATGAATACCACGACATCCGTTCTAGCGTTAGCCACACCCAGCCGTCACCTCTCGCCGGAGAGTTCGCAGAGGAAGGATTTGAACAGTGGTGTACATGAAGGATTCAGGACACGTGCATGATACATGGCGGGTAAAAAGGAACACGACCGTTGTATTTTGTCTAGCTGCTTTTTGCGAGAGAAAAGAAGGTGTTGGCGTGTTGTTTTTCGGCGGACAAAAACGAGGAATACCAAGCATCTGAACGGCTGTTGTTGATAAAGGATGCGATTTCTCATTTTGACGTTTGTATTCAAACAACTGCACTAGAAGGTGATATTAAACAAATGATGAAAAAAAGGGCATAATTTAATCAAGTTGACGTCGATCTTCACGGGCTGCTCCATTTTGACGTGCCGGGGCCGATGTACTTGCCCAGCTGGTCAGACTTCTCCAGCTTATCTGTGAGCAACAGGTCGGTGCCTTCGTTGGTCTTTACCATTTGTCGCACAAACGCACTTTTCTCAGCCCATGAGAGTGACTTTATCTTTGCGAAAACACGCGGCGTCACCCCGGTCAACGTAAATTTTGGAAAACGTTTTGGACCCGATGCTCGGATCCTGAGTCGGCGTCGTCGCTGTTGCTGGTGTTGTTGATGTTGCGTGTAAAGAGATGCTACTGTACGGTGGTCTCTTAATGTACCCTCTGGGAACCCTATACTTTGCATACAATGGACCAACAAGGATGCATTTGGAATTACTTGCGTCAATACTTGTCCCAGTTTCACGACAAATAGTCCAGTATTAACATTATTATTTCACGAGTATATGCTTGACAAGTTCGCTCTGCCACACCCGATCCTCTCCCATCCAAGCGAATGAGAATTGACCAGCCTGTTGATAGAGCTCTCATATAGATCCATTCCCTTTCAATCCCACAAAACCGTCAGTAACAGACTTGCCATGCTATGTAGCAGCAGGAAACCCACAACGCTGGTGTTAGCGAGGGTTAAGAAGGTCTCATCAAAAGAAGAGGTCGGCTGGCAATGTGCCGTGCCCATACCGCGTCAGTGAGAAGAAGAAGTTTCCACCCACCCATAAAATAGAAGAAGAGAATCTTGCCTAGTCTTATACAATCATTCGACAAACAGCTTCGCGCGCGCTATATTAGTTATTAAATCTCGCAATATCGCTCGACTTTCATCACACCAAGTCAGCGACAGACGACGCCTCCGTCTTTTGTCGACTCTCTTTCTTGCTGACTTGGTATACAAGATCCGTGGTCCAAAGCTGCGCCACCGCCGCCTGCATAGCCGGCACTGTACCGTACAGCGGCGCAACGAGGGGGATGAGGAAGTAGTCCAAAATGTTCTTCCTCAACGAGCGGTGGGAGAATGACATGCCCGAGTCCAAGCCGGCGTGGCGCATATCGCGCTCACGCGCCTTGACAGCCAGGCGATGGTAGCTCTCGTACAGGAAGAGAAAGGCACCAATGGCCATGAAGCCAACGGTACGCAAGATAGCGGACACTGTAAACGTCCAGTTGAGGCCGTGGGGGTCACCATTGCCGTTCGTGATCCAGGCCCAGATGCCAGAGGCAACCACAAGCACAGCCATGTGCACAGGGAGGAAATGCGCCTCAAACAGGCGATGGTACATGTAAAACAAGCGCCCCCAGTGTGGCTCCTTGATGTTCTCCTGAATTACATCTGCAAAGACGCCGCTCTCTACCGACGTCTCGGCATCGCCACCGTTGACCTGGTTGTCCGGGACGTAAAGGTCGAAATCGTGACCCGTATTCTGGTGCAGAGGACGGAAAGTTCGACTAGTCAGCTTTCTGTCCTGCCATAGCTTGGCTCCCTGCCGCAACGCAAATCCAGAGTCGAGCGCTCCCCACATGTGACGCAGAGCCTGGTTGTACCGCGCCCAGATGTCGCGGGCCGCGCCGCGCAGGCCGACGCCGCTGCCAGAGGTAACGTTGCTTTGACTGACGGGACTCATGATGGTGCGGCACGTCAGGTTTCCGTTGGTGGCGAAGAAGCACTTGACAAACATGTGCAGATCTTCCCCAATGGCTTCGGCATCCGTGTCCCAACCGCCAACCCGGTCGACGAGCGCCAGCGGGACTGAGTAGACGGAAGTGGGTGGCGAGAGGACGGAACCATTGTACAGGCCGGACATGCCGGCGGCGCACCACAAGACATCGGCGGTGCGGACGAGTGCGGGAACGTTGTGAGCGTTGCGGTCAAAGATGATGGGCGCAGCGTAGAGCGTGGAGTGGGCGGTGTCTGGGTGGGAGAGATGCATGCTTGTGACTTCGGCAAAGTACTTGGCGGCAAGATGGCTATCGGCTGTCAAATTATCAGCATAGAGGACAAGAATAAACATTCGGCCAGAACGTACAGTCCATGCTGGTGAGCACCACATTGTTGCGAGTTTTCATCGAATACTTTTCACTGAGCTTCTTGGCAACCCAGGCCATGTTGCTTCCTTTTCCAGCAGCTTCTCCAGGAATATCGCCGGGGTGCAGGGTATAGTCCATACGACGAAACTTTGTACCAAACTCTTGGATGAGCTCAAGAGCTTTGGATTCTCCCTTTACTTCGCGCTGTTCCATTCCAAGGTATACCTACGGGCAGAGGCCATGATTAGCAAGGCGCATGTGACAAGGTAGTTTACCCAGGCAACTTACGTCATAAGTCATGGCGGCGTGTGGATGGCATGCTAGAACGTCCAATGATTCTCTGAGGGTATCAATTTCTTCCTTGTAGTTGGGGATAATGATTGCGTGAATGACATTGACCGCCGTTGGCTCCTCTGATTCGGACATGGAGCTCGGCTCAGTGTCGCTTATTGGCTCAACAGATGACGTAGAAATGCTTAATCGCTCCGTGTGAAGGGTTTCGGAGCTCGAGATGGATGCCTGCGACTGGCATCGAGGTCGATGCATCTTGTAATCGCGAATTGCATGTAGCCTATCATCTCTTCTCAGAGAAGCAGTAATGTCCCAAACGGCCTTGCACGCGCGGAGCGGCGCAATAAATACTAGGAAGTGAATGAAGAGGGAGTAGTAGGCAAAAATGAAGGACCAAACACCAGCGCCATATGTAGGTCGCGAGGTAGGCGCTTTATCTGCGGAACCGGGTTTGACGAGACGTCGAGCGGCGGTGTACTCGTGTGAAAGTACCCAGTAGGTGAGGATCAGCAGAGAAATAAGACTGAGGCCGCCTACGCGCCTTGAGCACCACACAAAAATGGCCATGACTGCTGCTTGAGTATTTTTGTTTTCTGCCAGACGGGCCCGGAGCGTGTAAGCCGACGTCTCTACGAGTCGTCCAGGGCTAAGAGTTATCTGAGCTCAGAGCAACGCAACGGAGAGACAATGGATAGACAGCATATGGAGGAGGAAATCGGCGGAAATGTTGTCGTGTCTTTGCAATAAGAGCGGTTCAAGATACCGAGGATCAAAGCGAGGATACGAACAGGACGAGAAACGACGTCAAGGGAAGAATGAGAATTAAAAGGAGAAGAAGAAAGCTTAGGAGGAAAAGAATAAAAATTACAAGGGGAAGAATACAAGTTGTCACGCGAATACTGATGACGAAGAGGAGGCGTGCTTGTCCAAGACAGGACCGTGGCTAGGCCTGCCACCAAAGGCTGCGTAACTATACAGGCGGATCGAGGTAACTATACCGGGGTGATCGAGACACTAGGCGGACAAACTGGGAAGGTTAGATCAGCCACGTGGGAACGCGGTGTGGTGAGTTCGAAATGAAGGACTGTAAGAGGCAGGGGGGTGTTAAAAAGGCAGAGCTTTAGAGAGGCGAGAGGCGTATAGTACGACTGCCGAGGTGGTTTGCCAATCCGCCACAAAAGACCACTTTTGGGGGCTTTGATCGGAATCGCACATACATGACAGTAACGAGAAGAATAAGCAGCCAATTAGAAAGCAGGTCAAGGTTTCTTTGGGCTTGTAAAGCAAGAGTCCCGTGACGGAATGGCAGCCTGGGCGGGAGGAAGAGGGAGGGGGGTGTATGCACAAGCCCCAGGTACCGTCGAGGCATGAGTGACGAGAACTGCTAAGGGGTCTTGGCAGTAGAAGTGAGCAGAGCACTTTAACATGTTGCTGGATCACGGTACCAAAGGCTTGTAAGAAGTAGTGACAACTCCCCAAGACAGAAGGGGGCTCGACCGAGGGACGACGTGAAGTCAGGGTCTCTTTGAAAAGGAAGTGCGCGCAAGCAAGACTCCAATATCAAAGCACAAAAAAACTGTCATAGAAATTGAGAGCGGTGTAAAAAAAGAATAAAAGAATAAAAAAAGAAAAATATAGATTTGGAGGCGTAGGTGGGCGCAACCAGTTAGGAAAGCTTAAGTCCAAGGCCCAGTCCACGAGGTCTTGTTGGTTGTTTGATTAGTTGGTTGTTTCTTATGCCGAGTACTCTGTGGCGGGGGTGGCGGCCCGGGGGGGGGGGGTGGCAACACAGATCCATTGTTCTCAAAATATGGAGTAGAGAATAAAAGAATACGAATTTCCTTACCAAAATATCAAAACGATAGATTTAATGATCTCGGTTCATTGTGCACGGCCAAAGAGCGTGTAATTAGCACATAGATCAGCCTGCTGTTTTGCGAGCAAATTTCGTAGACTGATTGACGGCTCCCCTTTTTAGTGTAGTCCGTAGCTACGGTAGCTGTTGAAGAGGTACCTCTTATTGGCCGGTACTGCACAGTCATCAAAAGTACCCCTGGACAGCGTGTGCGCTCTGCGCGCTACAGACACCTCGACGCGCTAGGCCAAATCTGGTCGGCCCTACTCGTTCCAAGGTAGTTGGCCTCTAAATCTCTCTGCTAGGGCGCATCCCTTTTATTCAAAGTCCAAGAATACCAAGTCTCGCCGTGCGGAAAGGGACTCGCCTCGGCTCTCCTTTGCAATCTGGCACTGCCATCCTTCTCTTCAACCCCGTGACGGCTGACGGGCATCTTTTTCTCCCCAGCCCATTGTCGCGTCTATTGACATTCTGCGACTCGACGGCACGTACCTCTATGTGTGCTTCGACAGTATCCTTGGCAGTTTCTTCTCCTGCAGCTCTGCTCTCACCTCTCGTCTTTCCTTAACAAATCCTGCTCCTCGTCGCGACTCGACGCCGACAACTATACTTTACTTTTCTACGTCTGGATCCTACAATTGCGTTCCCGGCCATGGCTCGAGCCATGGGGTCCGTCCGCCTAAAGAAGGCCAACCCTTCGACCCTCATCCTCGGCGCGGTGCTGTGCATCTTCATCATCATCTTCCTGATCTCGCCGTCGGGCTCCTCCGTCTCCAGTCGCCTAGCCGGTGTGACGGCCGACCACCACCTGTCGCCGCCGACGTCGCCGTACCGCAAATCGAGCCTCAAGGGTGGCAAGTCGAGCCCGCCGCCCGTGTCCCGCTACGACCTCAACCAAGTCACCGTCACGCCTCAGCCGATGCGCAATAACGAGCACATTCTCATCCTCACGCCCATGTCTCGTTTCTATCAGGGCTACTGGGACAACCTGATGAGGCTCAACTACCCGCACGAGCTCATCACGCTCGGCTTCATCCTGCCCAAGGACAAAGACGGCAACGCCGCTACCGCCGCGCTGCAAAAGCAAATACAAAAGACACAGAAGCGCGGCCCCGGCAAGGACCGCTTCAAGAGCATCATCATCCTTCGCCAGGACTTTGATCCTGCCCTTTCCTCCCAGGATGAGGGCGAGCGCCACAAAATGGCCAACCAAAAGGCCCGCCGCGAGGTCATGTCCAAGGCCCGCAACTCGCTGCTCTTCACCACTCTCGGCCCCAAGACCTCGTGGGTTCTCTGGCTTGACGCTGATGTTGTCGAGAGCCCTGCAAGCCTCATACAAGACCTCGCCGCCTTTGACAAGGACCTCGTCAGCGCCAACTGCTGGCAGCGCTACTACGACGAAGACCTCAAGCAAATGTCGGAACGCCCATACGACTTTAATAACTGGCAGGACAGCGAAAATGCCCAAGAGCTGGCCAAGAAGATGAGCCCCGACGACATCCTTCTCGAGGGCTACGCCGAGATGCCCACGTACCGCACTCTCATGGCCAAAATGTTTGACCCCAACGGCGACATTAATCAGGTGATGCCGCTGGACGGCGTCGGCGGCACCGCTCTGCTAGTCAAGGCCGAAGTGCACCGTGACGGTGCCATGTTCCCGCCCTTTTCCTTTTACAATCTGATTGAGACGGAGGGCTTTGCCAAGATGGCGAAGCGTCTCGGAAAGCAACCATGGGGTCTACCCAACTACAAGGTTTGTTCCTTGCCAAGAGCTTGCAACTGTGTGTAGAGACTGACTTCATCTCTCAAGGTCTACCATTATAATGAGTAACGCATTTGCGTAATGAATAGGAGGTTTGTTGGGGTGCATGATTTCGGGGTTTGCATCTCTGTGGCGCTGATTGTCGGCGTGCCTGGGAGCCTGTGACACAGCCAACCAGGCCGACAAGGCAGCCCGCAGACGTTGACACTTTGGCGTTTTAGACCAGCATCGCTCTCGCCTGCCCAGTTTTGGGAGAACGTCGGGTTTGGAGCCGTGAGCATCATTTTTTTTTCTTCCAACATTTATTATTGAAACAGCAAGGATGATGAAAAAAAGGGTGTATCAAGATGAGACGAGAGAGTGGGCGAATTCTAGTTCCTATTATGTTTTCTCCTCATCTCTTGCTCTTGATGTTGCGTATTTTTGTTTCTTTTGATTATGTCCTGGTTCTTGGCTTTGCCATGTTTCAAAACTTTTTGTGTTTCTTTATACATTGTATTTTTTTTTAACGACACGGCGGCCCGTTTCTTTTTCTTGAGGCAGCTGGTGGAACGAAGGAAGGAAGGAGTAAGGTTGGAATAGACACTTGAAATAAAAGAATGATAATGTGGCTTGCATGGAAGCGATAGATGCCCTTGAAATCGGTGAAGTAGATGATGCAGCTAAGAAAAAAGTCATCCTTGTACGGAGTCACTTGGACGGAACAGACCGAATAGCTTAAAATGTTTGCAATTGTAGATTGGAGTATATGCTCGCTCTGATTATATCCAATCTCGACATTCCGTCACTAGCATACAATCCTTCCATCGCTTAATACACATGACCAAATGAACATGAAGAGAGAAAAAAACACACGACTACCAGAACCTCGACAAATTCCGATTCATAGCGGCGAGAAACCCTCATCGTTTCACACTGTTTTACGGGCCGTCGTAGCGTCCCTTGTCCTCGGAGCACCACAGCTCGACAAGCCTCCGCGTGCCGACGACGTCGCCGCCGCGCAGCAGCGCCGCAACATCAACATTCAAAGGCGAGTCCGTCTCCGGACAGCTGAGTAGCATGCGGACGGCACGAACGCATTCCAGCACGCTGTACGTGGGTGTCCATGCATCCTTGAGCAGATCAAGGCAAATCTCGCCATTTTGCAGCGCAATGTTGGGGTGGACGACCTGCGTGACGAAGCGCATCTTGGGCGGCTTGAGGGGGTACTCGTCGGGTATCTCAATGGCGATGAGCCAGCGGCCGCCTATTTGGGCGCAAAAAGGGTTAGCTTCGAAGGGGGGGTTGACGAAGGTGTTGGGGGATGAGGGGGGGGATTGTTACCGTCGTAGCCGTGGCCGACATGGCGGCCGTTGATGACGGCTTCCCACTGCATCAGGCTCTCGTCGCTCACGGGACCGAGTCGCTCGATGCCGCGCTCCTCTGGCTGCTCGGCGCGCCACGTCTCGAGCTCTTTGAGCAAGCGCCGGGCGCCGGTGCGTCCCGAGGACGAGTCCTTTTTGGAGCTCGATTTGGAGACGTTGGACGACGTGGGAGTCTTGTCTTTGCGCGAGGAGGAAGGCATTTTGTGATATTTGATGCGGTGGTGGTGGTGGTGGTGGTGGTGATGGGTCGGGGTAGCTGTCGGGTTCGAGGCAATGGAAGAAGCTCCTCTGCTGGGGAGACGCTGTCGCGAGCGAGGTCTGGGGGGAAAATGGGAGGGGTATCTAATTGCAGTATTGTCGCAGTATTTGATGAATGCAGATGTTGGTTATTCAGGAAAACGGCCAAGAGAACTTGGATTATGATGCAGGAAGAAGCCGAGGGCGCTAGACGCGGCGGCCGAAGCTGTCGGTCTACAGGGGTTCGTGCGGATCGTGGGCCGAGGCCGGCCTCACCGTGCGGCCTAAACAAAGTCGGGCCCATGAACAAGCCCAAGTCCCACGATACACGACAACACGTGCGCAACAAGGCAATACTTTTTTTTATCATGCGCGGTAAATACAAAGTACACGTGCAAAAAAATTGTTCAAAAGCTACACCATCTCGGCATGGCATGCTCGTGAGAGCATGCTCAATAACACACTAAACCATGTTCAACAGAAAAAGGGATGCATTGCTTTTGTAGGGTGAACTCGAGTCTTGGGCGATAACATGAAATTCTAGTAATCAATGTAGTTTTGTTCATTTTACGACCTCGACGGTGCGTGTAAAATGTTCAAGACTGATACGTGCCAAGTCCCATCTCTATTGGCACTTGCGGCTGAATTAACCCCGGATGAAGGCTTCTTTAAAGGTGTCATCGCTCGCTGCACTACAACTCGCTTATGCCAAGCCGTAGGATTTCCGAATATTGGATTTGGATCTGGACTGGCACCATTGACTTCATAACTTGGGCTCTGTAACAGGAGATGGCAGCCTCATCACAATCACCAGACGCTGGGCTGGAAGATGCGGCGCCGTGGCGGATGTTTCAGCGACATTAGCTGGTGACGAAACCTTGACAAGACAACTATCAAGATCTTCAGCCTTGGCAAATGGTTGCCGACGGAGGCTGCGCTGAGACAAGAGCGCTTCTTTGACTGGGAGCGTACTCGAAAGGCATCATATTTACATACTACCCCAGTTGGCTGTGGAAAAGAAGCAAGTAGGTATTTTGCAGAAGTCATACCTAACCATGTAATGGTGAAACTCTAGATCTTGTCCCTAGTGTGCAGTTTCAGCAAATCGTGAAAGTATTGTGGCGCAGGCCTGTGCCAGGGATGGCTTCCCTGCCAGGCGTATATAAATCTCGGTCAATTCGGTGCCCCAGTACATATAGATGAGTATCTTGTCTGTCGTATCTCATAATCTACAACAACAGAACTCTCTCCAGAGAGAGGGCCCTCAAAGAAACCACGCGCAGCTCGTCGCAGACGTCTACCTACTCCTTGGACGCTTCAACTTTGGCGAGGTCGTCAAGTTGCTTGCAAGGGCCGCAAAACTCGTTCGTGCCGACATCTATGTGCTGAATCTCATGATAGGGCATCAAGGCCGGGTGGCATATCGGCTCGCTGCCCACAGGAGTAGCACCATGGCCACAGAGATTTGTGTGGTAGTAGAAAACGCACATGGTGAGAGATTTGACTGCCGGAGTTGTAAGTAAGGTCCCAGAAGAGCTGATGATATGTTCTCACCCGAGCGCAGATGATGGTGGGTGTTGGGTTAGCCACTGAAGCGAGGTGCTGTGAACTGCTTGGATGGTTCTTGGAAAGAACAAGGTGCTTCTCGATGGAGATGCGAGGTTGCTAATTATTTATACCTATTTCGTTGTGCATCCATCAAGCATCACTGAATCACTTTTCTACAGCTTTGGTTTCTGAACGCCGTGTTTTTTGGTCGGCTGACACTGCGCATCGACTTTTCTGTCGCGGCATCACCGCAATGTTTCAACAAATGGCCAAGAATTTCTCGGCACGAGGTTCATCACAGGTCTTTTCAAAAGGGACAACTGGAAAAATTCTTGCTGATTCAAGGTAGAAAGGGCTGTGCGATCAAGCCTGTGCGATACACCCCGAGCTTGTGATTTTGATCTTGTCCAACGCAACAACATATCACCGGTTGAGGCGAACCTTGGCTGCTTTGACGGGCCCTTTGAGAATGCTCTTCTTTGAGGCAGCATCTTGAGATTGCTCGCTAGGTCTTCATTCTGCCCTTCAGTTGGCATAGCCATACGATCAGCTATCCGCCATTCGCACATGGAACTTGGGTTATGTGCAAGTAAATAAATGACAGCCCTGTGCAGTTATCATTTACAGTCTTGCATTAATAGGCAGATGAACAATACAGTCACTGTTTAAAACGATTTATGCTATCCGCTATTGACCCGATCTCCCTTATCACTCCCTTCTTTTCTCAATCTTGAAATGTTACAGAGACTTGTGGGCTCTGCAGCCATTCTTAGTACAACGGACAACTCCGAGGCAACCAAATCGTCACACCGAATAAACATGGTACCACAAGCAGAAGCTTACTATAAAACTCTGTGATGATAAATGAACCCTTCTTCAAAAACAGTCCTTCTTCTTAAGAAAAGGACCAAGTAGACATTGGACAAAAAGATCTTGCCGTTCCTACTTGAATCTTCTCGTGCTCAAACGGCTGGCTATACCTTCCTTCATTGTACTAACCGCAGACACCACTACCCCCATCCATCCTCTTCCTCATCCCACGATGCCCTATATACCCGCCTCCCCCTCGTCGCAGGAGCCGCCGCCGCAGCATCTCTGCATCAACCGGTGCCTCGCCGCCCTCCCAACACCCCACGCCCTCCCTCTCCCCCGTCGCCAGCTCTACCGCTCCATGGCCGCCTCCCAAACTCTCCTCTCGCAAATCTACGACTCCGGCGTGCCCCTATTCACCAAAGCCGCGCTCGCCGACCTCGCCGCGCAAATCGACGCCGCCGTCGCCGACCCCGCGCAACAGCAGCCCATGCGTGTGACGGGCCTGGACGGCAAAGTCGTCGCGTTTCCGCTACTGACTGGCCGCGCGCACCACGTCGACGATGCGCACATTTGCGTCCTGTGAGTAGAGAGTTTGGAAAAAAAACTTGTTTGCGGCGAGGCATGTTTTTAACTCAAAACGTGGGGGGCGCGACGAACAGCACACGGCCAACGCCGCACTACAGAAACGCCGCACGCCTCCTCGACGCCTGCCGCGACGACACCCTATATCACCCTATCCGCGCCCATCTCCCTCTCGAAATCGCACACCTTGTCGAGAAGCGACTCGCCGTCCCGCCGCCACCGTCGCCGCCGCGCCGCTTCCTGGACGAACTCTTGCCCGCCGCCGCCGCCGCCGCCGACGACGACGACGCCAACTCGCTGCGCCTCCGCCTGCACACGTGCCGGGCGCGCTCGCCGCACCACCCCTTGCTGCGCGCGCTCGTCTCCGCGCTGCCGCTGCCTCGGCGAATCCGCAACGTCGTGGCGCTCGCGTGCAGCAGCCCGGAGACGACGACGACGACGACGACGACGATGACGACGGCGGTGGCCGGGCGTCGTAGCGTCACGCAGCACGCGCTGGTGCTGGCGCTGCGGGACGTGCTTGGCGGCGGCGGCGGCGGCGGCGGCGGCGGAGTAGCGTGCGTGACGCAGGACGCGGGCTACTACACGGTGACCGACAAAGTCGTTCTCGAGGGGGAGCGGGTCGCGGTGGTTGATGACCCGCGCGGCTATCTCGAGGTTGGCGACGAGACCGTCGTGGTGGCGGTGTGGCCGGGGAATGTTCCCGTCTGGGATGTGGTGTGCGATGTGGCGCGGCCGGCGGTGCTGGTGTGGCATGGAGACGCGGAGCGGCCAGGCAATGATGGCGAATGGTAAGTTTGGAGACGCGCGAGGTGCTTGTTTTTGGCAGGTTATCTTCTGGGAGGAACAGTTGCTGACCGGACGGAAATAGTGGTGATCCGGCGACATCGCGGGTCAGAAACATGCTTCGCCACGAGTATGTCAAAGTGCCCACCCCGCCAGAGGATGACTGGCTCGACGAGGTGGCAGTCTACATCAGAAAAGAAGAGTAGTGTCACGTTGTCTGTTATTGTCATACTGTCGATAGTTGGTAATGCAATGAACAAGTCTTTATTAGAAGTGTCATGCTGGATCACTTCCACTCACTCGAGATTGGTATCAATGAACACGAATCAATAATGAAAACAAAAATAAAAACCTCGAAACATCCTGTTGAGCATCCTTTCTCTAGTCCCAATCCCGATTTCCTTTTATTCTCAAGCTCCCATATCAAACTCCTACCTCTTCTTCTTCTTCCCAGTCGGCGCGGGCTTTCTCTTTGTCGGTGACGAAGACTTCTTCTTTGCTGGTGCTGGTGGTGCTGGTGGTTCTGGTTCTACTTCGACGACGATTTCTCTATTGCTCCTCCCTCGTGCAGGTGGCTGCCTTTGCTGCTGTTGCTCCCGAATCTGCGCGCCGTTGCCGAGCTCATCGCTGGCCGTGTCCTCTGAGCTCGTCTCGCTGCTGGGCACCCTATTGAGACTAGGGCGCGCTGACCCGTGACGGCTCCTGGTCGAGGGTGACGAGGTGCCATGGCCGTGCGACGACTGTCTGTAGCTCACTTCGGAGCGGCTGCCCCTAGTCGACGCTGGGTACATGACACGGGGCCCCTCGGTCTGGTACTGAAACGGGTTGGGTGCCGAGTTGGCCTCCCATGCGTCCTCATGGGGAAGCCCGCGAGAGTGAGGGCGCGCCATAGAGTCGGAAGCATGTCTATGACTGGACCCGGAAGCATGCTGATGATAAGAGACTGGGGGTGAGCTGTTATTGGCGTCACGGGCTCGGCTGCCGGGGCGTTGCAAAAGCGATGAGCTGCGAGAACGCGACTGCACGGGCGGTGGAAAGTAGCCCATGGGAGGATAAACTTGCTGGTCCGGGGATTCTCCCACGACAGCGCGCGAGGGCAGCGAGTCCTTGCGTTGCGGGTGACTACTGTCGGTGCGCTTCTTTCTTGATACGGGCTCAAACTGAGACAGAGGCACAGCAACTCGCTGCTCCTTTCGCTTCTTTCTTCGATCGCTGCCACTGGATCCGGATGCACGTGCGGCGCGCTCCCTTTCGGCTCGTTCAGCCTCCTCTTGCATGCGCTTGCGTCGGCGCTCAAGCGCAGCCAGCTCATTCTTATTGAGCTTGACATCAGCACGACCGTGGGCTTGGGCGCGGCTGATGCGTTTGAGGGCTGACTGAACGAGCGCCTCCTCTTGAGCACTAGAGGGTTGCTGGGAACTTCCGCTGTAGCTGCCCTCCGTCTCATCATCATCATCGCTCTCACTGTTGTCGGACGTTGCCTCGGAATCGTCATTAGAGGCTAGGAAGTGGTGTCCGCGGCGGACGACGCCGGCGGAGCGGTCACCCAAGTCGGTGCCCGTGAATTGCAAAGAATCGCTAACGAAGCGGGTTTGGCGGCGCGCAGACAAACCCACTCCATGGCCATCACTCTCGTCGTCGTCCGAGTTGACCTCTTCCACCCTACCATCACCAAACATCATATCATACAGACCAGCATCGCCGTCCGTCTTCCTCCGCCCGCGCCTCGATGGTCTTCCCCATTGGGGCGCAAATTTGGGAGCTTGCGGCCGACCACCTAGACCGCCTCCCCGGAAAAAGCCTCATCGATGGGCTTGTCCATGAAAGAAGCGTGGCCGAGGATAGCCACGCCAGATGCGCCGATGAGCCACATAAGGGTCGAGAAGGGCGAGGCAATCAGACCCAATGGGATGGCGACGATGAGCAGACCCGTGTAGAGCTGCGAGGATGTGGCACGAAAGGTGCCGATTTCGAGATCGCGGCCGTCGAGGCGGCCGATGATGAACATGCCGCAAACAACGAGGATGATGTCGAAGAGAAGGAGCCAGTTGGTCAGAAGAGCGTAGATGCTCAGCATGGAAAAGACGACAGCATAGTTGGAGGAATAATGGCTGAGGTTGTAGTTGACGCGAGACTGGGCCTCGCCAAAGTTGGCGGGCTTGGAGAGACGCTTGAAGTCGAGAAACTCGGAAATTGGCTTGAGATTTGAGAAGCGACCGGAGAGGGGACCATTGCGGAGGCCCTGGAAGCGTTCGCCAAAGTTGAGGCGCGACGTCAGGGCGTCAAGGGGAATCTGGATGCGAGCCATGGTGATGCGGACAGGAGTCAAAATGCGGCGCAAAGATGCAGGCTTAATGATGCTGACAAGAGCTAGAAATGCTGTGGGAGAGAAAATTAGCCATTGCGTCCGAGAAGTGGCGGCCAGACAGACAAAGAGTGCCCGCTCGGCCCTTGCGATAAGGCAGACGGACCGTGGGCTCGAAAGGGGCACGAAGGACGAGGGGTGCGGGAGCTGGGAATGAAGCGTCCTTTATTGCTAATATGGCAGACTTGGCCAGCTGGTCCTTGGCTCGCTCTGTGACCTTGGCCTGGCAGCAAAAGCAACCCAAGGGCGCCACCAAGACGCGGCCAGCCTATCGGGAAGCCACAGGGAGTGGGAAAGAGGGAGGATGAAGCGATCGGCTCCCGCAAAGGGTAAAAAGGGGTCTCTGCCTGAACTATGCCACAATTCACATACCTGCAGATGGTGGGTTGCGTGAGGGAATCAAGAGAATGCTGCAATACGTCGTAGGCGAAGGCAGTTTTGAGGAGGGAGGAATACAGCGTTTAGTAGGTAGGCGAAAGAGGGAAACTGACGGGAGCTCCAATTGGCTGTAGTTTGGGTTTTTCTTCCTTTTGTTGCTTCCGTTTATTAGATTGGTCGAGGCGGGAGATTTGATTGTGCAGGGATGAATATCTTTCTTCGTTTGAAAACTGTTGAAACTTTTTCTTTTTCGTGTCCAAGTGTCCTTGTCAGGGGGAAGGTGTCGCCAAGGTTTGATGTGGATGGCTCAGGTCAGGCCAGACTCGGGCAACGTTTGGGCGAATCCACAGCGGGAATGAGGTTCACTTCAGTGGGTTCCAAGTTTACTTCAGCAGGTTCTGCCCGCTGTAGACATCCGTGGAGCACGCTAAAGGGGTGAGAATGTGGCAGTCTTGAGCGCGCAGCCAGATCCTTAGTCAGCTGGGGTGCAACAGCAGCGAACAGAGTCCAAAGCGCAACACAACGCAATGCGGCCAGGAACCTGAATCTCGCTCGTCGGCGAGGCTGTTTGCCAGAAACGATACGCCAGACAGGCCTCGTTTCAAATGCCAGACGCCAATTGCCTTGACAGGCAAGGCGCTGGCACTGCGTGTCTCCAGCCCTTGTTGGCACGTCCGTCCGGTACGTACCGTGATGGGCTGTCGTCGTTTCTTCCCCAACTCTACTCTTTTCCCCCTTCCACCAACGAATGGGAAGAAAAAAAAAAGGGAAGAGGTAGGACGAAGAAGGAAAGGAAGTAAACAGGAGACGGGGAAACAGCGCGACGAGATATTATGTCCCCCGGAACGGCAAATCCGGATCAAACCCACGCCTAGCTTACGATATACCACGCGCCCAATGGATCGGACGCCAAAAAAAAAAAATCGGCATTGTCCTAACCCACTGGAGTTGTCGCCATTTGTCTACCGAACCAGGCAAAAAGAGTTACATGTGAGCATGGGGCTCTTGCCAGGCATCAACGCTGCGCCGAACAAGTCACCGCCCTTTGCGCCCAAGTACCCATCTACCAGTACCCGCGATGCAGCAGTACTTGAAAAGTGGGAATATAAAGAACTCCCAGAATCCCAGCGAGGCTGAATAAATATTCATGACATGGCTTGCTAATCCGCAAAACATCGCTGCTCGATACGAAGAAAAAACGATATTCTAAATCCTTCATCCCCAAAACGAGATCCTGAGACATTTCTGTCAATATTTCTTGGCACTCAAATTCACCGAATACTACAAGTCGACAACAAAAAGTTCTGAACAATGCAATCACCATTCCTGCCCAAAGCCGGACTCCGCCTAAAAGCCCCAGATGTTTGGACAGCTCCACACTTGCAAACGGGCCGCCGCATCATCAATTTTGTTGCTTTCTGAGCTAGTTAGCATTGCTTTCACAAGCGAAGATATCTTCCCCTCCCCAAAACTGGGCTCGGGTGCATGGAATTAGGCTTCGATCCAATCACTGCCCAGGTATACTGATAAAGCAGAAAAGTATAGGGATGCGTTGGCTCTCGCACATGTTCCAAACCTGGACTGATAGTTACTCCGGGCCCCGAACAGTCGGTCAACCGAGACACACAGATACGATTCAACGGCACACAATCAAGGTGCGACTATTCGTAGACAAAGATCCACGCCACGCCACGCCACGCCACGCTACGGATACTCATGCAAGCCTCTCTGTGTCTGGCTACCTTGCCCTCGGCGAGAAACATGCCCCATGATTCAAGGGTTGAAACACCTCCCCAACAGCACGTCAGATTTCGCTAGCTTATCCGCACAACTCTAGCATCACATAAGCTTGCCCAGGTGTCCAATCACAACATCTCAGTATATCCTCTTCCCGGTTGTAAATTTATACCTCGTGTAGTTTCATGCAATACGATATTCCATTCCTTCAATAGCAGATGAACCAAGTGTAGACGCAAGAAACTCGAAATAGTCAATAGCTGCCTGTAGGGCTGCTCACAGCATTCACCAAGTCGTCCAGCGCCCAGTCCTCACCCTCTACCACACGACACTTTCAACCCCTCGCTGGCCCTCTCGCTGGCTGGCTAGATCAAGCCCCTCAAAAAAGGATGCCTTTGATTTGGCTGCGTCTGCGACCTTTTCATTTCGTAGTGGGGGTGACTTTCATATTATTTACCAAAAAAAAAAAAAGTGCAGTATTCGATATACATACAGGATATAAACCATCATCGCCATATACAGAGGGTATATGCAAAAGAGAGATAAAACAGTAGAACCAAGAAACTCGCCCAGGTTCTGATCCCCTCAAATTTCATAAAAGTAATCTTCATCCAAGCCATCCCGACTCGGCACCTCGCCCGCCCCCGGTGGCGGTCCCTCCAGCGCCCCGTCCATTCGCACATTCAGCAGCCGAATCTTGAGCCCATAATCGCTCACCAAATTCACCAGCTTGCTCGTCTCCGAGGTGATGGGCGTCTGGTTCAGCAGCATCAGTAAGCCGTCCAGCCACTCCGACGCCAGGCTGTGGTTGACCGGCCACAGCTCCAGGATCGGGTACTCGCTGCTGTCGCCGCCGCGCGCCGCGTCTGCCGCGTGCACGTAGCTATAAATGGTAATCTTGGTTGTCGTTGTGAGCGCCTTGGGAGATCCCGAAGCCGGCGCACGCGGACTCTGCAATGTCGAGCTGCTGCTGTGGCTAGCTTGGTCATTGTTGGTCGAGACGTTGGACACGACCGAGCTGATGGTGTTGAGGTCAATCTTTTCAGTCAGGCTGTTCAGGCCCGGATCCTGCGGCGTCTGTTTGTCAAAGTCGGCATAGTGCAGGTAGCGTCGGTTGTGTGACAGCTTGGCGAAGCGCCACTGCTGCTGTTCCTTGCCGCCGTCGCCTGTCTTGCCGCCCTGCTCGGGAGCCGCCGCGGCCGCCGTTGGGTGCATCGACCACGAGCCCTGCAGCAGGCATCGCACGCGTTGCTCCTTGACAAACTGCAGGGCCTCTTGTCGCAGGGTCTCGCGGACTTGGTACAGGTGCTCGCCCCAGGTGTCGTCAAACGACTGCTCCAGCAGCTCCATCTGCAGCTCGCGCAGGCGCGCCACGTCAAACTCGGCCATATGGTCTTCGACCTCGAGTACGTCTCGTGTGCGCGAAGATTGGCCCACCACGTGCTCCACGAGGATACGCACCAGCTCGCCTACTTTGTCGAAGTCGTCCGTCTCGGCGCCGGTGCTCTTCCAGATGCGAAAGAAAGCCTGCAGCGCAGAGGTGTGTAGCCGCGACCACTGCAACAGCAGTGGACGGAACAGCTGGTCGTAGTTCTTGCCCTCCAGGTTTTGATATCCCTTGGTGTCTTCCACGTCTGTCTTGTCCACTTCAAAGTGATCATATAATATCATTGTGACGGCTGTGCTCGCATGCGCAATCGGACATCGTTCTCGAATTGGCTTGACGGCCTGCTCCAGCAGTGTCTTTTGGTAGCTATCTTCAAACTTGCGCACGTAGTCAGCCAGGTCCATCATACCTAGACAGCCGCTCGTCTCGAATTCCTGGGCCGGGCTCTCTGATTCGAACCCCAGCCGACGCCACTTGTCGGGGTTGCGGCGCTTGCCTTCCTTTTTCGTCCCCTCCATTGAGTCATCTCTCGCGTGCCCATTAATCTCGGTGCTCTTTTCTGGATTGCTGGCGAGATGCAGCGCCTTGAGCGCGCGTCTATGTTCGGGTCGCTCTACGTCGACAGCCACCTCTCTCCAACGGCGGAGCAACAGCTTACTGAGGGCCTGGAACTCCAGTACGGGATGCGCAAGATCCTGCAGCGTCGAGCTCTGCATGATCTTGTAGACGGCCTTGACCAGCCCCAGATCGTGAAGGCGCTTGATGATCTTGGTCCACTCCTCTCCGGTGCCCTCGAATGTGCCTTCGGGCGTGTTGCTACTTGACAGAGCGTCACGGATCAGGGCGTTTGTGAGCATAAGGGCATTGGCGCAGAGGGCGTGGTCGGCGCTCTGCAGCTGCTGGACAACGAGCTCAAAAAACTGCGGATACACAGCAATGGCGGGCCGTAGGGCGCGGAAGCCAAAGCTGCCCAGGTTGCCGCGGGCCTCGTTGGCAAACTGGGAATGGCTGACGAGCGCGACCAGGATCGACATGGCGCCTCGAAGGATGTTAACCAGCGGGTTCGTGACGATGAGTTCGACGATGCGCTCGACGAGATCCCCCGCGCTGGGACCCTCAAAAATGTCCCAGCCCATGTCAACCTCGAGGAGGCGCGAGAGCGACTGCAGTGAGTAGGCTAGAGTGTTGCCGCCGGCGCCCATGATGAGGCGGCGCAGGATCACGAGGCCGCCCGAGGATATAAAGACGTCGGCGAACGCTGGGTCGTTGATGGAGGATTGCAGCTTGAAGACGGCCATTTTGCGCGCGGCATCCTCGTCGCTCGACAGGCGCGCCAGCAGCGCTGGGATGTCGGCCTGATCCATGACTTGTCACCGATTCGTCTGCTGCGTACCGTCTTGTCGAAACCGTGTTTTGAGAAGATCTCTTGTGGTGTGTGTTTGGAGATCGGCACTTGGGTCGTCGTTAAAAGGGGCGGATGCGCCAGGATACGGGGAGCTCAGTGTTATAACCAGTGAAACATTTTCCGGCAGGCCTTCGCGGTACGCCTCTGTGACGTTGCCAATGCGCAGTTTCCAGGCAGTCTGTAGCCGAGGGCAAGATGGCGGCAAATGGAAGATGCAGAGGTGCGTCTGGTGGATGTTGTTGGCAAAGTTGTGTCCTGCCGTGTTTCGGGTGCCGCGCAGACAGATGTAGGCGGCCGATCAACTTTAGCGGCGTTGTATGTGGGCCAGAAAATGTCAATTCAGAAGCTGCAAGGAAAGACTTGTTTTACACTAACAATTACACAATGACAATTTACTGTATTCCAACTGTGCATCTTCATTTTCATATTATTCACGTTGTAGAGCCCGGCTCAGCTGCCCACCAGCTTCTGTCCCGCAAGAGTGGTCCAACCAGCGCTAGCCGGAAACCCCAATGGCTTGGGCATAAGGATAATTCTAGGTTTTATTAGTTGCCCATGTATTGTCAATGGCGAACTAAAAAGCCAATGGCTATAAAATGGGTTTGTCAAGTTTCATTCTACATTGTTCATCCTGGTAGCACTTTAAAGTATTGTCGTCGGACTCTCTCTTTATTTCTGGCATTGGAAGGCCTCTGGAAGGAAAGATAATGATATGCTTCTCTATTCTTGTTTATTTTCCCTTTTCTATTAGAATTGAGTCTTCGACTCGTTGAATAGCTCTTAAAATCACAATGCCCATCCTTTCCTCTTTATTCATTATCTAGCGCTGGCGGCAAGTTGCACGATGCCTAGCTGGCAGACGTAGGTAACAAGTTCGTTCGTACCGGGTATCAAGATGATCTCGGGCAGGTAAAACCATCAGCAGGCAATAATCGAGTTGCCAACGCCTTGAAACCCGGTATTTGGATCGATTACACAAGACAGTACAATATATGCCGTTTTGCGGCCTGACTCACATCCGTTCAGCCGCCTACCAACCATATTATCGTCTTTCTCAGTAGGAGGGAGTACTGAAGCCATCACACACAGGCCTGGTTACCTGCCTTGAAAAGATCATTGCCACATCTCTGCTTCTAGTATCGCGGCAGACACGACTTTTGGAAACGACCTCCGTACAGAGGGAAACAAAGAGGTTGACATTGACATGGGCCGCCATCTCCCATGCAGCTGAGACAATTCATAACGGCACGCCGTCGTTGCGAAAAAAAAAAAAAAAAGGGACTAGGGAATGGCGGAATAGAAAATAATAAGAGATGGCTGAATTGCTCAGCAACGGACGACGAACGCGTCTCGCGTGTTGATTGCGGGGGCGCTCTATGTTTTTTTCTTCTTTAAATGATTGAGTAGGTAATTAGAGGAATCGGTGAGCTCACCCCTGCCCGCGCCTCCACAATGCCTTGTCCAATTACAGATTAAAGGTAATCCAAAATCAATTAAAGCGAGGCTGGGGTCTCGGATGTTTTTATTCCCATTTAACTTTCAATTTTATCCTTTATTCTACCTGTTTGGGTCCGCTATTCGTTATGAAGGGCAGATGATGACATTAAAGGCAATCGCGGATTGCATACCCGTACTAACATGTAAGCATATCTCGCGAGAAGAAATAGGAAAAGAGTCCAACAAAGAAGAGCAAAGTAACCACCACAGACGCAAAAAGAAAAAAAAAAGATTTGGTAATGGGTGCGAGGTTCGCGCTCAAGCCTCGGCGAGCATTTTGATGACAAAGTCGGCGGCCTCGGCGGCGCGTCTGTCATAGTCTGAGTGTGCTTCATCGTACTCGAGCCTGCCCTCTTCACAAATAGTGTCGCCTTTGTTGCAGATGAAGAGACTGTGCTTGGCAGGATAGTTGGGAATCTTGTCTGCATTCTTTTTGCTTCTATTATTCAAACAAGGTTCATTAGCAACAGTCTCCGGGGTATCGAGTCCCGCAAACGGGTTCAACGTACTGGGTGTCGCCAAACGTCACAACGGCGTTGACGCGAGCAAGCGCTTCAGCGGGCAGCGTCTTGAAGGCGGCGTGGATGACGGCGGCGCCCTGACTATAGCCGGCGACGACAATCTTGGCGGCCGGGCATTGGCTGGTCGCGCGGACGAGGTGTGCCTGCAGGGCGGCAATGGCAGCGTCGTCGGTGCCGTTTTCTGAAAAGTTCTCCATCAGGTCGGCCTTGTAGTCGAGGCCCTGGACGGCGACCTTGTCCGCGCCGTACTTGGCCTCGAGCAGGCTGGCGAGTTTGGGACCGGGCGATGCTCCCTAGCTGGGGGTTAGTCTTTCTCCTTCTTTTGCTCTTGTATGCTGCGAGAGGGAAGGGGAAGAGGGAAAGATGGTCACCATGTTGCCGTCTTGCGTGGAGCCGCGGGCGTAGAAGAGAATCATGTCGGTGCAACCGCCCTCGACAAACTCGTTGGCGGTTGTGCGGACAGGGTCGTCGCGCAGAGAGAGGGGAGCGGCCGAGGCCGAGGCGAGGAGAGGGAGGAGAGCGGCAATCTTCATTGTCGATGCCGAGGAGCGAGAACTACTATAATAGAGTATGAGTGACGGCAGAGACTCAGAAATTGGTGTGTCGTTGCAGTTCTGTACTTGAGTGTTGAATATATATACTAAACATGTTAATTTTTTTTTCTGAAAGCGAGGGCCACGAAGAAGGCTTGAGACGCCACGGAACTCAAATCTCGGTGGCGTGAAAAAACTTATAATTTCAATAAATGGGCGCATCTTGGCTTATGTCCATCATTCTGTGGTGGTATAATAAGGCCTCGTTGAAGTACAAGCGAGTGTAAGCCAAGACGGCCCAGGCGTCGGGGCTTGACTCGACGATATCCCACGTTGCGTGCATGGTTTACAGAAAGGGTTTGCCGAACGAATTTAATGGCCGACTTTTCTTTCTTCGCCTCGTCGTGGACTTGTTTCTCCGGTAGACGCGAGAAGCGAATATTGTCGTAGAAATGACTGAGCAGAGACGTGCTGTTTCAAAAGTCGGCACTTGAGACGGAGGGAGGCGGTGTTGAGAGGGGGGGGGTCGGTGATGGTCAATTTTCGCGACGCAACAAGAGGCCATGCTTATTTTTTTTATGATTAGATGGCGATTTGATCGGATCTTCGAGCCATGAAACATGTCGGCGGCTTTCTGTCTACAAGTGGTAGAGTGTGCAAGATATAGGAGCGGGTTGTGAGTATCATCGATTGTAAGCGCAGACATGAAGATGAGTATATTTATGGAGTGGAGCAAGATGATCATTCTCAATAATACGGAATACATGCTAACTATGGATACAGTTGGGAATACAGACACGGGTGTAAGCCTCGCAGACCTGGATCGAAGTTAGCGGGCAGAGGCCAGAGTGCGTAGTTGTGGAATAGCAGTGTAGACGGGATCGGCAGTGTAGACGGCATGAAGCGACTCGGATCGATCTCATACTCGATAGCTATCGACCCCCCGGCACTTGAATGGTAGCAGACGGCAGACGGCAGACGGCAGACGGCAGACGGCAGACGGCAGACGGACGGAGACGGCAGATGAAGTAAACATTTGCTTGTTGAGTTTTGACTGCTGCACGACACGGTATGCATGTCTAGCGTGGTTGCTGTGGATGTGTGAGTAGAGGTGGCGCGTTAAAGAAGAGGGCAATATTTTACGTGTGGAAGAAGTGGGCATGGGGAAATAATCAATATAAAAAACAAACAAGGAAAAGACGACTTTAGACGTGCAGAGTCCATGTACAGTGGTTGAGTGGCTGCAGGGAAATAAACGAGTCTGTTTACGGAGTACGGAAGGCATTGTATTTATTATAATGGGCTGGGTGCAACGCGTGTTGACATGTTTTCTGATTTGTGAGTTTGTATTATTATTTATTTTAGCCTATTCGGCCAAGCGACAGCACAGGCCACAGGCCATTGACAAGCTGACATGGCGAGCGGTGTCTGGGGCAAACGGCCCACTGACGCGGCACGCGGGTAGATTTTACAAAGGCTTTAGGTTGGTATCTAGGTATTTAATTCCAAACAGCATTGTATGGGTTTTCGGTGGTCATTTACTTTGAGATATCTTGGGCCCATTGTCCAATAGCGGGCTTCTGGGTGGTTGGGCGCTGCAGACACGCCCAAACACGACTCGACACGCCCTGTAAAAGCTGTAGGTAATCTGTACCTAGAGCTGTACCTTATTAGAGCTGTAGAGCTGTAGAGCTGTAGTAACTAGCTGTAGAGCTGTATTTAGAGGCGGTAGTAGGCAGGTACCGAGGCAGGCAGGTAGCCGTGTTTTACCATTGACATTGACCAACAACTTTAATGAGAATTATTCGCTCTTTTTTCTCCAAGTAACCAATTCATAATAAAAATCAATTCGAATAATTTACGACCGAATTCCCATTCCTCTCCTACGCCTCACGCCCACACCCACGCCCACTCCCTCCCACACCCTCCTCACGTCCACGTCCACGTCCAATGACCCACTGCTGCTACACGTCTTGTGGGACCCTCGAACCTCGTCCATGCTTCTCTTGTTTCTTTCCTACTCGATATCTGACCTGACTTCTCTTCCTATTCCTCTACCTGATTCTTGTCGTCTTTTCTTTTACCTCTTCTCCATCTTTCCTCCTCACCTCCATCTCGTGCAGTGTGACGCCTTCCCCGTGCATCCCCAATTCGCCTCAAGTAATGCCTGGCGCCCTATAACAACCCATTTCGACCTGATCCCCACGAGCCGCACCGCTTCTTCCACCTCGCCCTCGAGCTCGATCCCCCGCCATGTCCAACTCGCCCCCAGACTATTCCTTTACCGTCTCGGAATCTCAAATAGACACCACCTCGCCTTCTCGACATGACTCCTCCATTCTCTCCCAGGATATGCTGCCGGCCGCCGCCAACGACTCGTTCGACTCGGAGGCTGCCATGGAAAAGCACCCGAAAGGAAAGCGGAAGCGTACCGCGTATGTCCACTTCCCATCATGACCATTGACCCTTGTCTACACTACAATTACCTCTTTGCGTAAAAACTGACACGCGTCCTTTCTCGATTTAGTGCCAAGGACAAGATGGTCCTCGAAGAGGCCTACAAGGCCAATCCCAAGCCTGACAAGCAAGCGCGTCTCGATATTGTGAACCGCGTTTCCCTCAACGAAAAGGAAGTTCAAGTACGGATTAATCAATTTTCTCCACAATCACCAAACCATACGCGCGTCCAAGTACCACACCGCCATACAATTGCTGACATGTTTTGGCAGATTTGGTTCCAGAACCGTCGCCAAAACGACCGACGAAAGTCGCGTCCGCTTTCGCCCTCTGAACTGGCCGCTCTGCGATTCAATGGCCTGCATGGCGTCTCGACTGATCCCATGGCCGTTCCTCCCGCCGTTTCTAATGTTCAAGTACCCGTCACTCTGCCCGCACACGCGCCCGCGGACCCTCTTACCGCCTCGCCGCCACAAACTTCTTCTCAGCCGATCCCACCCACCGCACCATTGCTTACTGCGACTCCCAGAGCCTCCGCTCCGGCCAATCCTCAATTGCCTGAGACGACGCCGCAAAACCGGGACATCCCTTCCTCTCAGAGCAGCCAAGACGGACCGTCTTCGGTTGCCTACTCGTTTTCCGGCTCTGTAGGCTATCTTGCCAACAGATGGAACATTGGCAGCTCGTTTTCCACTCCTGCCGGCCAAACTCGTGACGCTGATGATTCTCCGAGGCAAGTATTCGCTATACACAATGCGTGAATGCTTATACTAATCAATGCACCGCAGAATTTTCGTCCCGTCGTCTTGCATCTCTGACACGACTCACAATGCTAGCCAACGGCAGAGCCAATCTAACGTCCGACTATCTTTGTCATTGGAAGGCAAAGCTGAGCTCGTTGACAGCGCGTCTTCTCCAACGCGTCCCTCTCCACAAAAATACTCTTCTGAGCCCGACTTTTCTCGTCCTCGCGGCCTGAAGCGAAGCTACAGCGCGCTGCCTGCCGTAACACTTCCGCCCATCTCCACACTAACCAGCTTTCTGCCGCCGCGTCTTGCCCGTGGTCGCTCACGAGATGTGCAGGCTTGGCAGTCGTGCGCTGATGCAGAAACCCGCGATGAGTTGACGACGCACGCCGAGCACGAATCCAACGGTTCCGCCGTGGCGGCGATTAGTCTCCTCCGCTCCACGAGCGGCGTGCTGCAATCAAGCAACTCAAAACGCAACACCCCCGTGACGACGCCCCGCGATGGCCACTTTGCCAAAAAGGCCAAGTTTAGCCGCACCATTTCGAGCGTTGCCCGTCTGGAGCACACGGGCAAGGAGAACGACGAGCCGTTCAGCAAGAACAATGGCAAAGTCAAAGTCAGCTTGTTGGCGTCGCCGACCGACTCAGACAAGGAAAACTGGAGCCCTGACGAGGACGGCAACGCTGCCGATGTGGGTTCCCGCCGCCCCGTGCCGCCGCCGCCCGCGTCAACCAAGCCCAAAAACCCGCGGCGCGTGGGCCGCAGCATCCTGCAGAGCCGCAGCCTAGGCAAACTGGGCAGCCGCGTCAACACGGCCCCGTCATCGCGACCCCGCGGCATGAAGGACAGCGTTGACATTTTCGAGGACGAGGCGACGCGTGTCTCGCGCGACGCTGATGTCGAAAAGTTTATGCGCGGCGACGTGAGCCCCAGCAAGAAGCCGGACATGGACTGCGTGGCCGGCCTGCTGTCTCTGAGCCAGGGTGCCTGGAGATGACGATAGCTCGCCCACATGATTCAATACTCTAATTATGATGACGGGTCAAAGCTTGATGGAAACGCAAAAGTCACTGGTTGACAAGAACTTTTGGGGAAGCGAGCTCGCTTGCTACAGGATACGAAGGAACGAAATTTCTCTCAAAATTTTAACAATCGAATTCGGCTTTTAAAGGCGTGGGTTTAGCATTGTTTCTTGATATCAAAGCGACATTTGGTGGTGTTTTTCGAAACGGCAACATTTTTCTCTCACGGATTGACAGCTTTGCTGGTGCAGACGTCGAGTTTTATCATGGCTCGATTCGAGACGATGTGTATACCTGTCTTGATGTTTTACACGTGTTGGACAATTTGGTTTTTTTTTTTTTTTTTTTTTTGATTTTGGTTCTTTGAATTAGGGTGTGCTCATTTTCAATTTTTTTTTTCATTTTTGGTCTATGGAATGGAAACAGCAACGTGCTTTTTTTTTTCTTGTTTTGGCGTACATGGCTTTGTGTTTTGGAGATGCATTTACAACTTTTTCCTTTTCTTTTATAACGAGGACAGCAGTGTACTTTTATTCATCTTGGACAAACTTTTAGGGCCATGTTGAGAGAGGAAAAAAGTATGAGAGTCTTTTGAGGATGCACAAGAAGGGGAACAATACATTTGTGCGATTGGGTACTTTGATCTATTGGTGTAGACTGGGTGCATGTTTTCTTTCAAGTCGTGCATTCTTTTTTTTCCTCATATTACTAGTTATGTTCCAATCTTGCGTAGGGAGCATGGTTGTTCAAGGCTACACGATGCTGACTGAACTTGCCCACGGGGGCAACTCGGTCACGGAATATGCCCGATAAGTGTAATTGGTGTGTTTTGTCTTGTTGTGTACGAGGTCATGCATGACCAGGGAAACGCGAGTGTGTGCGCGAGATGCGGCCTGGACTTGTGCCACATGGGAACGTTTTGCTCTTCAAGGAAGAGAGGTTGGTTGATGGCTACTGCGAGAAGCAGCACAAATTGTACATGCCAGTATAACTTGTAAACGTAGGATTGGGTTAGGTTAGAGAACTCGGGCAAATTCTTCTATTCTACGGCAATTGACCAATTCGCAATGACCAATTCGCAATGACCAATTCTGTGTATCAAAAAAGGATGGAAAGAGGAAAAGAGGAGAGTAGTATATTGCTCGCTTCCCGGCTTTTTGCCTCGTTTTTCTTTCTTGATATATCGCGTGAGCAAGTTCTTGTGCTCGAGAGCTGTAGCTGCAGGAGCTCCAAGAGGAAAATGGAATTAATTAGAAACAACCAAGGGGATGAAAAGTAAAACAGAGAGCTGCCAACGGAAGTGACACGGTCAGGTTCTACAAGAAGCACGGTTTCGTGATATATTTCCTAGACCAAAAACCTGGTTGACCAGTATATTCATGCTTTAGTAATGTTCACCAGGAACAGTCAATATATATATATATAACCGCTGTATCCAACTGCCCTCTACCCGAAAAGAAGAAGAAAAAACGCCTATGATGGCAAAAAAAATAAAAGAAATAAAAATCACAGCCCATGCAAAATGTATAAAAGTCTTTCAATGTCGCTTCATGCCAACATGTTCTTTGCGCCAACTTCATCATCCGAACATGCCTTCTAAAAAAAAGTTTTGAGACTGCCAATTTCACAGTCCAAGCATGCTCATCTGTCTGCGAATGGGACTCGTGCTGACACTGCCCTCTTCGCTCGCATAGTAGGCGCTATCCGTGTCAATGTCCCAGCCCTCGTCCTCGTCCTCGGCGGCGGCGCAGTCACCGTCCTCAAAGGGCTTTTGGGCAGCGGCGCGCGTGTTCCAGCGGAGAGTGCGACTGACGCTGTCGAACCACTCCGTGTCGGTGCGGGTGACGGTGGGAAACGGGTACTGGGAGGCGGTGATGGTGACGTGGTCGCCCTGGCGCAGCTCGACGCGGCCCTTACCGTCAAAGGCGCAGTAGGCGGTGGCGCGGGACCCGCGCGGGACGGCGACGCGCAGGGCCATGGTGTCGGAGAGCACCATGGGGCGAAAGGACAGCGTGTGCGGGCAGATGGGCGTCAGAAGAATGGCGGGTATGTCGGGATGCACGAGCGAGCCGCCGGCAGACAGCGAGTAGGCCGTGGAGCCCGTGGGCGTGGAGAAGATGCAGCCGTCGGCCTGGACGACGGTCAGGAGCTCGTCGTCGCCGTAGAGCTCGAGGTTGGAGACGTACGGCGAGGGCCCGCGGTCAATGACGAGCTCATTGAGCACCTCAAACTGCTCGCCCTCGCCGGCGGCGGCGTTCAGCACTCCATGTCGCCAGACGGTGCAGGTGAAGCGCATGCGCAGGTTAATCTTCATGCCGTCGTCGCCCATGATGCGGTCGAGGTGCTGGCGGTACTTTTCAAACTCAAACGTAGTCATGAAGCCGAGGCTGCCGAGGGAAAAGGAGAGCACCGGGGGCACGATGCGCTGAAAGAGCCACGAGGTGAAGAGCACGGTGCCGTCGCCGCCGAGCGTCAGGACGAGGTCAAACATTTCGGGCTGGCTCCAGCAGAGGTCCGGGGTCCAGTATCGCAGCGTGTCGGCAAAGTCTGGGTTCTCGGCTACGAGCGAGGGGGCGTCGAAGCGGCGGGAGCCGCGCAGCTTGGCGTCGACGTAGACGGTGACGCCGGCGCGGGCGCCGTAGCGTGGGGTGCGCAGCAGCCAGGCGGCGAGCTCGCGCGTCAGGTGGACGAGCTGGTTGTCGCGAGCCTTGGTCACAATCATGACGGTGCGCACGGCGCGCTTGACGGGCCGCCGCTGTAGCTGCTTGGAGACTTCGCGAACCGACGTGGCCGTCTGCACGAGGCGCGAGTGCGACATGGACGAGTCATTCTTGATCTCCTCGAGCACCTTGTCAATGTCGACGGCGTCATCGAAGCGCTGGTGGTAGAAGCACGGCGACTTGAGCGCCGCGAGCGCCGTGGCAGTGGTCGTCGTCGTCGCTGCCGAAGAGCGCCGCCGCCGCCGCGCTAGGTTGTGCAGCGCGTCGGCGAGCTTGAGCGAAGCGGCCGAGAGGGGCGGATTGGGTAGCGTGCCGTACATACCGGCGGCTGCAGAGGACGACGGTGACGACGACGGCGAGAGCACGCTGTCGAGGGAGAGCGCCTCGGGCTTGCGGCTGGGGGTGGTGCCAATCGCCGAGACGTCCTCGGTGGCCGCCTGGGGCTGGCGGAGCATAAGAGGCGCGGGGGCGAAGCGGGCGCTGGGTAGCTGCTCGTCGGCGGTGATGATTCTGCTGTTGCAAGGCAGAAAGGCGCTGGTGCCGGGGGAGAGATCAGCGTCGAGGCCTGCTTGGGCTTCGGAAATGGCGGCGGCGGCGGCGACGGCGGCGGAGGAGACGGAGGTGGTTGATGGGCCGCCCCACGTTGGAGATGACGATGGTGTAAGAGCGGCAGTTTCAGTCGTGGCGGCGGCGGCGGCGGCGGCGGCGGCACCTCCTAGTGCTGGCACTGCGGACAGGGGCGTCTTGTAAATCCGCTGTTCATATCCCAGGGCCCTGGACGTGTTGATGAAGGAGGGGTGGTGAGCGGACGAGGTTTTGGGCCGGCGGTCCAAGATGGTACTGGTTGTGGTGCCGCCTTCCGTCGCGGGCCAGAGGTCCTGCAGTGCTGGGTGGAGAGCCGTGGTGGGCGAGCCCTGGGTGGTTTTGCCCAAAGAGGCTGGTGACGCGAGTGGATGAACCATATTTTTTTTTTCTTGTTTTCTCGTAAAACTAAAAATAGCCCCGGGTATGAAATGTGATCAAACTCCGCGGTCCATGGGAGGGAGGGAGGGAGGGAGTCTGTGTTGCTGGAGCGTCGGACTTGGTAGCGTAAGCCTCGATTGGCGACGAAATGACTTGACAAGCCGTTAGCCTATCACTTTGTTATTAGTCTAAATCAAAGTGAGTTTGGAAGACGATTGAATTGCAGCCATGCTTACCCTTGCTGATTCGTATAGTGACTGGGTGGGAAAAACCCAGTCAGACTCGGAACGGGTGCGGGATAATCTTTCCGGGCGGAAATTGCGTCGTCGTTTGTGTGTGTGACTGGGCTACAAGGTGCCTCTAATTATAGCTGGGGTTTTTATTTGTCGAAAGAATTATAAAGGTTGTATGCTTGGAAAAGAAAATTGACAAAAGTATTTGGCAAACACCTCAAGATGGCGATGTCGATCAATGAGTCTAGACAAGAGGCTCGATGCTGGTCTGTATTAGCCTTGCGCTTGAATCACTGGCTTAAACACTTACCGAGGGCAAAAGCGGACAGACTGTGTGTGTGAATGAAGAATGAAGACAAGTACAGTCGCTGAGCCGTTGCCAAAGACACCAAGCTGTGTAAAATGCCCTCGACCAGCGAATGAGTAATGATGATGATGATGCACAAACAGAACCAAGAGAAACGAAGAGATTATTAAACGTGAAAAGACACGGCAGAATCAAACAAAAAAGGAAAGCGAAAGTTAAACAGAGATCAACTCTGGCATGACGTGACGCGCAAAAGCACAGATCTTGTGAGCGGCAAACTCGGGTCGGGTCTAAGCAAACAGAATAGATCGACGACAAAGAAAGGGAACACTATCCGTCATGATGGGTGGTGGGCAGACATCTGCATATGAACCTTGAACCTTTTTTTTTCCCACGTCCTTTGCTTTGCTTGCCTAACCCAGTAATAATATTAAGGCTTCCCAATCTTTTTTTCCCTTCTTCTTCATTTCCGACACAAAACGCCTTGCATTGCGTTTTGTCGGGTTCCGTAGACGGAAACAAAGGGTCGTATTTGGCAAAAGCTTTTCCTTCTCATACAAACGCTCTCTGTCGCGCGCGCGAGCAAAGTACCTACACAACAACGACTTGGGGCGGCGACTAAATCGACCCCCTTCTCTCTGCGCTATTATAGGACCTGAGACGCCTGTAAATGAAGAAAGACGGAGCAATTGCCGTTTTTTCTTCCCTGTCGCCAGACTTTGTCGCCAGAACAAGACCGATACCGACAGCGCTGAACCAGGATCTAGGGAGGGGAGGAGAGGGAGGGACGGGGGGCGTTTGGCGCCAACATCAGACGACACAGATCAAGAGGCTCTTACACGGCCTGTGACAAGAGCCCATGGCAATGAGGATAGCCAGCGCCTTGTGCTGGTGGCGGCAACCTCCGCCGGACGTGGACGGCGGCGAGGCGGCGGGTGGTTCTGTAACAAGTCGTCTGTTCTGGTTGGGCCAAGGGATGAACTTTTTCCTTGGCTTCGTCATGGCCCTTGTCTTTTCGGTCTGGGTTGATGAAGCTCTTGCAATATGTAAAAAGGGCTGACCCGCTGTGCGCAGCCAGTCAGGGGGGTTCATAATCCGCCAAGTTAACACTTGTCTTGTCAACTGCTACACCACTGTAAGACGGTTGACTTTGTCATTGCTAATAAGACGGCCAAGACGGCTTGGCTTTGTCGGACTGAGATATAACTGCGATCCTGTTAATAATATACAATGACCCCTTTTACATTCCATCTGATTCGTATTTGACCTTGAACCATTAATTTGCGAGACCCTGACTCCCGTTGCCTTGCTGCTGTGGTGATCAGTACCTAGGCTTATACGGACATCTTACGGATAGTTACTCCATGCGGCCCTTGTACTGACCTCGGTTCATTACACGCAAGGAAAAAAAAAAACCTGCAGGTAAATCTCCGTCCTTTTTTATCACCATGTACCCCTCAACTTCCTTCTTGACATTCCCTTATCGCCAAGGCCCCGTGATCTCGGCCGCGGCGCGCGGACGCCCTGACGGCGAGGTGAAACGCCTCCTCCGTTGTGGGCGTCAGTGGCAGGACTCGAAACGCCCGCAGTCTGCGACTCAAACGCCGACACATCACTCATGTTCGGCGAATTAGATCAGACCGAGGGAAAATCCTGCAAAAGCTGATTGTCGAATGGAAATAAGCAAGAGAAGGAAAGGAGCGGGGGGGGGGGGGGGCAAAAGGAGCATGACTTGTGCGGCGCGAGGCTTGCTCAGCCAGCATTGTTATTATTGCTATGAGTTATTGCTATATCTGACGACGTTTCACCCACATGGCCGTTATATTCCCAAATGACAAGTAAGAAAAAAGTAAAACTAACAAGAATTGATTCCAACGCCTCTACATCAGTGATTCCCTTTTTTTTCACCCGGCATTTGAAGCTTTAATCTACTTCATTGCATAAACTGCATGAAGCAAGCCTCTTCTTTCAATGACTTGCCAGTCCCCCCGTCCTTCTCCTTGGCATATTTCCAATTCTCCTTTTCCCCCTTCTTCACTTCCAAGCGAAATCCCCCCCAATCTTGGTCTCCATCACCGACCGCACAAAGGCCCGAATGCTCGGCGCCTCGAGCCCGCCGTCCGCCATGGCCGTGTCCTCCCCGAGCTCCTGCCGCGCCGCCCGGCAGCACGCCTGCTGACCCGTCTGCAGCACCGCCTCCCACTCGTCCACGGTGAAGGCGCCCTGGCTCTCCGCCAGCAGCAGCTCGTTGTCCGCCGTGTATCCCAGGACGTGCAGCGAGCGGGCCGTGTCGACCTCTCGCGCGCTGGGGTCCACGACCATGTTGCTGCTGCTGCTGCTGATGTCGTCTCCGCCGACGGCGGGCACAGCGAGCGTGACGGCCGTAGCAATCGTCTTGAGAGGAATAGCCGCCGTGAGCAGGCTGAGAATGGCGGCGTGCAGCAGCGCCGGGATAATGGCGAGGTTCTGTTTGCGCGGGGGAGAGACGAATTAGCAAAAAGGAAAAAGTCGTAGAGCGTGGGACACGGTTCCGCCGACGTACCAGCTGGGCCTGGACCACTTTGGTGTTTGCGTAAGCGTTTTCGGGCGTCTCCGTGACTTGCAGCGTTATTTGAATCATGGAGCGCGGAAAGTTTCTGATGGGGATGAGCTGCCGCAGCGCTCGCTGCAGAATCGACTCGAGCAGTCTCTCCGCCGTGCCTGTATCCCGCCAGATGCCCCTCGTCAGCTTTCTGAAAATTAAAAACAACTGAAAAAAAAAATAAAGCCAGCCAAGGCATTCGTATCGAGCTTCTTACCTCCCACACCCGCCGCAGGGCGGACGTTGACGTCGATGAGGGCCTCAAACGGATTCTCATCGCGCCGTTGGGCCTCGATCGGTCCGTTGACGGCTCCGGTCACGGTGTAGCCGCTGTATGAGTATGTTGCTGAGCCGTCTGCCTTGGGCAGCGGAGCCAATTCGGCCCTGGGTTCGGCAATTGGCGCCATTTTCGTGAATGTGATGAGGTTGCCGCAAGCTTTCTCGGCCTGGGAAATTTCAAGTCATGGCAGTTTGTATTTTTCAGGTGGGTATGGCTTATGGCTGCAAAGTATCTTTACTGCTGTTTAGCGTGTGTAGGTACCTTGGCGCGGATAGTGAGATCAACCTTGCTGCACCTTCAATAACCACCGATGATAGCACAGCAGTGGAAAGAGTAAAGGGTACAAAATACATGACGAAATTTCTTCCTTATGTAGTTTCCAAGGCACATATCTGTTTCCTCAATCAATTGACTTGTGTTTTCCTGTTTGTCTGCCGCCTACCAGGTATGTGCTACAATGGTACATCCTGAAAGGCACAGGTGCACAATCCGCTATCGTCGCCTCTCGCCATCTAGTTGCAAGTAACTTTCAACTACATGTCACCTATGTTCAGTCAAAAACCAGCTTGGCACCGTACGTAAACACAGGATAAGGCTTCTTCGACCAGGGGTGGCTCCAAAATGAACAAAATCGGCCCGAAATAGCAACCAATGTATCTGGTGGCCACTCTAAAGCACCAAAAGTCGTGTCATGTCAAAAGCGCTGTGCTCTATGAGGCAGGGTGTATCACGATGTAAGTACTCGAGATACATATCTTATGTACGGAGTACACAAAACGACTGCGAGTGTATCTTTGACCCGAGATATTTCCACAATCGTCTGCGAAGAAGTCTTGGTGCGTAACAACAATTAAAGGTTGCACAAAAATGCCAAAAAAAGACGTTGCGGACAAGTACCTCGATGTACGAGGGACTCGAACCCTCAGCCTTAGTCTTAGGAGGACTACGCGCTACCATTGCTTTAGAGCACCGTCTTCAATTTGGCCCTTATTACATACCTACTATGAGCCTTTGCGCCTTTTCAGCCGGCGAAGCTGAGATCGTTTCGCCAGACAAATCAGGGTTAATAGTCATAAAACTTCACGCCAGTCCGATTATTTCAATACCTTTAAAAAGTTCATGAGAAATTCAAACTGAATGTGGGGTTACTTAATAAATGACCGTGCAAGATGGGAGTTTCGGCATAGCGACACGCTCACTCATTTAATTACTGAGTTTTCGACGGGTGGGCAAGCCTGCTGTCAGCACCTGAATGGCGGGAGCTTAGCAGCTTCGACGTGGCACGCTAAGTGGTGGCATAAGTGATTCTGATACTGCCAGTTGTTGAACCGAAAATAGAAACTACAATTTCTTCCTTTTCATATTCGGAATCCGCCCCTGCGCTGTCGTTGTCGGCAGCCTTCGCAGCTATTTCGACAAGGCGGTATACCGTAAAAGAGACAGCTTATGAGCATACCAAAGATTGGCAAGATACGAATGCTAGCGGAACGTGAGAAAACTGAGTCAGTTTGAGTAGATTTGGATAATGGAGCTGTAGATTAGAAAACTATACTTACTAGGTATCTCTTCATATTCACTAACTACATGACTACCTTCAGCGGCCCATTCAAAAGCTATGGTGGGGCAATTCAACATGTCCACTCCGCCGTTGCCCCTCGCCTCTCAAGGTGCAAGTTGCCACTCTCAACGACCCATCCACACACCATCTCCCTACTTCACCAATTCACACAACACCAGCAATGACTTCCAACGCGCCTTTACAAAGCCAAGCCGCCCCGTCCGCGCCGCACCTATCCTCAATACCGAACCTCAAAGACCGTCTCCCCAAGCTCGAGCCCCGCAAACGGCGCACGCAACCCTCCAACTCGACGCCTGTCCCCGCGACGCCTGCCCTCCCCGAACAGATCCCCGACATATCCAGCTGGACCTTTGAGACCCCCTCACGCCGCATACTCTCCAAAAAGGACCACGAGCTCTTTCTGGCCTCGCCGTCGTACGACGTCATTGTCGGGTGGGTGTTTGGCCTCGCCGAGGCCGTCGTCGACACGCCGTGCTCTGCGGCCGTCGCCCGCGACGCCGCCCTCAGCGTACCCGTCCGGACGCTGCTGCGCATCCTCGACGAGGTCGAGTCCCTGACGCGGCAGTCACCGCCTGACGAGCAAGGCGGCTCGCGGTTTGGCAACAAGGCCTTTCAGGGCTTCGTCGACCTGGTGCGCGCGCGCTCCGACGGGTGGCACGCGCAGCTCGGTCTCGACAGCGGCAGCAGCAGCAGCGCCGCCGCCGCTGTCTCCGAAGCGTCCGCCTACCTTGTGCAGTCCTTTGGCAACCGCAACCGCATCGACTACGGCTCCGGGCACGAGCTCAACTTTGCGGTGTGGCTGCTGTGCCTGTACCGGCTGCGGGTGCTGCGCGCCGCCGACCTGCCCGCGCTCGTGCTGCGCGTGTTTGCGCGCTACCTCGCCGCCATGCGCGCCGTCCAGATGCTCTACTACCTCGAGCCCGCCGGCTCCCACGGCGTCTGGGGCCTCGACGACTACCAGTTCCTGCCGTTCCTCTTTGGCGCCGCCCAGCTCCTCCACCACCCCTACATCACCCCGCGCGCCATCCACCACGACCTTACCCTCGAGGAGGCCGCCGCCGACTACCTCTACCTCGGCCAGGTCGCCTTTGTCAACAGCACAAAGACGGTCAAGGGCCTCCGCTGGCACAGCCCCATGCTCGACGACATCTCGTCGGCCAAGTCGTGGGCCAAGATTGACGGCGGCATGCGCCGCATGTTTGTCGCCGAGATTCTCGGTAAGCTCCCCGTCATGCAGCACTTTTTGTTTGGCTCGTTGGTCCCGGCTGCGGACGGCATGAGCGAGGAGAGCCAGGTTGCGGCAGCAGGGGGGGGTGAGCACGGCGAGGTGGAGGCAGGGCATGAGGGTCATAACCACGACGCCAAGGGCTGGGATGACTGCTGTGGCATCAAGGTGCCCAGTAGCATAGCGGCCGCACAGGAAATCAAAAAAGCGGGAGGCGGTGATTCGTTGCGCAGGATCCCGTTTGATTAGGCAGGGCACTCATCACAACGACAATATAGTAAAATAGACTCAGCAGTCAAGCATATTCTCAGTCACCAGCATTTTCATAGTAGATAGCGAATGATACCACGAGTGGGTAATAGTGTTCAAGTAAGGTTCAAATCAATTCATGTTCTTCCATGTTTGAAACAATGGCAGTGTGATGTACTGTTCATCCTATCTCTGTAAGTGCAAACCAAAAAATCCAAGTAAATCATCAACAATCCGACGCCTTGCATGCCGGGTGCCGCCTTGCGAGGGCTTTTCTTCTCTTTTCCCAACCGTTCCAACAAAAAGAAACTTCAGATAGTCAACAACAAAAAAAAAAAAAAAAAAAAAAGAAAAGAAATGTGCAGCGACGTCTCGAGTCCAGTCAAGAACTGACTATCTACATATCCGCGGCAAGTGAATTAAGTAAAAGAAATGAAGGGCAAAATCAACACATATCTAGGTCATAATCATATTTCGTTGCATATGGGAAAAGTGACGTGTCTGATCCCAAGAGGTATCATTGAGGAAGGACATAGGAAAGTCGGCGCAGCGCGGTGCTGCAGAGTTGTAAGAGTCTGGAGTTGCTTGCGCCATATTCTTCTATGCGGCAACGAGTTGCTGCGACGGCATAGGGCCAGTCTCCTCGCTTGTGCGGGGGCTGGTGGGCGGCTGGCGCAGGCGGTTGGTGACGTGAATGTCAATGAGCATCTCAACAAGGCTCTCTGCCTCGCGGTGGAGCTCGCCAAGCTCCTTGTCATCAAAAGAACGACCAAGACGGTCAGGATTGGAGCGAGGCTTGCGATAGGCGGCAAAGACAATGCCGCGATCAATCTGCTCAGAGAGGCGCACGCCGGAGACGGGAGAAGATGTGTTTCCAGACAGGCTCCTGGCATACTGGCCCGTGTAAAAGGCACTAGCGTAGCCGCGGGCGAGGTCGTGTGGACGAGCATCGGCATTGCGGTACTCGATCCAGCCGTCAGAGCGTAATATGGTGGTGTGCACCAGGGACGAGATCTGGAGAGGCGAGGGAACGTGGTGCAGACCATGGGCGGCAAGGAGGCGTCCAATCAGCGGGCGTTGGCCATTCGACTCCATCGGGCCGGGCCACAAGTTGACGATGTAGACCAGGTCAAAGTCGTAACTCTTAGCAATTCTGGCCGCCACGTAGGCTGCAGCTGTGGCGGGCTGACTTGCTCGGGGCGGTGTTAGGGTCAGCAGAGTGGTGGCGAGCGGCTGTGGTACGGGCGTGCTTTGAGATCTTTCCAGCTCATCAGGTTCCTCCTCGGCAATGTCATCATCACTGAGACTGAGGAACTCGTTGACATCTGGCTCGCGGAGAATCGAGCTAGAGGTCGAAGGCGTCACTGACGGGGAGAGGCTCTGCTCGCTGTTGGATCGACGCATGGGCACACCCTCAAGAGTGTCGCCAAGGTCCAAGGTAGTGTCGCTGAATATCGTCTTTTTCAGGGCACCAGTCGAATGAGAGTGCCGAAGTTGAGGCAGTCTCGGTGGGTCGGGCAACGGTCGCAGCTGGGGAGACTCTTCAGGCGTGGGCGGAGCGCGATGAGGCAACTCGGGAAGCTTCTTTGTCCTCCACGATTCTGAGGATTTCGAGTTGTCCTCAGGGTCTGAGGAGGGCGGGGTGTCGGTTCTGTACGGAGGAATCTTGATGTGAAGAGGCGAGCGCGATCGTGGGCTCGGAATGTGAGGTGCCTCACTCGACTTGTCGCTAAAGGTGGACAATTGGGGAGAGACTTGGCCGTTTTGGAACGTGGGCTTGGGAAATTGGAAATCGCGTAGACCGGTGACTAGACGATCCTTTCTTCTGCCATCAAGGGAAGGCGAGCGGACTGATGCTTTCTGCGAGCATGAGCTTCCTGTCGAGCCTTTGTCGCGAGAGTGGCCTCGGATGGAGCCCTGGGAGGTGAAGATGTCAGGGACAGATGGCGAGCGGCCGGCGGCTTCCCTGAGGCGAACTTCATCTCGCGCACACATCCGGAGCTTCTTAGGGCGGATGAATGATGGTGAAGGGAATTGTTGGCCATTCTCGATCGGAAGTGCAGTCGGGCTTGGAAGCTCGCAGGGGACAGAGGATAGGGAGCCCTTGCGCTTGTAGGCAAAGAGCCTTTCGAAGCGATCAAATCGAGTTGACATGACCACGGGTTGCTGTAAAGCAGTTTCGAGATTTTGAAATGGTATAAATGTCCGGGAGAAGTAGTGGCAGCTATTGATGGTCACTGAAGACGGGCGTTTGCAACATCAGGTCACGCCAATGTCCCGAGATGAGGCAAAAGTGAGTCGCAAGATAAGGCGGACAGGGATGCTGTCCTTGGACGGAAGGGCCCAACTCGATTAGCACGTAGATGGCTACTGCTCAGAGATTGTTGAAAACTTGTCTCGGGTAAAGAAAGAAGCTGGATTCGCAGATGTGCGGTCAGACGAGCAGATGCAGCGCCAAGAGGGGCGACAACCCGGGGATGGAGCTTAGTTAGAAGTGGAAAGGGCTGAAGCGGAGGGATTTCGTGAACGGCGGTGGTTGTGGGGAAGCTGTTCTCGAGGATGAAACGGTGAAATTGCCGAATTGAAGCCAATGTAATGTAAGTTGTTGGTCAAAATGGAAGCTTATTATGCGGCAGCGGAGGTGTAAGTAAGAGGGGAGGCGCGTGCTCAAGCAAGTGCGTGTGCCTAGCAGGGAAGCGGCAGATGGAGTTGCCAATTCTGGAGAACCGTTTTTGGTATCCGCACAAGGAGGAAGTTGGCCAGCAGCTGGCAGCTGGCAGTCGAACTGGTTGGCAGCTGGCAAGGTAAACAGGCGAAAACGTGGTGCAAACAGACGTCGTCGTCCAATTCAACAATCTATGCAGAAATTCGCATCGTAAGAAGAACATTCCTCACAAAACCCCATGCCGGAGGGTACCATTCTTTTATTAAGAGCGAGGCAAGGGCACTGCACAACCACACTCAAAAAGCAAGGAGCAGCATCCCAAGGAGGAGCACCAGGGTGGGGGTGAAAAAGCCACAGCACAAGGGTCGAAGGGGTGCCATGGTTGTGGATGCGTGGTACAGCAGTAGCCAGCGTCTCGGCCAAAGAAACAAGACTGCAACAATAAGCAAAACACCAGCCGAAAAAACTGAAGACAGTGGCTAATATGACAGGGGGCTATTGACTCTCAGACCTGGACCTAGACTGCCGCGCCATTGGTCACCAATACCAGCGGGAGTTGAGATGGCGGCACAACCTCCACCACCTCTCCACCTCTGTCTCTCCTCCCATGCTGGTGGTGGTGGCGACAGGAGCTTCGAATGCTCTGCGGCCTTTGCCCACGATAAGTTTACCACTGAGCACCTCAGAAGCCTGCCGCCAGCTGGTCCCATCTCCCAGTCACCACACGCCCGTCCGCCCGCCCGCCCGCCCGCTCAACGGCCCTAAACCACCGAGACACAATCTCTGAATAGCCACCAACGCCACGACTCATCAGGCCTGCTGCCTTCAAGGCTCCCCTATCAGCCAAGAATCGTTTTCTGCAAGCTCCAAGCATGAAGTGTCCTCTACGGAGCTTGCCGTGTTCGCTTCCAGAATACGAGGACAGACACCTTCCAAAGACAGGCAATTCATCACCTAACAGGCTAACACTCTAGGTAATCATCATAGAGGTCCCCGAAGCTCGCTCATTCGAGCAGCACGAATGCTTAAACAGCGCCGATGCAACTGCAAGCTTGCTTTTTTCGAGCCAGCAAAATGGTTTGTTGTGGGACGCCCGCGCTCCAATTGGTCAGGCTGCACCACCAGCATACCGGTTCGGGCGATCACTTGCCTCCTTGCCATCATCTCTCATTTTTCTTCTCTTGTTTTCTGTCATTCTCGTGTGCCGCCACATTGGCATTACGGGCCCCAAGAAGCACTCGTCTCCAGAACACCAAGAGCCCCAGGCAATAGTACCTGCAATATCTGCTGCACGGGATTGACGGACAGTCCAGTGCCTTGTCGCTCAGGTGATACGCCTCTGACCACCACCATCGCTACTTAGCGAAACGAATGAATGTCTTTCTACACTATGCAAGAGCTCAAGGACGTCTTCATAGTATTGCTTCTTGTCTATAATTGGCTCGGGGTCTTACCTTTGCTACAATCCGCCCAAGGATGCTCTTCAGGACCGGATTTGGCCACCAGAAGATAATCTCGAGGCTCCGCACGAGGCGTCTATCAATAAGTCTTCTCTATTACGGAACCTTTCCTGCCTAACAAAATCCTTCTTTTTCGCTTCTCCGCCCGTTCAATGAACCTACAAGGATGTTCTTTGACGAAAAAACGGTGATAGTGACAAGTAGGGCAAACGCGTATTAGTCCAAAAGGCCCGCCAACGGCAAAGATGTGCAGCTTGATGAGGCGCACCACCGCGTACCACGAACCTGGTTCCGCAACGAGTCCACTCGCTGAAAATGAACTAGGGTATGTGCAAAAATGACGCGAACAGTGGAGGGTCGTCGTGCTGAGAAAGCAAATCCTCCCTGCGCGCGAGCTATCACTTTCCCAGCCAGCTGGAGAGGGCCCCTCTCGGGTTCCTGCACTTGACGATGAGCCGGGAATCCGGGCTGTCGTGTGCCAGATTGCTGGCATAGGTGCGTCTGAGTGGCACACAAGCCTCATTGGCATACAAATCACGTATAGTTAGTCATTGAAAGAGCATCTAGTCATCGCCAAGCACATGACTAGGTTACCGCCGTTCGGCCACCACATACACGGACATAGCGGGCGCCATGGCCAACGGCTTGGGGCGGTGCGAGCCTCAACTCTATCATGTCGGCATTAAAATGAATAACAGGCTTTTTTTCTCTCTCTCTGCCCCACACGGAACGCCTGGCAGTATTCCCGCCCACAATACGGTTGTGATTCCGGCAAGCCCAAGCATTGTTGTGGTGGATCACCCCGTACCAAGCCGTCCAGCCCCGGGGGCTCAGACGCTCCGACAGTGACAAGTTACAACTGATTTCGGTCAGCCCTCGTTGCGCACGGTCATGGCTGTTTTCTTTTGGGTCTGATGCTTGTAACAGGCTGCAATATCTGGCCAGTTTAGCTGTCGGGTACCTTGCTAGCAGTGGCATCCGGGCAGGAGTCCCTTGTTCACACAGTGGCCTAGATTCCTCTCAACGCTCCGCCGAGGCTTACGCGACGAGCCCCGACGCCGTCTGCGGCCGCAAAAACCAACGGTGAGGCTATGGCAGTTACGCAAACCGTGGCTCGCCTGCTTCGTGTCTCATCCAAACATAGGACACCGCCTGCAATCGGTCAATTGCTTCTGCTACGGAGTACCGAGTAGAAAGCACAAAACGCAATATTGAATTCGTGGGGGGCTGCCTCTCGAATTTTTTTTCGTCCAGACTGATGGTTGTGTATGGACAACTGGAGTAGGGACGTACGGCGTACTGCCATACGGAGTACAAGTTCCAGATTTTCTTTTTCCACTTCGCGCGATGGCTGTCCTACTCAGCGCCCTCAAACACGCTATCACAATCTAGTCGCTTCCTTCTATCCACCACCAGGACTTGGCCTTCCGCCCCTTGCACTCGTCGTCAGAAGCACCATCTAGAAGCTACGAATAGTTCACATTTGATGCCGCCCTCTAGCACCGAGGGGTGATGCGATGGGCATAAATCTGCGTAGGGGCGATTCAGGGTACAGGGTCCTGAAACTCTGATTATCTGCTGCGAGATTTCGCCTACCAGGCCCTCCCTGTCTGCTGATGAACTCGTATCTACCTGCGACTTGGCTCGCTTCGCCATTTGTCGCCATCGAACGACCCTGCCATGTCGATCCCAGGTCGTGCCAGGAGATGCGGCTGATTGCGTGAACCCTGGACATGCGATATTCGATTAAGTTTACGACATCATTCTTGCGTCAAGGGTCGGGTTGTTGACGTTCAGTGTTCAGATCGGCACTCTCCTTGAAAAGGCGTCATTCGCCATGTCGAACATGAATCCCTCCCCCCAAGGCGCAACTATCTTCAATTGAACGTGGCAAGATGGCGAAAACTGATGATGTACTATTGCTTTGCCTTTGCAGTTCGTCACAAATCAAACACCCCCAGTTTCCCTTTTCACCCCGTGTCAGTCTTATTCTTAGCGCGAGGCAACAAGAAGCTAGAGAACGCACACCACGCCACCCTTGAGCTCCGCCCTGTTGAAGGGACAACTCCGTCATATTTGACTTTCTTTTTGTCGTTTTCCTTTTTCTTTGATTTTTTTTTTGTTGTTTTTTTTTGTTTTTTGTTTTTTTTTTTCTTCGCTTCTGGGACGTCACTTTCGAGGGAATGCTACCCTACCAAAGTCTCATCCGATGCCTATTCTTTTGACTCGAGCGGCCGCATTCTATAGGATCTGGGCCACGCCAGTGCGTTCGTTCGTCATTGTAAACCAACGTGGTCTTGCAACTGAGATCGGCTTGAGGAATTTGCCTTTCTTTCTTTCCTTCTCTTTTCTTTATGCCATGCCACTCGATTTATTCATCTACGTCGTCGCCCTGCCCATCCTCTGATCCTCCACTAGGTTTACTGGTGATCTGCGTTGTCTTGTGGGGGGCAGGCGATCTTGGATGTTACTATGCAATACCTGCCCCGCATCTCGGCTGTTGCCCTACATGGTAATGTTACGAGCGCCAGGCGGAGAATTATACAAGCGAATAAAGGGAGAGCAAACCTTAATCTTCTCCTCACTATGCTCAGTATCATACGCAGCAGATACCAGAGAAATTGAACAGGCCCTATGCTACAGTGTGTAGGAGCATGTATGGTTTTTGTATGCAAGACACATGTCGGCTGAGGTGTTTACTTTTTGCTCCTGGTTTCGCTCCTGGTTTTGCTCCTGTTTTGCTCCTGCTGGTGTGTGAGACCTGCACTACGAATCGTGATGAATGACATCAAACTAGAGCCCACTCGCCACACAACACTCTCTCTCGAAAGCAAGGGAGGCAGTCCCAGCCCCAGTATCCAGTCCAACGGTTCTCGTCTCCGAAAGTCTTATTGGCATGAGGCCTTTTTTTTCTTTTTCGAACGACGGCTACAGCACTAACTATCTCATGCTACATTACCCAACGGGAAGTGTTTCGCCCCCCCTTGTCCAATATAACCTCCTAGAAAGGTGGTGGTGGTCGATGTGTGGTGTTTGCGTGTGTGCGTGATACGTTGGATTTCTGCCCAGCATACGACGGCAAGTTTTTGGGGGACGAATGCGGGAAGAACAGCTGTTCGACAAGGGAAGTCCCGCTACCTGCATCATCTCAGATTCGCTCCCGCCGATGGCAGATATCAGTCTCTGATTTGATTCCAGATCGGAGACCGGGGGGCTAAGGCTGTCACTATCTTGGCCGAACAAACAGCATGTGTGTGCCTGTGTGTGATGAAGACGGCCGCCGCAGTGACGGCGCTTCTCTAGACGAAAGAGGCAAGCAAGAGGCAGAGGCACAGAGACAGTCTGACCTATCGGCGGCACGCACGGGTACTAAGGGATCGGGCGGGCAGCACCCATGCCTCTAGGTGTGATTCTTTCTAGGCCAAAAGTCCGATATATCGGTTCATGATTCGGAGCTCGGCAGCTTGGCCCGGTCCGTGCTCGCTCGTCCCGTCCCGTCGCAAGACATGCACGGCCGCGGCGACGCCATACTGTCTTTGTTTTGGGGGCGGAGGGCGCAATGTATCTCACCGCGCAACAACGGGTGCAACTACTCCGTACACTCTGGCAAGATACAATGCTTGGCTGTGAGAGGGGACTGCCGTGTTACGTATGACGAATGGCTTATTGTTTGGGGGGTCCGGGTTTCGTGACCCGACACTCTCTGCACGACACAAATCGATAAAAACAATGTGTGTCATGTGCGGAGAAGAAATGAGCAGCTGCGCATTGTTGGGAGCATGTCGTGCAGCCCTCCCATTCGGCTCGTTGCGATATTATGAGCACAAGCGTGCAAGCTCTTTCTCAATGAAAAGCAAATTGCTCTATAATTGTCTGCAGAGAAGAGATATATTGCCGCAGCAATACTTGGATTTCCGATATCGCTCTACCGCTCTTTGGGCGGCTTACTGATTCACCAGTCGGCACGAGGCCTCTTCTTTCTTGACCCATTACGTCGTCTCGTACGGATATTCCCTTCTCGTTATCCACTCCTCCATGAGTGATGAATTTCGGCTTTGACCTGGTCGTAAACCACTTTTTTTTTTCTACACGACTGAAGATGCTGTTGTTCGGCAATTCTACCCCTGTCGTGGACTGTCATCGGAAAGTAGCCGGCGAGTGTCCGCCCACCTTGTTCCTGGGAAGATGGGGGTGACATGGCCTGATTGATGCACGGTTCACACAGAAGTGTCCTTTTCCCCCGTCGACAGTAACGAACAAGAAGGAAGGGAAAAAAAAAATCGCAAAAAGGACAGAAAAGGTACTGCCATATGAGGGGCAGCCGATGCAAGTTTCAGTTACTGACTCTTGATTGTTACCTTGCTGCGCTGGAAAAACCAAACCCCAGCCTACCATTTGTCCAAAGGACCTGCATGGCTGCGCGCAAGAGCGGGAGAGGCTTGCATGTTCAGCGCAACTTGCAAGCCCAACTATTGCAGCGAAGCGCGTCATCGCAAGCCCAGCCGGTTATTATTAGAGTATATTATCATCCCGCCACCCCCCTGCTCAAGTCTCCGGTGTTCGCCATCCTGCTGGGGGGGCGCGCCTTTGTCATGCAAGCCCTTTGCTAATTCTTGTCTTGGCCACCCGGATCCCCCCAGCGTAGCAATGTCGGCGAAATTTCAGCCCCAGCCCGGATATATTGTTGTGATAAAGGATGCAACTCTTTTCTTTTTCCTTCTTGCCCGGCTATATCACTCAGCTGCCGGGTGAAAAGAAAGGCTCTTCGCTGCACCGGTGAGGCTGAATCACCAGAGTAAGTGGCGTCCGTGGCAATATCACCGTCCTTTAACAAGTCTTGGTATATGCATGTTCCCCTCTCTCTTCCCCCCCAGGGCGGTCAGCTGGACTACTGCTGTTATTGATATGGGAGAGGTAGCAGCGTATCATGCCTGCATGACGCAAAGTATGCAAGTCATTCGCACTCTTGATATGCCGCTCAACCGCGGCCTATACCCCAATGCAACGCAGTGACGAGATTGTTCAAAAAGGCACAGGCAAAGAAAGGATCGACAAATGGAGAATGATGCACGATGGATCCACTCAAACTGTCAGAAATGCCAAGTTTTGTTGCTGTGAAGAGTGCAGCCCGCAACTTTGGCCTGATTACAGGGTGCTAGTTATTATGGAACAGTAAAGTAGGCCTGTGCTTCACTTGGCAGTAGGAAGGGATAGTAGCAATTTGCTGGTAGTTGGTCCAATTCTGTCGTACACTGAAGCCATATCCATGACCGCCGCCAAAGTATTTGTCAGGCTAGAGCTTCGAGGAGCCGTCATCGCCATCGACCTCGCCAAAGAGGCGCATGAACGCGCTGTGAATCTCGTCTGTGAGATCGCTCGCTTGGAGACTCCTCCCACGTTTCGAAAAGGCAATTCGAGAGCATTCCTATATAGTCAGCAAGCCAAAACATCTTCGAAAAGTGTATTCAAGAGAATACGCACTCTTGTGATTGCGCTTCCTCCAAACGCTGCCAGCCCAATCATCTCCTCCTTGTCTAGACGAGGCGTCTCTGTATCCTTCCATAACTCGTCGAGGTACGCCTTTCTCCATGCAAGAAACGTGGCAACGCTTCCCGTGAGGGTGTCGCCTTGGCCGCCGCTTCTCTTCCTGCCACCCTGAATATCGTTTGTCAACGAGACCTTGCCGTTCGAGATGTGGTCCTGCTGTCCCTTTTGTATAATGGTGACACCCCCGAGAGCATTAGCCAGAGCTTCTACTCGCTGCGTTTCACTCTCACTCCCACCATCATCGATGCCTGCTGCTTTCCACAGACGATCGAATTCCACGACATTTGGCGTCAGCACTGCCTGCGAATAGCCTTTGACGAGGCCCAAGTCTCTTTGCACAAGCTGAAGGGCATCGGCATCGAGAACGATGGGAATGCCCTTGGCCCTTGCCGCTCGAATGACATGTTCGACAGTATCAAGCATGAGCGGATCGCGGCCTAGACCCGGGCCGATGACGAGAACATGGAGCCGAGCAAGCATGTCGATGATGGGCGACGCAATCTTGTCCGCACCCGTATTGGACTCCTTGGAGGGAGCCGATTCATTTGCCTCGGAGGAACTCTGCCGCATCAAGGGGTGCACCATCAAGTTGGGAGAATATGTCTTGATCACAGCACCGGCAGCTGGTGTGCAAATGATGTGCGACTAGATGGTTCATCAGCCGTCAGTTATCGAATAATTCGCCGTAGCTGCCCTCTCATGCCCAATGGCAGAATGATACATACCATATCACATCCCAACCTTGCACTTGCCATGGCCGAAAAATACGGCGCACCAGTATAGTCCTGGCTGCCGCCAATCACCGCAACTCGACCGAGCTGTCCTAGAAAATGGCGCGTAGGCTCGTCAGCCAAAGTCCGCCCGCCACACAAAAACCGTGCTTTCATGCATTCCATCCAGTCCCTCACCTTTGTGAAACTTTTCTAGCATCGGCGGAATCATACGCCTCACTTTTGAGAGTATGGCTGTCGTGGTGGCTGACATGCTCGAGCTTGAGATGGCTTCCGGCATGTTCTTTCAAACTGCGTCTGGCGCTGCGAAACTGCAAGCTCTAAATTACGTCTTTATCGTTTGCTCATATGCTTTTGAAGATGAACACGGTGGGTTTTTTGAGAAAGTATCAACTTTTTAGAGCGATTGTTGCAATCTCTGGGCTCCTGCTCTGGTTGTTGTTGGAGCAAAGTGACGTAACGTGCCTGTCATGGCCATGCGACATCAACGACTCGTTTATTGGATCCGCAGTCAAAGACAACCCCCCAATTAACAACGGCAGCAACGGTTCGGCGCGTTCGTCAAAGATTTTCACAGTCGCAAAGATGGATGGAAGTGGGCAATTTTAGATTCAGAGTTTCTGGCAGCTGGCGGCAGAGTGACTTGCGCACGATACGCGCATTTCCCAATAGCCAGATACGCTGGGATGGTGACAAGATTTGGTTCACAAGAGAAACTATTTTGTCAGGTAATTTTAATTAGAACAAAAGGAATCGAGGGCGTTAATTGAGTTATCAACTCTATTTTACAAGTGGTGGCACGTCTGGCGAATTCCCTCTTTTCAACCATCGTCGCTCCGTCAGGCGCAACCCCTCGGTTATTCCTCCGCTTGAGGAAACAAAGACTACAAAGATTTCGGTATAGACAGCAACACCTCAACAGCCCTATCTCTAATCTGCACAGAAGCTTCTCCGAATTATGGCTTAGTTAAGGAAGCTCTTGATGAAGGACTGGGTGACATCCTTCAGCTTGGCCTCAAGCTCTTTGCTGAGGGCACCCTCCTTGTCAATGGAAGCGAGGAGCTCAGACTCGTTGGTCTTGAGGTGAGCAAGGAAGTCGGCCTCCCACTCCAGAACGCGGTTGACGGGGACGTTATCGAGATAACCGTTGACACCGGCGAAGATGAGAGGAACCATCTCGTTGACGGCCATGGGGGAGTACTGCTTCTGCTTCAGGAGCTCGGTGAGACGCTCACCACGGGCCAGGACCTGCTTGGTAGCGGCATCGAGATCGGAACCAAACTGGGCGAAAGCGGCAACCTCACGGTACTGGGCCAGGTAGAGCTTCAGGGAACCAGCGACCTGCTTCATGGCCTTGAGCTGGGCAGCGGAGCCGACACGAGAGACGGAGAGACCGACGTTGATGGCAGGACGGATACCCTTGTAGAAAAGCTCGGACTCCAGGAAGATCTGGCCGTCGGTGATGGAAATGACGTTGGTGGGAATGTAGGCAGACACATCACCACCCTGGGTCTCGATGATGGGCAGAGCAGTCATGGAACCGCCGCCGTGCTTGTCACTGAGCTTGGCAGCACGCTCGAGCAGACGAGAGTGAAGGTAGAAAACGTCACCGGGGTAAGCCTCACGGCCAGGAGGACGACGGAGCAGCAGAGACATCTGACGGTAAGCGACAGCCTGCTTCGACAGATCGTCGTAAATGACCAGGGAGTGCATGCCGTTATCACGGAAGTACTCGCCGATTGAGGCACCTAGCGATCGTTAGAATGAATACAAACAAGAGAAATATGTTGATACAAGAGGGCATGGACAGAAGAGGGCCAGCGGGGCTGTCAAGTGTGACTAGGTTGAGAAGACGAGGGGCGGACATCGGAACGAAGCAAGGAACAAAGCGTAGCGAAGGCGCCAAAAACAGAAAAAAAGTGCAATAAATCGAACGTAGACCACAACGTACCAGTAAAGGGAGCAATGTACTGAAGGGGAGCGGCCTCGGAGGCAGTGGCAGCGACGACGACAGAGTACTTCATGGCGTCGTTCTCCTCCAGGGTCTTGACGAACTGGGCAACGGTAGAGCGCTTCTGGCCGACAGCGACGTAGACGCAGTAGAGCTTCTTCTTCTCATCACTGCCGTTGTTCCAGCGCTTCTGGTTGAGAATGGTATCGAGGCCAACAGCAGTCTTGCCAGTCTGACGATCACCAATAATCAGCTCACGCTGACCACGGCCAACGGGAACCATGGCGTCGATCGACTTCATGCCGGTCTGGACAGGCTCGTTGACAGACTTGCGAGGCAGAATACCGGGGGCCTTGAGCTGGGCACGGCGCTTCTCCTTGGTGTTGATGGGGCCCTTGCCGTCAATGGGGTTGCCGAGAGCGTCGACGACACGACCAAGCATTTCCACGCCGACGGGGACATCGACCTTATTAGTAAATTAGCATTGGCAAGAATCCTCCTTGTCCTGTCAGAGAGTGCTCACAATTTCACCGGTACGCTTGACAGTCTCGCCCTCCTTAACGAGACGGTCAGAACCGAACAGAACGACACCGACCTGACCGGCCTCGAGGTTCATGCACATGCCCTTGACGCCAGAAGCGAACCTTGAATTGCTTAATTAGTCTTTGTGCGAATTGGTTATCGGGATCTGAGTTGTAGCTTACTCGACGAGCTCTTCGGCCTGGACGTTGGCCATACCGTGCACACGGGCGATACCATCACTATAGGGAGCCAGTTAGCACACAATGCGTTTCATTGTTGTCGTTTCGCGCAGTGGCGTTGCTGGGAAGCTGGTCGGGGGTCTCGCAACTCCTGACGCGCGAGGCTGCGTTGCTCCACATACCCGACGGAGAGAACACGGCCGGTCTCAGCGAGGTTGGCCTCCTCCTGTACACCACGGATACGCTGCTCGAGAATAGAAGAGACCTCGGTGGGAGAGGCCTTGGCTTCGGCGTAGGTACGGGTCTGGATGGCGGGTGCGGCATTTCGGATCTAGCAAGAAAAACAAGTTAGCCGAAGGTCCAGGAGCAACCTCGGAGAAGCTCGAAAAAGGGCAAAACAGCTTGAAAAAGCTTTTCGCATGGGTGTCCTTTTGGTATATCGATCCAATTGGGTCCCTAAAGCATTTTTCTGATGGATGCGTGCTGTTTTGCGGCGGGTTCGATGGCTTGCTCGGTCGGGTCGGGGGTTGAGGAGGTACTCACAACGGAGACTCGGCTGGCAGCACTGACAGCGCCGACAGCGCGCGTCGACTGGCGGAGGGCGTTGCGGAACATGCTGAGGGGGGTGATTGATGTCTGAGGTGAAAGAGAAGCAATTGCAGCAACGTGCAATTGGGGAGAGGGGAGATTGGGAGATGCAGTGCTGCCTTTGGGGGAGAGCGAATGGAGATTTTCGGGAGGACAGAACAGAGTCTGTGAGGGAGGCAGTGGAGTCGTGCTGACAAGCCACCCAATCAGGGGAAACTGCGCGGTTTTGCCCGAGAAAACCGCTGCCGCGACAACAATAATCCATTTCCGGTCTCATTTTACCGCTCCAAACCGCCCGCCTGACAATCCTGAGGCAACATTATTACTACCAATGCTTGGCCATGATCCCAGCTGGCCGACTGCACAATTCATCTTTGGGCCCAATTCGAAAAATGTCCACCATGGAGCTTTCATTTCACATTCAATCTGATTTTTGGAAACTTTTGAAAGTCGCCAACCTCAGTTGAGCGATGTAATTGGGCCATGGCTTCAGGCACCCGCTTACACGATCCCAATGAGGCTTCTCAGCACAGATGGAGATGAGATTAAGTCAACCACCGGCCACACGACCAAGAAACACGACACCTTAGCCTAGGAAGATGCATCATGTACGACCCTAGCTTCCGTGCTCCAATTCAGTCAGCATTTCTCCCTTTCATTGCCTCGGACAGCTGTCTCGCAATCGCTGGCATCAACTGCAAGGGTACAGAGACCACCAAAGCGAAGCTTTCTTGGACTTAATACATTACCAGAATCTACCCAGGCCTATTTCCAATTGGTAGCAACTTCACCCGCGCCGAGCATGGCGCTCATCATGAAAGACCAGTGCCGCCTCGGACCTCGTACACTTGCCATCGTGGGCAGAAACCTCACACCTTTCACCCGTTTTGCGCCTGCCCTTCGATCTTACGGTATTGGCCTGCTTTCTTGACACTTATAAATTCACCCATTTATAGCTCGTACTCCCGCTTCACTCCAAAACTCCAATGGTCAATGCCAGGCGCTTGCCCCGGCGGCAAGCTTGTTTGAAACCCATGCTGTGTTGACACCAAAAACGGTAGAGATGCATTAGCCACCCACTTAGTTCTCGTGAAACGCTCAGACAGGCTTGCACCTCTAGTACAAGCCAGATTATCTCTTCCCATGATAATTTGTGACTCTACCCCTCTTTCGCGGCATCACTATCTGTCACACTCCCAAGTAGCTGACTGGCACACAAGAGCTGTCTTTGTCGGTGGCGGCGACTGGGTTAGCAGAAGCGGCACGGAACAGTAGATGGTCGAGCATGCTTGTATTTTCACTCTCATCCTAGCTTTCTTCTGAGTAGACTTGCAAAGACTGGCGCATCGCTACTGACAGCACACTGGGCGTTCCTAGGTTCTGATCACAGCTCAATTGCTAACGCCAGGCACCTGTGGCACAGCATCATTCCGGTCAATGCATAGGAAACTCTGCGCAAAATGGGCCCAAAAGGTCAGTGAATTGCGTGTTTGGCAACAAGTATAATTTTGGGGAATGTGCACACCGGACAAAGTGTTCGTTACCACCTGCGCTCCATGCTGGTTTCACGAGGCTAAGCGGAAGCGCCGCCTCATCCTTACCTAGAGTAATTCACCCGCCATGATAATTGCGAATGTTTAGTAACGCATTATTAGGGCCATACGAATCATGGTAGCGATGACAAGCGTTGAGCCATAGTACTCAATGCGGCCTCACAATTTAAAGCCACGGTGGAGCGTCTCAAAAAGGCTACAAGGCGATACGAGAGTATCCAAAGGCGCCCGAGCTTTCAGACGGTTCGATCCTTTGTCAATGGTATAGTTGCATTCTCGATAAGCAAGATTGAACTCGTCTCAGAGGACGTGTAGGAAGGATGTTGGGGTCGTAGGTTAATAACCCCAGCACTCGGCACATCGTTGTCCATATCGCGCTACAACATGTGGCCATGGAGATGTCGAGAATCTGGTGGGTGAAGCGCACGCGATTACCAAGCGCGGGACTGTATATTCACGTGCCAATTGATGACACTGCGACCAAATAGTGACTGAGAAATCAATAGTCTCATTTTAATGAGACTCGCCGTGCTCAACGGGAAGTATTAGATTGGTGATGGTATGGGTCAGTCTGGTGAGGCTTCTTGAAATTGGTGTAGGCTTGTTCCTAAAAAGGTTCGATGAGGAGAGGCAAAGGACCATCTAAGATGTCTTCGCTGACCTTGTTACTGGGTACATGTATTCTGGTGGAAGAAAGACTACATGTCCCAAGCGATAAGCTGGTATTATAACTCGGTCTCTAATGGTAGACGGAGTAGAGGACAGATTCAAGGACATGGGAACCCTCTGCGATTTTACGGCAGGCAGGCGATTCATTCGCTTCACTAAAGAGACGATTGCTCACGCTCGTTTCCAAGCTCAATCGTGGCATTGCAGTCGGTTACAACCACAATGAGACAGCAGAGAAAAGAAGATAGGCCAAGGGAAATGTGTTCATCACATTCGCAAGCAGATATAAAGCCGGCAGGGCGCCGGTCGGTCTCTAGGGCCGAGCTCGACCCAAATTGCTGGTCGAGCTGATGCATAGATAACTTGAATACAAATATCGCCTGTTCCGTTCCGTTTTTCATTGAAACCCTTAAAAAAGCATTCGCCATGACAATCTGTTAAAAAATTCCTTCCCAGGTACTTTTTTTTTGCATTTATCGGACAATGCCGTCGAAGCGGGACTTGAACCAGCGGACAGTCTCGTCGCGCTTGATGCGGTGAGAGGCACCGATGGTGGACTTCATGCGGCGGCGGCGGGTGACGCGCTCACCAGGGCGGGTCATGCAGCAGTAGAAGTCCATGCCGTAGATACCAATGGAGGGGTCGTACTTGATGCCGAGATCGATGTGCTCGGAGATACCGAAGCCGAAGTTGCCAGTCTCGGAGAAGTTGCGCTTGCGGAGCTCGTACTCCTTGACCTTGAGGCCACGCTCGAGAATCTCCTCGGCCTTGGGGCCACGGACGGTGACGTGGACGGAGATCTTTTCGTTACGACGGATACCAAAGGTACGGACGGTGTAACGGGCCTTGCCTGTAGTCGCGTGTTAGACTCAATTGCGTTGCGCAGCGCGAGGAAACGGGAGAAGTCGTACTGTAGACAGGAGTCTGACCAGAAAGCTGCTCGAGCACCTTGGCGGCACGGGTCAGTCTGTCACCAGACTCGCCGACGCAAATGTTCAGAACGAGCTTCTGAATCTTGAGCTCCCTCATGGGGTTGTTAGCCTTCTCGGACGCCATTGCTGCGGTATTGGTTGTCGACGGTGGTTGATGTGTCTTGACGTGAGGTTGAAACTGGCGTAAGAAGATCAAAAGATTTTGTGATAGCGAGGAAAATTCGAGGGTTTGTCTGCCCTCATCTGTGGCCGATTAAAATGTGGGTACGCTATACCTGAATCGGCTGGGCGGTGAATGCTACATGGCAGATGTACCTTTTTTCCTGGCCTCTCCAATCAGGCTCCGCAAATTCTGGGTCATACCTAAACTTCTGAGCTCGAAGCATTGAAGTTTGCCGCGGTCGCGTAAGAGCTCCGCGAATATACCAATTTTTTGAAACATTTGAGAGGCTGCATCTGCAAGCTCTCGCCAAATCATTCAAGATGTCGAACAAGCAAGGCAAAATGGTATGTTTAGACCGCGCTTCACCCCCCACAGCTCTTATACAATTGCTAACTCCACGTTTCCCTAGGCCGGTTATGTATGTTACCTTTCCAACAGGCGCAATGCGTCCCTGCAGCGCGGCCGTTACCTCGAGTGCGATGCAACAGGGTGAAGCTAATATCTGAGCCTAGATTAACTGGCGCATGCGGGTGACGTTGAACGACGGTCGAGCGATGACGGGCCAGATGCTCGCTTTCGACAAGGTGATTACAGGCACATTGAAAGCCATGCTTCCTTTGCTGACTTCTTTTATAGCACATGAACCTAGTTCTCGCCGATACAGAAGAGTTTCGACGCGTGCAGCGACGACAAGAAAGATCCGCGCCCGGCGCAGGCGGCAGTGTCGTCGAGTCCGAAGAGAAGCGCACGCTCGGCCTCACGATTGTTCGCGGCGCGTACATAGTATCGCTCTCCGTCGAGTCACCTCCTCCCGCAGACCCCAGCGCACGACTAGGAAAGAGCGCACCCGGCGGTATCGCCTCGGCTTTGAGCGCTGGCCCTGGTGTTGCGAAGCCTGCTGGTCGCGGCGCGCCCGCTCCCTCCCTCGCTGTAAGCATTCTCTGCCTGCAAGCCGCAAATCGAATCGTTGTACTGACTATTTGTAGGGTCCTGCTCCCGGTCTTGGCGGCGGTGCTCCTCCGGGTCTACCTGCATTCCCCGGCGCTCCTCCTGGCTTTGCTGGTCGCGGCGGTAAGTGGTCCAAACGCCGACACGTTGGCCACCGCATGTCTAACAACTATTCAGGCCCCCCACAGTTCCCTGGCGGATTTCCTCCTCCTGCTGGTTTCCCAGGCGCTCCTCCTGGTGGCTTCCCTCCTCACGGTTTCCAGCCTCCCCCCGGCGGCGGCCCCCCCGGCTTCAACCCTGGTCCCCGACGATAGGATATATAATTGCATGAGTACGAGGCTTGGTCAATGGTCCGCGATTGGATTTACGATACCTTTACTACAAGAAGATATGGCTACGCTGAAGATCTGACGTCTGGGTCAGGGAGTTTATGAAATTTAAATACGGTGTCTGGGTAAAAATGTACTTCGTTTCTTCTTCATGCCATGATGTTACATACGATCTTTGCTGATAAATCGTCGCTAAATGGTATGAAGAAACAGCTTAAGCACGCACTTGCTGTTGTAGTCGTGCGAAACCCATTTCCACGGGATAAAGGGTGCGTTTGTGGGTATCGCGAGTTTCAATTCTATATATTCAAAGCTACCTATACAGAGCAAGTCGCCCTGTTTCGAGCGGTCAATGCCGGTACGCATGACGGCTTGTGGGCAAAATTAGATACCAGCTGCATGGCTAAACACCTTGGCTGCAAGCTGGCTGAGCAACCTGGTTCGGTCATCCTGCGGGAGTTCCTGGAACACCGCGAATACGCTTTTTCCTTTGGCATCCCGCACCGCGCCGAGCCTATTTCCAGCCACGGCACCCGCCACCAGCCCAGGCACGTTGGCCAAGATGAAGCCCAGCGCGCCACCGCTCACCCCACCGACGATGCTCCAAAACTTGCCCGTCGGGCGGTTCGTCCCGTCCTCAGCCATGCCCTGCTCGCGCATCATCTCCTCGAAAACGTCCCGGAACTGCGCATTCTCCGTGCGCTCGCGCTCGTCCCCGCCGTTGCCCTTTGTAAAGAAGTTCCACGCCCACGAGAACGGGCTGGTGCCGCCATCGCCGGACGAGTAGCCGGGCGGCGCGTCGTTGTCGGCCTCGGCGAACGGGTCGCTCGACGGCGCGCGGTTGGACATTTTGCGCTGCACATCGTAGTCGCGGCGGCGGGTCGGATCCGACAGCGTGTAGTAGGCGTCGTTGACGAGCTGAAACTTGTGCGTGCGCTCGGCCCGGTCTGGTGAACCCTCAGGCACACGATCGGGGTGTGTTTTCAACGCAGCTCTATTCGAACTGGTTAGCATATGGATTGGATTTCTATGGGGTATATGTGGGAGTATACCTTTTGTATGCCTCTCTAATACGTTCGAGTGACGCATCATCAGGTACTTCTAAAATCGCATCTGTGTCGGCTGGTGTCAGTCTGCGGGGGTGGCGTGAGGGACGGCTGCTGCACTTACAATAGTTGGGAGGCGGCGTCGACATCTTGACAGTCACAGACGAGTGTTTTCTTGTCTGCTTTGATGTGCGGTTTAGTGGTAAAGAGAGCGCTCGCCGTTGGACTTGCAGAAGCTCTTCATGTGTGTAAGGCTATTTGGTGGACGTCACTGTGGCGCAAATCGTGACGCCATGTGGCTAGTACAAGCCATACCTAGCGCGCTGCCTGCCTTGTTAGTGCCTGACAGGTTGCCATGGGAGTGCACCATAGCTTGGGGGCCTTGGGGGCGCACCAAAGACGACGAAATAAATTGGTGTGACTGATCTTTCTTGAAACTTGATTTCACATATTTGTGCTTTCCTTATTTACATTTTTCTTTTTGGTGAGTCCTCCTTCGGTACCGCATCTGTATTTGTGTTGTTTGGAGTTGTGTAACTGGTTTTCGTTTACTTTGCGGTCCAACCCATTATCACCCAAGTCCCCGTAATGCCTTTTCCCCTTATTCATGAAAAGCATTGAAAGTACCACCAGTGCTTATTATAAGGGGTTTCACACTAGCGAAAGACAAGAACACAGGTAGAGCTTGCATGCGAATGTTGCAAAATCGCAATGGGATACTACCCTGTATTAGAGGGACCCGATGACTAAGCACGACCTGCACTGGACCACACATAAAATTCTTCGTGGGCGCGCAAAGCTACGCTTCTCTTTTTCCTTTTTCTCCTCGTGCGGCTGGCATAACTTGAAAATATTACCCGTGTTGCTCGAATCCCACTCAATGGATAGATCGAAGCGTCAGTTATGCCCCAGAGAAAATTTAATTGCAGCCGGCCACCTTACCAAACTGGTGTCTTGTGCTATTCCACAGACGTCGCGGTAGGGAGGCTGGACATACTTTTTAATCTTGAACGTATTTGACTGTTTGTCGTGGTAAACTAGAGCGGATGACTCGCTCCCATTACATATCGGCACGGTGCAGCGCGAATGAAAATGAGAGTCACTGTCTCAGTTGGTTTCGACTGAATGCAAAAGTTCTACTACACTTGATCTCGCAGACATCAATAGTCCCTTCGTATGCACGCATCATTGAATATTCCCATAACGCCATTGGCAGGCAGACTGTTTGTTCAGTTCGAGAGCCTGCCCCAGAACCTCATTCCCCATCTCCAACCTTTTGGAGGTTGCCCAATTCCCGCTTTGTGCCAGCTTCGCCAATCAGCTTCACCCTGTCTAGACGAACAGCCTCTGCCTCGCCATCGCCCTGCTGCACGTATATGATGACCGTCGAGGTTTTCTGGAACTTGACAAAGCGCAAGGGGATGTTGGCAGTTCCATCCTCATTCCAGTCGTCGGGGCCGAGGTTGATGACCTGAGTCGGCTCAGAGTCGTCGGCTTCGGCAAAGTCCATGTTTTGCGGACGATTGATGAAAAGGTGAATGACGTGGGGTCTCGAAACCTCGCCCTCGTCGTCGGCCGAGGGCAACGAAGTCAGCTACCGTAACGTCAGTACAGGCCCCTAGCCGTAAATTTCATGGGCAATTCCTTACCTGGATGGTATGTAACTTGACGGTAGACTGGAAGGGAATGTAGAGGAGCAGTTGGTCATCCGCACCACTCTGCACCCAATCCTTGGCCGAGCTAGCTGTGCTCTTGCTCTTGTCAAGACCACTGGGTTTCGCAGTATCAAACAGAGTGCGAACGGTTCCGGCTCCATCGTCGGCGTTCAGGACCTCGCAGTCTCTGATCTCAACCTGGTCCGTAATATCGCTATAGCCGCGGGGCAGCTCTGCTCCTCTCCAGCCGGACGCGGCGGCGCTGCTGGACCCCGACTCGAGGGCCTGGGCCTCCTTGGCAATCTTCTCGGCAAACTTTTTCAGTTCGAGGGGGTTGGTACCCTGAGCCTTGTCTCTGACCTTGCCGTCACGGAAAATCAGAAAGCTGGGGGCCTTGGTGACGCCGTGGCTCTTGGCGAGGTCGCCATTTTTATCGAAATCGATTTTGACAAAGGAAATTCGGCCGGCGCGCGAAAGGGAGTTAGAGAGGGATTCGTAAACAGTGGACAATTGCCCACTGAGCTCAGACGACTCGGAAAATACTACAGAGAAGAGACAGACGGTCAGCAGCGTCGAGCATCGAGGGACGGCGCTGTCCATGTCCAGCAACGCGAGAACCGAGAGCTTGTTTGGCGGGGTGATGGGCGGCGGCGGCGGCTTACTGTTGGCGACGACAATCGGAGTCGATCGGAAAACTGTTCCAAGCTGCTCCGAAGAGCTAACGGATATTGTCTTGCTCATTGTAATGAAATTGCAAGATTGTTTAGGCAGAGCGCGCAGATCAAGGACGTTGGCGGCGGGGTGATGGCGATGCAAGTAGTGCCTGGCTGAAAGCACACGAGGTGGCAGCTACACTCCCCACTGTAGGTAGCGAGCTATTGGCGTTCTGGCCCCCGCTGAATGGCTTGACAACCAAGGGATGAACAACGTTGGATTTTGCTAGGAGCAGCGTTGAGTTATAACCCAAGATCACAATAATGTCAACAATCAGACACTGAGTATTTCTCATGTTTCTTGTTGAAATGTAAAGCTCCTAGACTTTGCGTCGCTTGCGTCGCATCGCACTCATGTCCTGCTGTGTACTGCGGCTGAGCCATCACGGCGAACTAGGTAAGTTAACTGGTTGACTGGCAAACTGGGTACTGCCAACTGGTAAGCACCGTAATCCATCTCAGCCTCTTCTTCCAACGGCCCGGCCCTCGCTCCCGCTCAGGGGCCAAATTTCAACGCCGAGGTTCTGTCCACATCTTCGATCTACTGGACGAGAATCCAGTCACAAATAGGAAATGGATCCGTTCTACAGTAGTGAAGAAGACTGTCGGACACGACCACCGCGCCATCGGACATATCGTGTCGAGCCGGTAGGCAGCTCACCTCACCTCTTCGAGCAAAGATGCTAACTTGCGCTTGAAGAGACGAAGTAGCTACTACGAAGGAGAGCCCAGTAGGCGGCGTGCACAACTGTCGTCCAACTACAATGTCAATTACCATCCCCCACGCCGCAGCTCACGTCCGCGGCGGCGTCGTCCTGTCGCTGGCTACAGTCGCTATATGGCGACACAGCATGAGCCATTGGCGAGCGCAACACCCCTCATAGCGAGGGTAGAGCCGCGACCTGCGGTTTTTGCGGAAGAAGTTCCTCTGTACGCATCCAGGTTCAGGACCAGCCCTTCACCCCCTGGCATACAGGAGCCTCGCCAAATATTCGTGGAGCGTTCAAGTAGACAGGACAGAAAGCATCAAGCAGCGGAAAAGCGGTACGCATTTGTATCCCCAGAGTCGGACGCAAGCGATGTCGAAGATCGTGCTCGTGGCAGGTCCCCCAGTCCTTCTGTCCGCGTGAGAACAATGACTCGCTCGTGGAGTAGATCACCATCTGTGCGAGCCATGTACCCGTTTACTAGGGAAGCGATAGATTGGGAAAACTACGAAGACTTCAGCTTCGATTGCAAATCCAAGGCGCCCAAGAACAGCGACTCCTTAAGTTTTGATACCTCGTCTGCTGACCCAGATACTTCACCAGCCGATGCAAATCGATTGATGGATGACTCGAGAGTCAAACGCATTTATCATTCACGCTACACAGGGGATGCAGAAACGGGAGGTAGCCACACAGCCCAGCTCACCGAGATACACAATGGCAGTGGCGAGCTCTTCAAATGGCTGTATGTCTGTTAAACAGCTATCGGGCTCCATGGCTGATGTGAATGCAGACATATACAACAAGAGGTCATGAATTTTGACGAGTTCTGGGTAAGAGTTGAGCTCCAGCTGTAATAATACTGGTCGATTGACATTCTCAGGCTGAAATCCCACGCCGAGTCCATGTGTCAGACATGGAGAGACGGGCTACGAATCGACTTCGCGCCGATGTCACCCGTCTGTGTGTCAAAACGCGATCCAATCCCAAGGGTGTTAACGTTGGCTACCTGGAGCCTCAATTCTTGCAAACACCACTTGAGCCCCCAAAGAAGAAGTTCGACCCGGATCGAGACGAGCCTCCACCGGCCATGGCCAGATGGCTTTGCATGCCATTCTTTATACTGAAGCAGTACTCTGGACTCTTAGCAGGCTCGAATCTGGCTTCTTTCCCTTCTCAGACATTGCTGCAATCTCAGTACTCGAGGACTACACAGCAGAGGGATATGCAGCAAGCAGTCTGCGAGCTGGGCATTGCAAGCAAAGGAGAATGCTTTCATATTGAGCAGCTGTGGTGTTTGATGGTTGGCGAAAGTAAGGCTGATGCTGTCTTGTAGGTTGTTGTTTGATACTGACTGTTATGCTTAGGTCTACTTGTTACTTGCGGCAGTATGTCACGATCGAAGCTCGAGGACAATGTGATCAAACTTTCGTCTGAACCGTCTCGCGGATTGTCGGCTGCTTCGGCACCAGGACGAATACTCGTCAGGCACGGAAGCTCCCTGACCTGGAGCTTCAGCCCCGAGCAGTGTCCCACGTGGTTTGTAAGCGACGCAGTTGGCAGCTTCTGAGTGTACACTAACATATGTAGGATTTCATTTCCCATTTCACGGCATTTTGGCCTATGATGTTGGAGTTTAAAAAGGAAGATACTGTCTTGCATGCCCGTGATTGGCCAAAGCTTCTCAAATTTCTCAGTACCAAGCGTCATAAGAATGTGGTGCTAACTCTGACGACGGAGTAAGTGTCAAAGTGCCAGTCGCTTATCAGGGCTTGTCTAACACGATACAGTCGTGAAAGATCTGTAGCATCCCGTGCTCTTCCAACTCCAGAGGTAGAGGCCGCAAAAGTAAGCGCCACTACCAGTGACACGCTGCTGCACACTTTGGCCCTCATTGTCCAGAGCATCGAGGGAGAGGAGAGACCACCTGTGATACGTTCTGAGCTGAAACGGCAGCTGGAAGCAGCTGACAAGTTCTTGATGGAGCAGCCAGCATACGCCACTCAAGCCGCTTACAGCAGCTGCGCGGACATTTCGCGCAAGGCAATACTAGAAAAGCTGAAACTGCAGGGTGTGAAAGTTGAGGACGAAAAGGATGATGTTCGGAAGCGTGAGTACGAAGATGGGATAGAGCTGTTTAACATTGCCGAGTATCTATTTCAACTCTTCCTCCCACTGGACTGCGATGGCCCCACGACGGGCAAGTTTTGGGGTGCTGTTCTGGACTTGGCCAGCGGTGTTGGAAGCACGCATGGCAAGACGACCGAAGATGCACCCTCGCGACGCGGACGGCGCGATTTGCAAGCACACCAGGAAACCATTTTGAGGTCCCTACGCTTGATGTACCCCAAGATCAAAGCTTTCCAAGCCATCATGTCGCATGTACCTAGTGAGTACCGCCTCAAACTAGAGGCACCGCGGCAATTTGTCACTGCATGGCTCCATATAGTCAGCGGTCTGGTCTTGTGTCGGGCCGGAGACGCCTCATGGGAGTCACACTTCTCAATTGCCGAAAGGAGACTATTGAGTGAGGGAATGGACATTATGATTCAGGCGCTTCCAACCTACGACTTGCTCGACAGCGTCGTTTTGCAACCTTTTGAGATTGCTTGTCTGGCAGTGCTCAAGCTGATGCAGGACCGCGCGTCACAGCCCGACGATATCAACGAGACGTACTCGCAGTATCTGGCATCTTTGGTAAGGTGGCGTCCCCCCGTCCTCGAAGCTCATTCTTATACGTGACAGGACAATGATATTACCACGAAGCCGTCTGATAGATCGTATCAACATCGAATCGACCTTGTCAGGCGAGAGCTCTCGGCGGTGCGAAGGACGGTGACGCGTCAGCGACACATTATCACAACTATGAGGCAAACAATGCACCGAAACGCGATGACCGACTTCTTCCGAGGCGTGGACGATGATGCTTACATTCCTCGTGCCAGGTATGCTCACCATATCAGAGGCCCACGCAACGAGTACTACCTGGAAGGTCGAAAGGAAGAAGAGCAGACTAGCTTTGATGCGACTTTGAAAGTGTCTCCTACAGACAAGAATGGCTTTCGGGGTCTGCTCTTGACGGAAAACTCGAGACAACTGGACCAGCGCGACTTTGAGTTTCGACGCTACGTTGAATACGTCGATGATCTGGAACGGACTATTGCGTTTAAGATGAACTGGACCAAGGATCGACAGGAGAATGCCGTATACGCATTCACCATTGTCACCATCATTTTCCTGCCGCTGAGCGCGGTCGCTAGCGTCTTTGGCATGAACACGTCGGATGTTCGGGACATGGACTATAGTCAATGGCTGTTTTGGGTGGTGGCGCTGCCGGTCACCATCTTGGTGATTGTCGTCGGGCTCTGGTGGATGAATGAGCTCGGCAACGTGGTGCGGTGGCTCAGCGGACGGCAGCCCGACGCGGGCGGCTCTGTTATAACGGGATACGGAGGCGTCACGGCAGAGCCGGTAGAGGTTCGATACTATTCGGACGTGGAAGACGATAAGCCCCAGCGCTACAGTAGGAGGCAGACGTTGACGGAGAACGCATTCAGCTCGTACGATGATGGACGATGGGAAAGGCGGCGACGAGGACGAAGGACATGATGTTGAGAATCATGAATTTTATACGATATGTTGGGCTGGATAAAGACTGAGGAGAACAAGGGACGGGCACAAATGACATGATTGTGAGAATTATCAGATTTATACAACCTGTTGGACTAAATAAACATGGAATAAAGCAAAACGGGTTCCATCACGCCTTTCCTAATATAAAAACATTTGAAGCTGGTGAACTGGCTGATGATAGGTTGCTGCCACTGGCTGTCGAGATGATTGCATTCTCATTCATCATTAAAGGTCGTCAGGCAAATTCCTCAGTACCGGTAGACTGGGCGATCGCGGCTGCGGCGGTCGTAGTGCACTTGGTCATAATAACTCTCGGGATGCTCCTTGATGCGATGCTGATGACGGTGACGATCCTCGATGTTAATGTGGATGCGGTCCACGTCATCAGATTCGCACGAGGTGCTCGGGGGCGACGGCGGACACCTTCTGGGCGCATCAACATAGCGAAACTGCGGCGGCGGCGGCGGAGGCGGCGGCGACGGGGGCTTGGTCTCTATAGCGGACACGTGGACGTGCACGGGGGCGGGCTGCGCCGGGGCGGGCTCGCGAACGGGATAGGGCACAGGCTCGCGGACGGGGTACGGGACTGGGTACGGGACGGGGATGAAGCGGTCGCGCTCGATGATTGTTTCCTTGTCGCGACGGGGCCGGTGGCGATGGCGCGGCCGTGGCGACGGGGGGTCCACGTCGACGGCGATGACGTCGATGGGCTCAGGTTCGGGTTCCGGCAGGCATGGCGGCGGCGGCGGGCACGGCTCGGGAGGGGGAGGGGGAGGAGGGGGGCAGACGACGATAGGCGCGGGCTCGGGCACGCGGCATGGAGGAGGTGGTGAGGGCGGCGCGATGCGGGTGACACGGGTGCGCTTGCGGAGCTCATCGGGCGGCGGACGCTCAAGATAGAGTTTCTTTTTGGAGTGACGACCTGAAGCAACAAGATTTTGTTAGACTTTCTTGGGCTTTGGTAGTGAGGAAGACTAGGCCGAGAGGAGTTGGGTTACGAAAATTAGAGCTTACCCATGATGAACTGTGATTTTTTTTTTTTTTAGGTTTTGCAAGTGTTTGGTGCAAGATGGATTGTATAGTGTCGTCTGAGCCGTTGGTGATGATGTCACGAGTCCCCCAGTGCGGGCTGAGGGGTATGTATTTGAGGGCTGCGCGACCGCGGCCCGCGATGCGACGATGGGACTACTTGGAGACGGTTGGAAAATGAAAGATGTGAAGCAGAAGAAGAAGAAGAAGAAGAAGAAGAAGAAGAAGAAGAAGAAGAAGAAGAAGAAGAAGAAGAAGAAAAAGGGAACAAAAAAAATGGAAACCCTGGGTAGTACGAGATAAGCTCACAGACTAAATAAAGAGGAAATGCAAGGCATGGCGCGAGATGGGTGGGAACGGTATTTGGTTGCCGAAAAGCAAGGCAGCATGGTAAATAGCAAGGAGGGGAGGGAAGTTGATTAATGGATCACGACTCCACGAGCTACATGCACGAATAGCAGCGCTCTGCCAAGGATTTCTTTTTTTTTTCAGCGGGCATCTTCCTTGAGGGGGGGCTGTGAAGCAACTATACGAATACATTCAGCCAAGGTGTCCCTCACCATTCATGACAAGTGACGTTGGCGTTTTTATTGGCTCTCAAGTCTGGGCTGATTGAGACTTGTCTGCCCACGGGCCACGAGGACCATGCCGAGGATGATGCCCGTAACTGGCCCAACGATGTATGCCCAAATGTGGAAAAACGGCCATTCTTCTTTTCTTTTTTCTGCATCAGCTCTTTCAGCTGCATAGCTGGTTGGGCATCCAGCGCCAGGCAACGCACAATGCTCATGACTAGAAAACAGGAAACCCCTACTGTTCATGCGCTTAAGCTGCGCAACCGAGTAAGGGCGCTGTTGCATGATGAGTTGTACTACGAGGACGACCACTTGGGATAGTTGTGTCTTTTTGGTGTCGTCGTGTCCACGTGGGATGGGTGAGACAAGGCGAATGTCACACGAGGGCCGCTTGGCGCACAAGGTCTGGATATTTGCTGAAGAAAGACGAGATGAAGAAAACTATGAGGCGCGCGGCTCTTCCCGTAACACGAAATGCGGTAACCCCATCTCTGACGATGGCAACTTTTTCCTTTGCCCTTGTGGGTTTAACTTGGTGTCAATGTGCGGTAAATCCCTCGGATTGTTGGCGCCCAACGTGGGCCGCCGGGCGCGCTCCGGCGGCACCGTCTCCGGCACGCGGCGGCGCCGGGCAGCCCAGGCTTGTTGTGTGTTTAGCTGCCTGAACATTCCTCGTACGTTGAAAAAAAAAAACGGGCAAGAAAAAACCGGACGAAAAAAAAAAAAAAAAGGAAAAAAAAAAGAGATATATCAAGTCAAGATATAGGTCTGGAAAAAAAAAAGAAAGACTCGTGGCAGGGGAGTGCTACATGTGAAACGCGGCACTGCGACTTGCAACTTGCAATGACCGTCATCAGACGACTCACGAGCTCGGCGGCTGGGAATCAGGCACGGAAGTATTGATGCCGCCCTGGCCAAGAGGGAAGCCAGGTGACGTCAAAGAGCAAGGGCTTTCCCGGCCCTGCGGTGGAGGAGAGGGCATGATTAACAAGCAGCAAGTCCCAGGGGCCGCGCTACGCATGACGGGGCAGCTCTGAAACAAAGGTGTCGTCTTGCAGTGGGCGCCTGGGGAACTGGAAAAAAAGGGTCACTTGACTAGGAGCCTATAGTTGGAAACAGGGCCAACGATATCAGACGTGATAATGACTTGGAGCTATAGGTGGAAAAGGACATGGGTGCAAAATGTTCCGTCTGCATTGTGCTGGCTCGATTCATGGACATGTAAAATACACCGAGTAATAGCCGTGACGATATAAACTATGCTCGGTTTTCAAAACATGTGTACTTGTGTGAAAGAAAAGTTGGTCATTATGTTTGAGCTGATGGTGGGAAATTGTGGCTAATTTATCGTCTACCACTTTTTGTTTCACATCACCAAGAAACGGTCCAGCACGGGAGCGATCTAAAACGAATAATGGCACCAAGACAATAATCCCACTGATTCTTGAGGCCTCGATCCATAAATTCAACGGTGACGGTACTTGTTGATACGAAATTCGTGCGCCGGCTCAAAAGTTGCTCAGAGAAAAGTTTGGACATTTGAGCGCTGGTGTATGAAACAGGATGGACTTGCACGCACACGCAAACATCGTTTGTCGAGACGCCAAGGCTAGTTGGTGTGACATGGTTTGAGCGCCAAATGAAAAGCTGACGGGAAAAAGAAGAATGCCACGCCGATTGTGCAAGAACGTCGTCGTTTTGGTAAGAGGCTACACGGCGCGCAACGACCGGTTGTGCCTGGCATGTCGTGCAGGCGCCTGCTGTGCATATTTGTGCACGACTGTTTCTCTTTGTTCAGGTAGGGTGAAACTCGAAACTTGTCTGTTTTGTAAATGCATAGTCTATTTTAATCCAAATTTATCCAAAGCGCGCCCTTTATTGATTGAAGTAGTTGTTTGGCCGGGGTGAGCTGATGTGGAATGGCGCTTTGGAGAACAAGAATAAAACAAGAAGCATGACTATTTATGCCCTTTGAATGTGTGTGAATTGCCCAGCAAAAAACATGCTGGGGGAATGCTGGATTACGAGAGTTTGAACACGTCTGGTAATGAGTCTGAATCATTGTCATGTCAGGTGGAACAGGCGAGGGATACGGTTGGAATTTTTAAAGACGGCAACTACAGAAAAAAGGCGTTGAAAAGAGAAACATGTGAGTGGAACAATGTACTCAGATATTGGTAATACACCAATACTGGTATCCGTAAAGGACAGATGGCTGTTCGTCGCAAATCAAGATGATAGGGGCGGAGAGAGACACTGCATCATGCCAAAAGAAGCAACAAACATATCATGCCAAAGAGCACAAACATATCATGCCAAAAGAGCACAAACAAACCATGCCAAAGAAGCACAATCGTCGGCTCATCGAATGCCTTGATAACGTAAACGTAGCAAGCAGTTGTCAACTTTATTCCGTTTGGCGACCCCTTTGCGCCAAGCGAGCTGCAAATCCCCACGCTGTGAGGTGGGACATGCGGTATTTACGTAGTACAGATTAGAGAGTTTCCTATCAATTGTAAGGAAAGAACACGGTTGACAAATTTCACCATGATCAGATACAGGGGATGCCATTGACCAGGTGAAACGCATTGCTTCGTGTAAGCGGGGGAAGGACCTGCAGTATGTCGAATGCAGGCATCTCCATGCAAGTGAGAGCGCAGAGACGAAGGATAATCAACGAAGGAAAAAAAAAAAAAAAAGAGAAAGATAAGGTCTGCAAAGAGAGCGTTTATTACGGCAAGGAGATCGATTCAACTCAGTCAACGGCTACTACCGAATTTTTAGTGTCAAGAAATTGCGTATGAGAAGCGTCTGGGGGAAGGGTGGGGGCAGAGCGCATGGACGGCGATGCCACCACGGCAGTCGAATGGGCGTGCTGCTGTTCCAGCCGACGAGGTCTGCTGACGACAAGTTGGCATGAATAGGGAGCATGCAGAAAGCTTTGCCGACAGAAGCGAAATGTTGAATCTGACAAGATCCAGGTCACCCTCCAAACTATGTACTACCTTTTGAGCAGCCAGAGCAGCTAGAGTGACCAACACCAGGTACTCTCTAGTATTAGCGCGTTGGCTGTGTCCTGCTCGAATAGGCTATTTATGCTATGTTTTACTCCGTACAGATTACTCTATGTTGTTATCGGGGGGGGGGGGGGGTTTGGCGACGGGACCTTGATTAACGAGGCGTCTAGGCGATTGGAAAAAAGCTTGGCAGTTTGTCCAGGTTCCTGATCTTTGCACAAAATATTCAGCGAAAAAGAATGGACTAATAATTGGTAACTGCTTGATGGCTACGGATAGACACTGCACGCCCCCCCGCCCCTCGGTGGTTGCTACTCAGTAATTTAAAAGTATGGAGAAAAAAGAGACCCAGGTCCCCCAGGCTGGCCAGTGCTTTTCGGTGCAAAGCGGGACGACGAGGTTATTAGACGCCCAAAACGCCCAAAGAGAAAGAGAAGAAGGAAGAAGAAGAAGAAGCCCCGTGAAACTGGGTTCTGATCCCTGGAACGCAAGGCGGCGCGGTGTGATGGAAGCAGCGCTAGCGAGGGAGTTGAAAACTAGTTAATCTGTACAAATTACAGAACCAGTATGTATCAACTACGGAATACTCCTGTAGGTGACTATGCACTGTATGCAGTAATAGATGGGGTGTGGCTGATCCGGAGAGATGCCGGGTTGTGCATCGGAAGCATGTAATATGTACTTGGTTCGATGTACTGGTAGGGCTTGAATTGTGCGTTATCCGTACTGGTAGATGAAGGGAGAGAGAAGCGGGGGCATGTTTGTGTATAGCACGAGTCGAGCCAGGAACCAAGCTTGAAGAACGCGTTTCTTTTAAGAAGGTGATAATATTTACCATTTACCTGCGGTGAAGCGTGTTGGAGGTCATGTCGAGGTGGGATTGTCAGGGACCAGGCAGCAAGGTGGAAACAAGCCAGCGGGGTGTTGTGGTGGGCTGGAGCCTGGAGATGATGGGTCGAGTTGCAGGGCTTGGCGACTGATGAATTGGCGATTTACCTTACAGTCTGTTGTTCAATTTGTTTTTTCTTTCCTTGACGGGATGCGAAATTAAAAGAGTCTGTGAGTTGGCTCCACGCCGGAAGCCGGGTGGTGAGGCCGGCCGCTCAGGCGTACAGAATAGAGCAGGAGCCAATGTACAGATTAGGGCTTTGTTCATACAGTAAACAACTCTACGGAAAGGAGAAGGTGGAAATTGAGGGCTATCATCACAGGCAATGTCTGAATCGAAATCAAGGGCACATGGGCTCTCCATACGCGGGATCTGGCTAGGGTTGGGGATGAAGGATGATGACTTATCCATACGCAGCATGTCTGTTCAGTCTGTTGCATTCGATTAAATGCCCTGAATCCTTGCAGTACTGGTAGCAGATAGATGGATATTGGCAAAAAAGGGGAAATGACATGAACGTCTGATCGCAGGGAAATGAGGTGTGCTGCAGCGGATCACGAGAGGGACTGGGTGCAGGCAGGCCAGGGCCCAGGGGTGATGCTGGGGGTTCTACCGGTAATATTAGCAGTGGCGGGAGAGGGGTTACCACCCTCTTGTCTTGAATTGCCTCTTTTATTTTTACTGTTTAGCTTCTATCAATCAAAATCACCAAAGATTAAAATTCCCGTCAATCAATATATCAATCATCAATGTGCTGTCAGAAACACTGAGAGTCTCCAACGGACCATGGTAAGGTAGGTACTAAGATACCGCCCGAGACCCGCTGGAAAAAAATATGACTACACCCAACAGGCGCTGGGATTGTGGCCTGCCAACTGCCAGTGTCAGGCTGCCTGCCACCGGCCCCGGCAAGACATCCCTGCTGCGCCGGCTGCAAGCGCACTGCAGTCTGCAGACGCATGGCAGGCTGTTGTCGCACGCCCCTCGCTTGTGTGTTTATCTGGCTTGGTGCCTGGCGATACCTAGATTCAAAAGATTTCGATAAACATTGCTTTTCCCTCCTTGATTCTCTGCAGCGGGACAAACAGTTGCCACCCAAACCTTGTGTGAATGCTGTTGGCGCTGCCTTGCTGTACAGCACCTCTAGGTATCTACTTGTAACCTCATGTACAACCTTGCTATGATTGTACTGGTAAGGCCCTGACTGCTGGCCCGTGCTGGCCTGTCACCTGTCTCTTCTAGACTTACAGCCGTTACATCGGTTCGTCGGTGGTCACTGGTCACTGGTTGAGAAAGGGGCTGCTGCACAAAAGATGTTCATGATGAAATATTGCATTAATTTATTCTTGTCCAGACATGAGACGGAACTTTGGTTCTTTGTATCTGTATCCGTGCTCGGTATCCGTACACGCTCGCACTAACAGGCCACAGAGCGCCTGGGCACTACAAGTCACCAGTAAAATAAATGGAGAAGATAAATCGACACGATTAATCGAGAGAATAAACTCAGAAAACACGGATAAACCCAGAAGATAAACCCAGAAGATAAACCCAGAAAATAACCAGTAAAGCCCCTAATCAAACCCAAAACCTCTTCCATCCTCTCTTTGGCCCCCCAAATATCCGCATGTACAGATTACCAATAACCTATCAGTAGGTATCCTGTCCTGGCTGTTCGTCCACCCCCTTCTTGCCCTTGCACGCTTGCACCCCTCTAATCCATCCCCACCCGCCGCCTTTTGCCACCCCTCCACCCCCCCCCCCCCCTCTCTCTTCCGTCTTCTGCTGCTTCTTGCTGCTGCCGCTCCTCCACTCCACCAAACACGCGCTGGTGATATTATCACGGCTCCTCTTCTCTGTCCTACGCCTGCCTCTCTTTTTTCTTTACTTATTCTCCGCCGGACGACTCTCTCATCCTGCTCTCTTGCCGCCGGGGGCCTCTCTGTGTCATCCTCTGTGCCATCATATCCACTTACGACGTTTTTTTCCTCCAACTGCTCTGCCCTTATCAACGGTGCCTAGTCCCAGCACTTCCGACCCGGGCAGAAAACGAATCACCAAATTTCAATCCTTCCTCGTTTCTCGTCGTCCCTCTCCAACAATCGACAACTCAACACATGTCTAGTCACTGTCCCTACTAGCCTCGACCGCAATTCCAACAGCCGACCCCGTCCCATCGTCGCTCCCCTGCCGAGCTGGCCACGCCTCCGTTCATGCGTCGTTGATCAGGGTGTCGGGACAGCCATCTCGAAACCCTCCTACGCGAGAGTGGCCCTGCAGACCCTCTTCCTCACACGGAGCCCCCGACCAATTGGCCGACCCTGACTCTCTCGCCAGTCAGCATCATGTCGCAGCCTGCATCTACCCGTGGCCGGCTTCTTGCTGCTGCCGCTGCTGTCACCACCACGGCTCCTCCTTCAACAGACGCCCACGTCGACGTCAATACCGACGCACCTCTCTACTCCCAGTACGCCTCGTCCCCTTCTGCCAGCCCTCGACGACGCCCTCCGCCTCCTCCAATCTCTCGTCGCCTCGACTCCCAGCAACACGACGTCGCTGCGGCCCCTTCGCACGATTCGCGACCGCATCACGCCTTCTCTCACGAATCCCAACCTTCACAGCACCTCCACGCCGCAGGATCTCACTCGCCACAGTCTGCAAAGCCTTTGCTTCCCCTGCCAGCATCTCTTGGCCCTGGTCCTAGGTCAGTACTTGCCCGCGTGCCCACCCCCGGCGCCTCCATCCGTCCCATCACCTTGTGCTAGCCACAGTCTGCAACATACTGCACCTCTTTTACCCGTCTTCCCGCTATCCTTCTTTCTCCCTTCTCTCTCTCTTTTGTTCCCTTTCCCAGGCGCTGACCTCTTGTTCCCGGTCTAGATCACCCCGTCCTGCTGCCCCGAGTCCACTTTCCGTAACACAGCAATACGATCCTTCGGCTACAAGCAAATCGCGAGAGCACTCCAGAGGCAGCCCTCGTAGGTCTGGTCGCCACAACCAGCCTGCTGCGCAGACGACCTTTTATTCGGATTCGTCAAGCCCTTCGAGTCCAGACCGAGCTATCGCAAAGTATGTACAGCCCTCCTCTACGTGTCCACGCTGTGCAATCTCCCAGTCTGACGGTGCTAATTGTCTTCCGCAGCAGCCAAAGCGTTCCCAATGTTTTAAGCGTCAACCGCAGCGTCTCCCAGCCACTGACTTCCGAGAAACTTGCTGCGGCCCCAGGATCGTCCAACCTTTCCATGGATGCACCCGTTGTAGCGGCTCTAGCCCGCGCCATGCCCGCCCCGAGAAACTCCTCTCTTGATACAGCCATCTCAGCCATGTCAAACCAACGCCCAGACGGAAGCGCCTCCAGCTCAGCTCCGCAGTCTCATGACATTGCTCATCTAATTCAAACTGCCGGCAGCCCAGAAGCCGTCATCAAGTACTTGTTGAAAGAGAAGCAATCCCAGTCGCAGCAGAATAGCCAACTATGGAGATTAGTTGACAAGCAGCGAGCCATGATCCTCGGCCTCAACAAGGATCTCGAGGCGGCCCTCAAAGATAAAGAACGTTATAGGAGAAAGCTCAAGGAATTCATCAATAATCCTTCCGTTATTCGCGCAGCTGCAGGCCGCGCCCCCCAAGGTGGTGCACGGGAACCTCGCCCTACTCCTCGGGTGGATGTGGACACGCACAACGTCATGAACCCCGATTCCCCAGTGCTCGAATCAGACAGTCAAAAGGACTCTCCCGTCGATCTCACAATGGCGCCCTATCCCATTACACCGCCGGCCGACCGTCCACACCAACACCAAGCTTCGGCTGCTGGCGTTGCCGAGGTTCTCAATCCTTCTCGTTCCATGCCAAAGCCTCGGGAACACGCCCTCAATAACTACGACCACGAAGCAGAGGAAAGAGTTGAAGAGCAGGCGCGAAAACAGCGCGGCGAAGAAACGCTGCGTGAGATTCCATTCAACGTACAGTTGCCGCCGTCGCGAAGTCTCCCAACTGAATCCCCCAAGATGCCGCCGTCGCGAAGCCTCCCAACTGAACCTCCCAAGATGCCACCACCGCGGCTCCCATCCCGCCCAGAGTCCCCGTCCCGCAAGAAAGAAGCCGCTTCAAAGCCTGCTGCTCCATCTCGAAAAGGCCCACCTGCACCTCTCCAGTTGCCCAAGGGTCGCCCAACGCAATCCTCACCTCCCGTTGGTCAAGGTTCCGACTCTGAATCAGAATATGATGATTTGTTAAATGTGAATAAGCCTGGACTTGCTCATCGGGGTCGACGTCTTATAAAAGGGGCTGCCGGCGATGCAACTTTGAATCCCACCACAGCTGAACATGTGGGCACTCCGGACCAGGATCGCCGCTCGGCACCCATACCTGATATCAACGAGCCAAATCCGATGCAGGCTGCTTCCAAAGGACAAGGGCCTGAAGCTGCCACCGCATCTCTTGCTGCTGTTTTGAACACTGAGCGAGGTCAGGTACTGGCACCGCCCATGTCGAGCCCTGGCTTACCCATGAGCCCGCGACCTTCAAAGACCAGCGCCCAATCACCACCGCATTCACCACGAAGTCAAATGCCGCTCTCACCGAGACCGCCTCGCCAGCCTATCCCTCTACCCCCAAACACTCCTCTTGCTACTTCATCCAGCAGCGCCTCCTCCACGGCACCTTCTCAGCCCTTGCAAGATTCACTACTAAACGTACCTAGTATACGCCAAATCGACTTGGACGAGAAGCCGCCTGCAGACGCGCAGTCAAGCCCGACGGAGCGCAAACAAAAACTCAAGGGCTTAGCCACGGACGAATATCCTGACCTGCTCCTGCCACCGAATGCCCTCCCGTCCATCGACATCAAAGTTGCATCTTCCCGAATGAAGCCATCTCGCGCTAGCTTGCTCTCCCTAGCCCAACTGGAAGAAGATCCCGTGTTCACTCTTGCCGTCATCTCTAGAGCTGACCGCGGTGAGCTGTGGCGTGTAGAAAAGGACACTTTGTCTCTCTTCAAGCTTGATCAGCGCATGAAACAATGCCAGGTCTTTACTGCAAAGACGCCAGAAAAGTCGCTCTTCAACGGGCATTCGCCAGCTAAGCTGGATGCCCGTCGACAGGCCCTGGAGCATTATATGGACGAACTGCTCAACACTGAGCTTGATGAAGCTACAGCTCTCGAACTGTGCAAATACCTTTCCACCAACGCTCTTGCCCCCAATGATGACGAAATTGGTGCCGTTTCCAGGTTGACGCCAGATCACAGCGCGGAGAGCTTTGCGCCTGATGGACGCGTAGTGCGCAGTGGTTACCTCACCAAAAAGGGCAAGAACTTTGGAGGCTGGAAGGTCAGATTCTTTGTTCTGGACGGTCTCAATCTGAAGTACTACGAGACTCCAGGCGGACCCCACCTCGGGACCATCAAGCTGCAGGGCGCGCATATTGCAAAGCAGTCGCCTAAAAGCGATAAACAGTCGCATAAAGGCGATAATCAGTCGCCTGTCCCCTACAGCACCGGAGATGAAAACGACAACCAGTATAGACATGCCTTTATGATTCTCGAACCAAAAAGAAAGGACTCAACGAGCCATGTAAGGCACATACTTTGCGCCGAAGACGATGTAGAGCGCGATTCCTGGATCGATGCTCTGATGCAGTGGATCGAGATTCGGGATAGCGAAGGCACTGACAGCCACGCAGCCAAGCCTGCTACTCATGACCGACCGCACCAAGAGTCGACCGGCGCAAATAAGCTCAAAAAGTCTTCGCAGGCACGAGCTGCCCCTCAACAGGCTGGAGAGTCTGATGAACTCATTGGTGTGCGCTATGATTCGACCAATGCTGGAGATGCGCCACAGCATGGTACTTCTGCCGCGCGACCCAACGCTGCACCTGGTCTACCCGAGCAGCCTAGCCTGCAGAACTTGGGTGATACACCCACCACCTCTACCCCCAAGGTGATTTCTGCTCCCAAGGACCTTCACTTGATCTCGGACGCCTCCATGTGGGGTAACAGGCTCGGGCCTCTTCAGCCGTCTGCTGAGGATAAGAAGCAGAAGAAGCGTAGCTTTTTCGGGTTTGGGCCCAAGACAAGATCGTCGTCCGATGGCCAGGAATCTCTGGCTGGCAGCGAAAGCGGAGCGGCGATAGTGTCGCAAGGCCCGATATATCACGTTGGGCATGTCTTTGGATCGTCGCTGGCTGAAGCGGTCCAGTATCACCCGCCACGCGACGTGGATGTGCCGTTGCCATCAGTCATCTATCGCTGCATCCAGTATCTGGAGGCTCACAATGCTCTCAACGAAGAGGGAATCTTCCGCCTCAGTGGTTCGAATACCGTCATCAAACAAATTCGCGAACGATTCAATCACGAATCGGACATTAATCTCATCACTGACGAGAATTACTATGACATTCATGCTGTGGCATCGCTACTCAAGCTGTACCTGAGAGAGCTGCCCTCGACTATCCTTACACGCGATCTGCACCTCGACTTTTTGAACACGACGGAAATCACAGATCGCGATGAAAAGATTGCGGTCATGGCCAACCTTGTTCAGCGACTCCCGGAAGCCAACTTGACTCTTCTCAAGTACCTCATTTCGTTCCTCATTCGAATCATTAACAACTCTGCGGTGAATAAGATGACGGTACGAAATGTTGGCATTGTCTTTTCACCAACGCTCAACATTCCGGCGCCAGTTTTTGCTACATTCTTGCAAAACTTTGAAGGAATCTTCGGTATCGACCCTGAAGAATACGAGCTTTCGACAGCATCGGCGACGGAGTCTGTGCAGCGGACGCATGCGGAAAGCTCATCGCGTTCTGACGGTCCATCGCGCCAGGAAACAGCACCTCGACCATCGACATCGTCGGGAAGTGCCTCTTCGCCTCACAGACAGGCGAGAGTGGAGGCCGTACGGGGGCCGTCGAGATCGACTCCCACGCCGCCACTTGCACAGAGCAGGGTTCCCGCCCGGCAGTCGCCGACACCGTCCACGGGGTCCACCCGTCCGGCCTATGAACCAGCTCACCTTGCTCAGCAAAACGCAGGCATGGTCTCGGGTGCGGCAGTACAGCGGCCTGCATACGAGAACAACCACGGTCTGGAGCAAGGGGGCGGTACAGGCCCTCGACCTCCGGCTGCTTACGACAGAGCCGTTTTCCAGCTTCCCATTGGACCTGGTAGCGGTTCGAACTTGGCGCCGAATGAGCGGGGAAATAAACGGCGAGAGAGTTCCATCTACGCGAGCGGCGGCGGAAGCAACAGTCGTTCTCTGTACTAGAACCGTTTTTTTTAACACGGTTGCGGAATTGGCGTTTTTTTATGATACCAGAATGATTTATTTGTTGGCGGGTTTCCGCCTCACGACCACTCCCATACCCAAGCACCTGTGGCGCACAGCGATACCACTCTGTTCAGGAATTTACTGGATTTGGATTTATGCAAGGAGGGACGAAATGCCATTTATGCGCAGATTGGGAGGCTACGCTTACTGGGTTGTTTTGGGTTAGGACAAGCGCGGCGTTTTGTACTGCCGGATGATGCTCGACTGGTCGAGTTTACTCTTCTCGGCAGGTTCTCTTTGGTATTTGGGAAGTTTTTCGGTATTTCGCCCCTACTGCGGTTTCTTTGAATTGAAGAAAAGTATTCAACGTGCATAGGACTATTAGTAGCACATGTCATTACTTTGCGATGCTTTGACGGGTTTCTACTCCCTACCGGACTCGCGAATTTCTTTCATGATTTTCTGTTCAACACGTGGAAACGAGAGTCCTCATAGATTAATGACACTTTGAAAATTTTTCGACTCTTCGAGAATGGTCTGCAAATGATGCTCGTGTGTCAAGAGCCCAGTCAAAACGGAGACGCCGTCCGTGTGACGCATTCGGCCAAGGAAGTGGCTTACAAATAAGCATTGTGAGTTCACGACTGACCACTTTTTCGCCTCCCAAATCACACTGCCTTTACTTTAGAAGTTGTGAACTTGCGTTGGCTAAGCGCAGGCGTTGTTAATAATACCGACAGGCTGCAGCGTTTGTCAGTCCTGTTGCCGCAAACGCATGTCGACCTTTTGGAGCTGTCCCCTACGCTGCGCCGAGCGCGAATCGATGGCCTTTATCCGAGCCACGATGCACATTTAATATCGTTCTTGTCCATGTCTCTTAGTAACTTACCAGCCTCTGCCGGTCTTTACTCTTTTTGACAAGAACAACAAGGCCAACCAATTCCTCGAGATTTAATTCCGCTGACTCATCATCATCACAACAACAAACCCTCCAAGGGGACAACAAAAAAAAAAAAAAGTCGGAGGCAACGGAGCTACGAAACCCCGCAAGAACAAGGTCGGTATATCGGCGCTTGCAAAACCTCCGTGGGCTTTCCCAACCGAAAGAAGAAAGGGAAAAAAAAAGTTGCCTTGAAGCTTGTCCGCGGGTGAGGCACAGCGCGCCAATAAGCATACGGATAATTTGCTCCAAAATCTGATAAGACATTGGCTAGCCGCCATCTTGATCTTGCGGGCGCGTCTCGGTGGACCGATTTGAGAACGTCCCATCGGTGGGCGGGCGCATTTTTTATTATTTATTATTATTATATTACTCTGTGGCGCCAATAATCTAGGTTGAACAAGTCTTTTCCCCCCATCTTGGCTTATTACCAAGAAAGAGGGCTTCCCACCCCGATATAATGGAGGAGAGTGGCTCGGGCGCAGCTAAGGGCTATGCGTCCAGCGGAGGGGACTCGTCCCCGTCGCCGATCGCATCGCACGGCACCGGCGGCGGCGGCGGCGGCGGCGGCGGCGAGGGCCCATCCTCCGGCTCCCCGGCACAAGCTGCCGCCGCCACAGACGGTAGCACCGGCATCGGCACCGACCCTAAAAAGCTGCGCGCGTGCGAGGCCTGCCGCGGTCTCAAGGTGCGGTGCGAGCCGGATCCGGATGACGGACCCTGCAGGCGCTGCAAAAAGGCGAACCGCCGCTGCGTGGTGACGGCGCCGACGCGCAAGCGGCAAAGAAAGACGGACAGTCGCGTGTCGGAGCTGGAAAAGAAGATTGACGCCCTGACGGCGAGTCTGCAGGCGAGAGCAGGTGGTGGTGCGGGTGGTGCGGGTGCGGCGGGCGCAACAACACAGCAGGACATGGCGCCGGGGCGGAGTAGGAGGAGCGGCGGCGGACAACAGGAACGTGGTAGCTGGGAGAGAGAGGTGGCGCCGTGGGATACCGGTCGCCCGGCGGACCAGGACAGCCCCTTTCAACAGCTGATTACCATGGCGGGCCGCAAACGCAAGGCTATGGAGGAGAGCACGACCGCCGCCGCCGCCACCACCACCACCCCCGACGTTGGCGGTAGCGCGGCGGCGGCGGCCTCTGCAGAAACCGACGACAGACAGCCCTCGACGGCGGCGGCCTCGGTCGGCTGGCCGGCGTACACGTCGCGCTCCACCGACGGCGACGTCGTCGACCGCGGGCTCGTCCCGCTGCCCCTGGCGGCGCGGCTCTTTTCGCGGTACAAGACGCAAATGGTGCGGCACCTTCCCGGCGTCGTGTTTTCCCGGAGCACCACGGTTTCGGAGCTGCGGCGGGCGAAGCCGGTGCTGTTCCTGGCGCTGATGGCGGCGGCGGCGGGGGAAGACAACGCGCTGCAGCGGGTGCTGCAAAAGGAGCTGATGCAGATTTTTGCGCAAAAGGTCATTGTGACGGGGGAGAAGAGCCTGGAGCTCGTGCAGGCGCTCAACGTGGCGGTGATTTGGTACTGGCCGCCGGAATATTTCGAGGAGCTCAAGTTTTATCAGCTGATCCACACGGCGGCCGTCATGGCGATTGATATCGGACTCGGGAGGAGGACGAATGGCAGGATGAGGAGGAACCAGGGAATGGCGGGGGGCATGAGCTTTGGTGCTGTTGGCGGTGGTGGTGGATGTGGTGGTGGTGGTGGTGGTGGTGGTGCTGGGTGGCGCGGCGATCCTTTGTTGCGCAACAAGGCGCCGCCGCCGGACCCGACGAGCCTCGAGGCGCGGCGCACCTGGCTGACGTGCTACTACCTGGCGTCCAACACGGCCATGTCGCTGCACCGGCCGAACCTGATTCGGTGGACGGCCTTTATGGGCGAGTCAATGGCCTTGCTGGAGAGCTCCGCCGACGCCGCGCCCACCGACAAGTACTTTTGCCACTTGGTCTGGACGCACCGTCTCGGCGAGCAAATCGGCGTCCAGCTCTCCATGGACGACGACGACCCGGACGCGGCAGCGGCAGCAGCAGCGGCGGTGGATGTGGGCGCCGCCGCCGCCGCCGCCGCCGCCGCCGACGTGCGTACGAAGCAGGCGCTGCGCGCGCTGGACAGCGATCTGGAGCGGTACAAGGCGGGCGTGCCGCCGGTGCGCATGCAGGCTACCCTGCGCATCGCGTTTGATCTGCTGAAGCTGTATATGCACGAGACGGTGCTGCACGCGGACAATTTCGGCGATGACGACGACGAAAACGACAACGGGCTTGGCGCATCATCATCATCATCGGCGTCGCAGCAGCAGCAGCATCACGTCGACGACTTTGACGACGAGGCGCGGACGGCATGTCTCGCAGCCATCAACGGCATCTTTGCGACATTTCTGGCCCTGGATGTGGAAAGCATTCGGTGCCTGCCCGTGTTCAACTTTGTGCGCGTCGCGTACGCGGTCGTGGTGCTGCTGAAAATGTACTTTTCGGCATCAGCATCGTCGGCATCGTCGGCGTCGTTGCGGGAGAGCATGCGCGTGCAGGAGCATCTGGATGCGCTGCTGGACAAGTTTAGGCTGACGGCAAAGGAGGATAGGTGCAGGCCGGCGAGCAAGTTTTTGGTGGTGCTGGCGATGTTGAGGAGCTGGTTTGTGAAGCAGGGCAGGACGGAGGGTGGTGGTGGGATACAGCAGAAGCAGAAGCAGCAGCAGCAGCAGCAGCAGACGCAGACGCCGCAAATGCAGACGCAGACGCAGACGCAGTATCAGCAGCCGGTGCAGACGCATATCCAGACACAGAGGGTAAACACGCCGCTGCAGCTTCTCTCCGAAGTTGCGACTGGCAGCGACCCGAGTAATCCTGGAAGCGCATCGGACCCATTCGGTTACTACCGCCAGCAGCAGCAGCAGCAGCAGCAGCAGCAGCAGCAGCAGCAGCAGCAGCAGCAACAACCACCACAACAAGCCTTCTTCGTTGACCCCAACGCCGGCGGCGGCGGCGGCAGCAGCAGCAGCATGGACTACCCGCCATGGCTCGCCGAGGCCCTCATTTCAAGCAGCGCGGGCGGGGTCGGCGGCAGTTTCTACGACGGGGTTGGGGGCGAGTTTCCGACAGCCATGGGCATCGGTGCGATTGAAGGGTTCGATTCGGCGGCGGTGACGGGACGTGGAGGAGCTGGGATGAGCGCGGCGACGAACGATCAGTTTTGGACGGACATGTTTCAGGGGATACCGGACCCAAACATGTTTACGTTTTGATGAGCTATGGCCGGGGAGGGGGGAAGGGAGCTGATGACGTGGTGATGAAGGGGGATGCTTGTATAGTAGTGAGGAGGGGACGCAGAGGAGGGGATTGAAAATGTACAATATTTTTGCTTGGCTGGGCGTGTCGGAACCTTTGGGAAAGGACGAGTATATGATGAGGGAAAAGGATAGTAACGAGGATATATGGCTGCGTAAACAGAATCAGCTGTAATGATGTATGTTGCTAGTTTGTATCATTATTGCGCTTCTACAACTGTACTACGTAGCAATGTGGCCTTTCGAGAGATGTGATTATCAAGAGCTGGATATTCAAGTCAATCCTTCCGTCATCATCGTCTACCGCACCGTCACTCATCTTTACGACAAAAACAGTTGTTCAAGTTTCATTTGTAGCTATTTTGCCAGCCAATCTTGATACGCCACCGGCTCTTGTCGGAAAAGAAAGACACATCTGACAATACAGCGCGTAAACAAACATGTTAAGCGAACAATTCGTAACGCTGCAAACTGGACCAGTCTTGTTTGCATCAAGCCGCCACCCAATAAATCCATCAATTTCAACAAGAGCCTCTTCAATATCATCCATGCAACAGCCAATATCGTATATTCACCGTGGCCCACCTAAGCCAAATAGTGTACATGAATTAAAGCCATGTGTCGCAAGTGTCAAATGCGTGCGTTGTGTTCGTAAAGCCGTCTGCCCCGAGACGGCATGATGCCATCGCTTAAAAAAAAAGGAGAAAAAGGGGAGGAAGAAAAAAAAAAGAAACGCTGGAGAGACCAGAAACGAAGGTCCATGTTTTCCACATGTTGTGTCGCGCCATTAATATCCGCCGGCACAGTGCAAATGAGGTGCTCGAGTGTCAAGTAAATCCATCGCCACAGAACAAGTATGAGCAATTGATGAGCTGTTCGACGGACTCAAACCGTGCAGATCGAGTCTGTCAACTTTTGGTTGATTCATGACAGATTTGATGGGATCGATGAAAATCAGATGACATTGAAATCCATTGCATCAATGTGTTGCATTAACAAGTTGCATCAAAGTGATTGCGCCCAATGTATTGCACAAGTTGATTGCATTAAAATGATTGACACTTCAATCAATCCATGTAGAAATCTCCCTTGAGAATCCTCTCCTGGAACGCATCGGGCTTGGGCTTATCTTGTCTAGGCTGCACGGAAGCAGGCGCCTGACTGGGAGGCGAAGCCATCTCGGAGACAGACCTGGCACGGTCATGGGCCATCCTGGTAGGCGAGCCAGAAGCGAAGGAAAAGGAGGGTCGGGCGCTGGCGACGGAGCTCTCTGCGCGGGATCTCAACTGTTCGGACCAGTTGAAGCCTTGCTGGTCTGCTCGAGAATTTGCATAGTCAGAAGGGGCTCTTTTGTGCATGGTGAAGCTTGCCTGTGGTAAAGACGACGACAGGACGGTGCTTGGGCGGCGCCCGGAGACGGACCAGCCCGACGAGGCCGCCACGGGAGGCGACTTGTTTGTGGAGAGCCGGCGGGCGAGGGCAGGTTGGGGCTGGGCCTGCTGCGGGTGGGCAGGAGGAGTTGTTGGGTTGGTATTACCGTTGCCAGGGCTGTTGGAGGGGCGATACCCCCTCAAAGAGCCAGAGCCGGCCGGGGCACCGAAGCTCATGCGTCGAGTGAAAGGCGTGTTGGGCGTGATTCTAGCGCTGCCTGGGACAAAGTCGTCATCCTCGACGGCGGACTCGTCAATGGAGCCGGCGTTGGAGCCGGAGTTGGAAGTGGTCGAGACGCTCTCGCGGCGGACAAACGCGGCAGGGTTCGTGGGCGAGCTGCCGGAGAGGCCAATGGTGCTCACGGATAGGCGGCGACCGCGGGGGTCCGTCATGCTTGGGGCGCCGGGCAGCGGGGGGACATTAGAGTTGGAGGGCCCGCGTTGAAAGAGATTGGAGAGGGCAGCCTGGGTGATGGAGCTGCGGCGATGGGCAATGCCGGCGTTGGGAGCGTTGTCAGACATGCCAAAGGGTGAGCGTTGTGTCGAAAGGTGCGAGAGTGTGATGCGGTGATGGTGTCTGGTTGGCCGAATGCCGAGCGGGCTTGTGACAGCCGGCGAACGTAACTATGGACAATTGAGTGGGCTCGCTTTGAGCAGCGCAAGCTAGCGACGTTTGCGGCAGTAAACGGTCAAAAAAGAAAAATGAGTCCAAGATCGAGTTGGAAAAGGTCGAGTGAGATGAGTCGATGAACGGGGATAGGCAGAAAAGAGGTAAAATGAGCAGGAGTGAGAGGGGAAGAACGCGCTGGCGGTGGTGGTGTTATATAAGATGATTTGGCGGGCGCCGGCAGAAGTGGAATGATGAGGGGCCTGGCTAGTCAACACTGAGCGTGACTAGGTGAGAATGGCGTGAGATGGTGGGATGCGGCAACGGTGAGATGGAGAATACGGTAGGGAAAAGAAACAAGAGAAGTATTAAGAGGGTGTGGGAGAGAAAATTGGCAGAAATGGAACGATGGGAGAAGAGGAGGGTGGCAGCGGGAATGAGAGGGGAAGAGACGAGAGGACAAAAAGGACAAAAGAGAAGTGATGATAGGCTTGGTTAGTGGCTTCTAGCAGACAATTTAGCGTGTTGCAGCGGTGCAGGTCGCCATTCGCAGCGGCGTTTGGTGGCTTTAGTGACTTCAATTTTGGTGGCGACGTGAACAGGTCGGTAGGTACTCCGTACCTCTACCTAAAAGGCTGACAGCCAGAGCAAACGCAACTAGGCCGTTTCGGGTCTCAGCCACACTTGGTCCGACGCCGGAGCCGTGATGCGGTACTTGGTCTGCGAGGCACACTGACCAGTAAACACAAGTACCGCCCGTTTCTGGGGTACTTGGGCTGCTGCTGTGGAGCTCACCATCTCGATTGTGCTACTTGTTCTGCAGCCAAGGATATCCCCGTCAAGGTACGGAGACAGACTGCCGCAATCCAGTCGAGACACGGTGCAACTCTAAAATATCGTCATCAAGTCTAACAGTGCAGTACATTAAAAGAATGACAAGTCGGCCATGACGTACGGAAAAGGCTGCAGCACGTTGCAGAGGACACGGCCGGGTGGAAATGCTACCACAAACAGGCACACGAGACACTATCCGCACACGCGTGGCGCCAAAGGTCTTGCAAAAAAACAGGGATGATTCATAAAAAGTCAACAGAAAATAGGGGTTCGAATGTCTGACTTGTTCTTGGATAAAAGGAAAAAGTGCGTATTATTGACCGCATTTGTCTCGCTGTTCGTTTGTCCCTGACGTATGATCCACATGGACCCTAGGTCCTCCAAGCCAAGTTCTCGTTTCAACTCGACGGTTGCCCGGTGTCACTTCACTGTCTCTCTCTGTGACAGGGCATCTGTGACAGGGCAGAATCACCGGTATTTAGCAACATTTGGCGGTGGTTCGCAGACATTCCGACGACGAAATGGACAAGACGACATGTACCTCTCAGACGCGACGTACGAGGCTGCGACCCAACTTGGATGGGTGGCAGTACCAGTATCCGTAACTATCCAAAGAATAGAGCGAAAAGTCAAGCCACAGAATAAAGTGTGCATTTGCCTGTACTGCCTGTGCGGCCTGTGGTGTGCCCATTCTTGCGCTTTGTGGTTCCAGCGACTGGCAGTACAAGCGGCACGCCGACCACCTAGACGACGACAACAGCGCTGCAGCACGTCGGCGGCACACTCAAACGACTGGATGATTAGTCGGTACGATAGAGTGTAACCTCTGTATGGAAGCGACCTGCCACTTGTCGATCAGTCATGAAAGCTTGAATATGTGACGTAGACCCTGATGCGGGGAACTTGAGTAGATGGAAGTAGCTTTGCGGACAAATATAGCGGGGGGATACTGGAAGGTACCGCACAGAAGCCCTGCATGATACAGTGGACTCGAGCGCTGGCACGCACCCGCAACCCAGGGGGCCGACGCGATCGGTGGGGCCTCACTCCCGCAGAGTGGACTTGGGGCGTGGTGCGGGCAAGACGAGCATATCTGTACTTGACTGTATTGATTCGTGAACGAGGTTCAACTCATCCAAGGTACTAGAAAAATACATTATCAGCACTCCAATATTGCAATTCTGGCTTCAAGTCCACAAGGCTGCAGACAATGTCACTCCATGATGCCGGCTGTTGACGGCTGTTTGTTTGCAAGCTGCCGTCTGCCAGCTGCCCAACCGTAGATGCACCACTTTGCTCTCGTCCACCCATCAGATAGCAAGATCCTCTTCCTCTACCTTGAAATACGCCAATATTGAACATCATTGGTGCATCAACTTGGACAATGTAATCAATGCGCCAGCATGCATCGTCCCATTCCATCCCCTCTCCGCTCCAGATCTCGCCTGGTCCACTACCCGCCCTCTCCTTCCCGATAACCTCCCCTCCCCAGGTCAGCCCATCCGCTCTCTCGCCCAGCACCACTTTGCGTCATGCTCGCCTGCCCATGCATTTCCATTGCTCATGCTCCTCAGGCCATCTCCGACTTTTCTGCGCCAACCTACCCGCCTGCCAACCGAGACACCCAGCCCGTGGCAATGCGACTGTACACATGCGCAACAACAGCGCACGCGAAATGCTGGCATCACAGTGACAGCACATCGTCCAACGTTCCCCTGGGAAGACCGGGTCCCCGGGGTCCAACTTTACCGTGTCTCAATCCTCCCCGCAATAGATAACGGTTTACGGAACAGACATCCTGGCAGGCCTTTGCCAGACATTCAGGATCAACCAGCCTTTTTTTTTTCTTTCTTCAAAAGACTAGGTTGCGACACACCACGACGCAAGATGCATCTAGAACTGCATTTCCCCCCACCACCCTCCAGTGCCATCCAGCCAATTCCCTCGGCACTTGCTCCCCGACTCCGTCCAACCAGATGCCTGACAATTTGCAAGACTTGCTTTATCAGAAAAGCCACATTTTACGCAACAGGCAAGGTCCAAGTCCCCTCTGGCCTCACCAGACCCCGCTGCGATGACCGCACGCCTCATGACGACGCTGGCGGCGCTAGGGGACGTGGCTCGTTTCTTCACTTTGCGGGGTAAATGCGGACAAAAAACCACCAGCCCGACCGAACTAGGGTCTTCAGTCTGGCGTTTTCCCCAGAGTCTGCACAGACTGAATACCCCGCTCGCGCGATGGCACTCTGTTTCAAGTCTACCGCCACTTGTAGTATTAACTGATATACGGATAGCAGCTCGTCTGCTGTCCGGCTCGCAAACCAATGACGCTGGGCTGCGGAGGGCATTGGGTAGAGGGGGTGCGCCTCTGAGGCTATTGGTAGATCGGACACAACTCTCGAACTACCGGATTCTCTTGTCAAGAAATGATGGGGCTGGCCATCCTGGTGCGCACAAGTTTCTGCTCCTCTCGCACGACAACCTGGTCCACCCCTTCTTGAAGTCGGTTGTAAGCTGCCGCCTTGGCCAAGTGGAGGCACATGGGCAGACGACAACACCCTGCGACGCATTGGCAGCAACCCCATTGGTCAAGTCCAGCCTCATCATGTCTTCGCCCCAGAGACGTGCAGGTCCGGTTCCTCCACCAGGCTGCCCGATGCGGTAGGAGCACAGTACAGCACAGAAGCTTCGCATGATGCTCGAGGCTGGTGATGTTGGTTAACATAGAGCAGCAAACAGCCTTTTGACAGAGCGACGGTCGAGGTTGTTTCTGCGCGCTTGCTTGCAACTCGTTTGCTTGAATGTGACCGCTAGCAGTGTGCAAGGTGCATCAGTAGGCAACCATCCCACGCAACTTGCCTAGTGAGTGTCCATGGCAGAATCGACAAGATTTGTAGAGATGGGACATTATAGATTTTGAACGTGTGTAAAGATTGTAAATGCGCAGAGGCTGAAAGTGTGTATCAAGACAGCAGATCATGGCTCGTAAAAGCCAACCAAACTCCAAGAATGCCATAGTAGCTACACCCATCGCAGCAATTGAAAGCCAACAATGTAGCCCTAGACAGTCGTTATATTCATCCATCATAATCATAATCACCATCATCCCATTCCCCTCCTCCCCCCCCATCACGGTTTCCGCCTACCACAGAGACCGCACACGCCGCAGTCCCCGGCATTCAAATACCCCGTGCCCTCGCACCCCGCGCCGCCGCACCTCCACGCGCCCTGCACCGCGTCCGCCCTCAGCACGTTGCCGCACGCCGCGCACCGCACCGCCGCCGCGTCATTCTCCAGCGAGCACAGCGGGCACGTCCCAGCGCCCGCCGCATCACCATTCTCCGTCGACGGCGCTGCTGCCGGACGTTGCCGCTTCGGTGCCGGTGAAGCGGCAAGGCGATGGATTGTAATGGCTGGTAGCGTGGTTGGGATTGGTGTGGCCGCAGTCGGCGGCAACGACGACGACGACGACGACGCTGCAACTGGTCTTGATGCTCCTTCTTTGCGGGTTGGTAGTGTTGGCTTGGTGGGTGGCATAGCGTCGCGGATGTGCGGAATGTCGTGTAGACGCAGCGGCCGCGTGGTAACGGGGGTAACCTCGCGCAGCATATCCGTCTCGGCGCTTCTGCCTCTGCCTCTGCTGCTGCTGCTGCTCTCCGGCTCGGTCTTGACGCGCGGCCGCCCAGCGTCAGCCGCATTCTTCCTCCTCCCGCCGTCGCGTTCGGCCTTGAAGCCCGGCGGCCGCGTAAACACGCTCCGCAGTTCGTCGCGCTCGTTGCGCGCCGATGGGTCGTTGCCGTCCTCGTCCTCGCACACCTTGACCATGGCGCCGCCATCTCCGTCCTTCATCTTCTTCCCATCCAAGTCCACCGCATCATCCTTCTCCTCCTCCTCCAAGTACACCTCATACTCGCTACCACTTTCCGTCTCTTCACCCTCCTCATCCTCTCCTTGACTCTTCACATCCTCCACCTTTTGCTTGTCAAACCTCGCCAGCGCCGCCGCCGCTCTCAGCTCCCTGCCCCTCGCGCTCCCCGCCACGCGCGGCCTCCCAACCACCTTTTTCCCACCCTCCAGCTTCACCTTTTCCGCCTCGTCCGCGCCCAGCGCCATTCCATTCACGCCAAACTTTTTCGCAATCCGTCTTTCCTTTTGCTCCTTCCACGACCGCTTCGGTTTCCGCTTGCGGGCCCCCCGCCCCCGCGATCTATACGTGCCCCCGCAGAGATGCGCCGGGAGCGGCTCCTCCTCCCCCACGACGTCTCGCTCCCACGCGCCAGTATCGAGCGTCGCGCCCCGGCCCCATATCCCCTCCCCCGTGTATCCCTTTTCCCAGAGCGCCGTCATGGCGGCTGCGTAGGCGTCTCGGACGACCCAGAACGCGCGCGCGTGGTGCATGTGTGTGCAGTGCGCGAGCTCGTGCATCATGACCATTTGCACGTACCGAAACGGCAGCCACCGGTGCGGCGCGTGCACCGATTTCAGGACGAGCTGGATGACCTCACCGGCGTTGAAGTTGCGGCCGACGAATTCGCGGTTGGGCTCGTACTCTTCGAGTGTGACGACGGAGAGGTGGTGCTCCTTCATGATGGGGACTGGCGGGACTGTTAGCGAGAAGCAAGGAGGGAGGAGCAAAGGGGCTGGCGGAGGAGCGTACGGCATTGCGCGGCGATTCGCTCGAGGAATTTTTCGGCGGTAGAGGAATCGGGCCCAGGCAGAGGCTTTATAAAGACAATGTTGGGGTTGGGCTGTGTTCGCCGGGCATTAAGCCGCTGAATGCCCACCGGCATGGCAGTGGTGGCGCCGCGCACAAGTTGATGTCTCCGTAGGAGTTTGGGACTGAAGGCTTTTCTGGGAATAAACAGGCTTGATTTCAGTAGGCTGGGACAGTTGACGTGGTGTGGTTGATAAAAGGCTAAAGATGCAGCGTGACTGAACGCGAGTTTCTTGTCGCGAGATCACGTGATCTTAATTGCCATCATCATCGCCACATCTACATCATTTGCTATTTTCAAATTTCCGATGCGAAAACTATTTACATGTGTCAGATGCTTACAAGTTATTCAATAATGGTATCCATGTTGAATGCATGTCATGGTCTGCTCAAATGCCCCAGCCTCAGTAAAATAACAAAACGCTAGTTAATGCAAAATTATGTTCGCTAAATCACAAATGCATAAAGATGTCCAGAATCAAGACGCCTCTGTTCTAGACGCGGCGCGGAATTCTTCCCTCGCCTGAACGTTGGAAATGGCACTCTGAACGGCGCTCGTCAGGTCAACATGGAAGAGTGGCCTGTCTAAACCGCTGACGACCGCACCCTTGCGACGCTGGCGTAGCGTCCCTGCCAAATTCGGTGGCTTCTCGTCATCAAATGCTGTAGAGACGGGCGAGTCCAAGTCCGAGTCGCCCAGATCGCCCGCCTTGCCCATCTCCTCGTCAACCACCAGGCTCTGGCGAAAAGCCAGGTCGTGTGCGCTTTCCTCGGCGACTGCAGCGGCAGAGTCTTTGCCGCCAATCTCGGCCACGCTGAAAATGGAGCGCCAGCGGTGCGGAACGCTGTCGGAGGGTGTCGTGGGCACGCCAAAGCCGCCGGCAATGAGGGCGCGCTTGGTCCAGCGGTTGTTGATGCAGGAAATGTGCCAGTCCACAACCTCAGGGGCCGTGTACTTGTCAAGCTGGTTGCGCACATCAATGAGGCGTTGGACCGAAGTAATGTCTACATTGTTCACGGAGCTAAAGTCGAGAATGATGGCCTTGAGGGTCGGCAGTCGATCCTCGTGTGTCTCGCGGCTCTTGGCCGTCTTGCGGGGGCCGGGGTTGTTCCACGGTCGGTCACCCTTGCGGTCAAACATTTCGGGGCTGGTGCGCTGTGTCTGGGCCTTGATATAGTCGACAAGGTACTCCAGAGAGTGGTTGGCGTTGGGGTAGTTGAAACCCTCGGAGAAGCGGTAGATAAAGACGCCAGGGTACGGATTCTCGAGCTCAACCTCGGGGTTGGAGCCGTCGCCGTGGTCCAGAGGCAAGAATACGTTGCGTGAAGAGCTCTCCAGGGTCTCAGTAAAGGTGCCGTACTCGCCAACAACCTCTGAGTGGTCGGCTCCAATGACGTGGTCGCCGAGAACGGAGTGAACGCGGACCTTGCCCATGAATCGACCACGTGCCTTGAGAATACGGAAGAGAAGAATAGCCGCTGAAAGACTGACCGTGGCATACAAGCCTTCTTCAAGGTGGACAAAGACACTAACAAAGACACCAATGAAGAAGACAAAGACCTCCAGAGGCGAGACCCTCCAAAACTGGTAGATAGTGTTGGGAGGTGTGACGAGATCACCGACGGCGTGGATAATGACGGCAGCCAAAGTTGCGCTTGGAATGTAGAAGAAGACAGTCGTAAGAAGATAGGTGGCAATTAATACTACGAGACCAGTAATGATGCCGGCAGCAGGCGTACGGACGCCGGCCTTGGAATTGACAGCAGTACGGCTGAAGGAGCCAGTGGAGGGATAACCGCCGAGAAAGGGTCCGAGAATGTTGGTCATGCCAATGGCAACCATTTCCTGAGAAGGGTCAATGGTGTAGTTGTTTACACGGCCGAAAGACTTGGAAATGGCAATGTGCTCGACAAGCATGACAATGACGGTGGCGGGTAAGTGCATGGCAAATTTGGAAATGAGCGCGCTGTCCAATTGAGGAGAGCCGACGTTCTGAAAGCCCTTGGGGACGGCGCCAAGGACGCGAAAGGCCGGCTGCTCACGGCGGTTTCGATTGACGAGCCACGATATCATTGTGTAGAGTAAAATGGCAAAGACGGTTCTCATGGTATTGGCGAAGAAGATGAGGCGCTTCTTGTTGGGCCATCGTTCGGCGGCGCGGGCCAGCGTATATCGGATGAGATACAGTTGAAACAAGGCGGTAAGACCGAGGGCGGCATCGAGCTTGATATGAGGGAGGTTTTTCAAGGAATTGATGAACACTTTGTATGTGGCATCTCTGTTGGAGAAGCTGTGAAGACCGAGGAGAGCAGGCAACTGGCTGACGGCAATGGTGATGGAAGAACCTGTCATGAAGGCAGACAGGGATGTGATGGAGATCAAATCAACCAGCCAGCCAAGACGAAGTAGACCCATACCCAACACAATACAGCCTGCAATGATGGACAGGGAAGAGGCAATAATGTTGGCCGAGTAAGGCAAGCCAGAAGACGTCAGATCTGCCACGACGGTGCCGACGACGGTGGAGAGCACAGCGACGGGACCAATGGAAATATCTTTCGAGGTACCAAAAATCCAGTAGATGACGACGCCCATGAAAGAAGAGTAGAGACCAAATTGGGGCTCTAGATTAGCCAGCATGGCGTAGGCCATGCCCTGAGGGACGAGGATAGCACCAATGGTGATGCCAGCGATGAGATCACCAGCGAACCACTGCAGATTGTAATGCGTGATCCATGAGAGGAAGGGAAATAAAGATTTGATGTAGGCGGCCGTCTCTTGACGTGTAGGAACCTGCTCCTGAATCCACTCGAGAGAAGTGGGAGGGCCTTCGAAGAAGGAGTCGCTGGTCTGAGTGGACATGACAGACTCGCCTCTGGTGATGGTATCGCGGCCGCGGTCGGGGTCCTCCACCCGGATGCCAAGACCCTTGGCGAGGCCATGGCCGATCTTACTTGAGATGCCCGGCATGGCTGTGGCGTGAGACTTTCGTGTGGAGGCGGAGGAAGAGGAAGCGAGGAGAGCGGGAGGGGGAGGGCCTTATATCGCAAGAGGTGAGGCCGAAGCTACGCCGTCATGTCGATGTTGGTAAATGACGGCGTGGCAAGATCTAAGACAGTACGGTACGGTAGGTGCCGGCTAAGTCAGGGCCGAGCTGCCTTTTCGGGCGTTGAGGCAGTGTGCGAAACGTCTCTGGCAGAGATGAGGCTGGGCGCAACAGCAAGCTAGACAAGAAGAAGAAAACCGTCGAGGCCACGCTTCCCACGCCGCCGACGTAGACAGGTAACACGAAGGTATTTAGCACCGGCGCCGTGAATGTTGTGGCTTGACCGGGTGAGGGAGTAGCGTTGTGTAAGCCGACGAGCCACGAGACACACGCCCAACCAGTCGACGTTGAGTTCTGCGTCAGACGCGGCTTGTCGGCGTGGGGTCAGCAGGGCGACGGCGGAACAAGTGTGACTTGTCAGGGAGCGAAGAAAGCCGGAGAAGAGACAAAAAAGAGGCGTCTGATGGGGAGGGCAGCGGAAAGGCTGCTGGATCGGGAATCGCGGTGGTCGGGACGAGACGATGTCCAGGGAAGGAGAAATTGGTAGGTGTTGGTGTGGTGGGCGAGGACGGAATCGCGAGGTGGCGGGGTTGTTGTTTTGATGGAGGGGAGAGATGTCTTGGCCAAGTGCGGTTCCATGATTGCCTTGTCCACCCCGACGAGCCTTTTTTTGTTCTTCTCTTTTCCTTTGTCGTCGGCTGTTTTGTTCATCGACGCCGGAGACGCTGGAGAATCACGACATCAGGATGTCGTTGTAGATCCACATGGAGAGATGTCGCCATCGGCTCTAGCCTGGAGGAGCAAAGGCCAATCCACAGGTTTCAGTGGATGTTGAGCAAGGTCGCGAGTACCCAATGCGTCGGGGAGAAATGCCAAATAGATCATGTGAATGATACGTGTAGCTGCTATTTATATCATGGAGAACCAAAGCAGTGAAGGCGCTAGAGATGTGCTGCAGCGTCATTTACAGCGCGCCTCTGCTTCGTTCCAGGCGCACGACCCTTCTGGCTTCTGCAATTATAGGCGACCTTTGCTTACAAACGCGGCCCTTGACCAGCCGTCCACAAGATCTTGGACCTCGATTTCTTTCATCATGACCAATCGCCCGACGATCCGGTTCCATCAGCACCATATTTCATCTCGCATTCCAATTCTTTATCCTCTTTATCCTCTTTATCCATCGAGCTTCTTCTTCGACTCCATTTTTCCTCTAGTCCCACGTCGCAGACGTCATTTTCGAATTCCATCTGTTGCCACCTTTTACGACCCCCCAAATACAATCCTACCTCAACGCGGCACATCAGTTCTTCGCCGGCAAAACCGGCGCCCCAAGGCCAAGCTACACCCAAATGGCCCGGCGAGGGCACCAGCAGTTTATACGGCACCGATGTGCCGTCCGGCATACCTTTATTGGTACATGTCGTGCCGGCCTCTTGGCCTTTTGACTCAAAGCTGTTTGTTGTCAAGACGTACGATACCACGCTTGATCGGAGCGACACTGCTTGTGTTTCCACCACCGTAAGACCACACTAGCTCTCAGTCTAGGAAGGAGGAGACTTTGATTAAACATGACGCAACTGTAAATATGACTACAGAAATGACACTCTCTCGCACGCACATAGCCACCAGCAGCTATTGCAGCATCTCGACACCGTTCTAGGCCTGCCGATCAGCCGGATTGTCTAAGGAGTCCTTTGCCGTGTCTAATCAGACACTATTCCACAATCTAAATATAAGCTGCTGTCTGAAATATAAGCCTAGACCCCTATCCGCTGTCTCAAATATGAGCCTAGACCCCTATCTTGAGTCGGACATGATTGGTATTTCATCAATTGCCCGTTTTAAAAGAGAGCACGGCTCGAGCAACTTCTTGTACTAGTGTGTAGTGGTCAGGTATGACCACCACATACCTAACAACGTACATATCACACCATGCTAGCACCGAATTGCTATCCTTCAAAGCCTGAGTTGAAAAACCCTCTTCAATTGAAGACAGGTATAATTATTAATAACACATATCTGAAACAGCATTCCTCAATACGCAAGGCTGAGCCAGCTTTGCCTCACCTGTCCCACCATACCAGCCACCCCACTAAACCGCCACCACTCTACGCGGTTTCGCGACCACTTCTATGTATCATCTGCCTCTCTTCCTCACCCCCCCTTCTCGGGCCCTGCCCAAGACTCACAATGACCACCAGTCCCTCTCGCGAGGGCACAATGCCGACCGCTCACCACCACTTCCAGCAACCGACGCAGCACAACTCCCTCCTCCACACGGACCTCCAGCCGCCGCCGTCGCCGCGCACGCACCGCGCCCTACGCCGGCTGCAATCCGCTCACACGCTCGGCGCCAAAGCCGCGAGCCAAGGGAGCTTGCTCATCTCGCCGCACTACCGCGACGCGCTGCACCGCAATGCCTCTCCGGTGCGGAATCCCGGCGGCCCTATCGCGCCACCGCCGTCGCTGATGCCATCGGCAACGACGACAACAACAACAACAGTGGTCGTGCCGGCCACGACAAGCACGACGACGCAGCAGAGGCAGACCCGAGGCCGCGCCAATAGCGATGCCATCTCGCCAATGATGCACCAGATGAACGCCGTGGGCGCGACGCGGCGGACGGGGAGCAGCAAGCCCGTCTTCTCGCACGGCCACCTCTCGCTGCAGCAGATTATCCGCGAGGGCCCCAACGACGGTGACTTTATTGGGGCGCTGGAGAGCGCGCGGTGGAAAGTCGTCGACGAAGGCGTCAAGAGTGCCGAAGACGGCATGGTACGTGTTGCTCCTCCTCCTCCCGCGCAAGCATGTATCATATATTCCAGATGGGACGCAGAAAACTGACGCAGCCGTGTGGGAAACATGACAGTCCACCCTCCGCATCTACGTCTGGCTCGTCCTGCTCGACGCCCCCATCACGCCCACAGACGACTACCTCGCCCTCATCCACCGTGGCGCGTCGCCCGCCTACGCCAAGATCCGCAACGACACCTTTCGCACGCTGACGACGGACCCGCTCTTCCGGCGGCGCGTCAGCGAGGCGAGCCTCATTCGGCTCCTCAACGCCGTCGCCTGGAAGCTACACGACACGCGCGCGGAGGAACGGCAGATGGCGCGTGGAGGAGGAGGTGATGACGCGGCGGTGGCGGTGCCCAGCCGGCCTGGCAGTAGCCACTCGTCGGCGCGGCCGACGCTGGAATCGCTCACCGGCGGCAGCATGTCCGGGACGGCGTCGCGATCCGGCGCGCCGGAACCCGGCACCTACGTGCAGGGCATGAACGTGCTTGCCGCGCCGTTCTTGTACGCGGCGCGCAGCGAAGGCGAGGCTTTCGCCGCCTTCCACACGCTTCTGACGCGGGAGTGCCCCGCCTACATTCGCGGCGCCATGACGGGCGTGCACCGCGGCCTCGCGCTCGTCGACCGCGTGCTCGCCGTCGTCGACCCCCGTCTCAGCATGTACCTCACCGCCAAGGGACTGTCGGCCGAGATTTACGCCTTTCCCTCGGTGCTGACGCTCTGCGCCTGCACACCGCCACTGCCCGAGGTGCTCAAGCTCTGGGATTTCTTGTTCGCGTACGGGCCGCACCTGAATATCCTGTGCATCGTGGCGCAGCTCACCATTATGCGTGCGCAGATTCTCCAGTCTCCCAGGTATGTGCCCGTCGGGGTCTTTATGGTTTTTTTTTTATAACTTTCCCGGGTTTCTAATGCGGATGCGCGTAGCCCGAACAAGGTCCTGCGGTCGTTTCCGCCGCTCAATGCCGACCTTATCAAGAGTGTCACTATTGGCATCATCAAGCAGATTCCTGACGACGTCTACGCCGACATTGTCGTCCACGCGCAGTAGCACGGGCCTGTCTGTGCTGGCTGTTTAATTTCGTTTCTAAAGGTATTGTACTTGAAGGGTTTCAATGATTACGAGCCTTGCTCTTGCTAGGCAGACGCTTTTGACGTCCTCACGAATTTACGGTTTTTAATTTTTATGTGGTTTTCGGATCGGCTGTCATTTCATTTCATTGGAACGAATATTATTCTTCACAACGCATACACGTTTACGAGTGCATTGGGATACATCAGGACGGCTCAAAGGGAGTGAAATCTAATGTCTTTGATTTATAAACATATGAAAGGCTCGTGTAGCATCCACGCAGTCGTCCTGAAAAACTGAAAAACTGTGCGGAGTACTCATCTAACGAGTAATGTATGTTGAAGAAACGAATGTGAAAATGCCAGATATCAAATATGTCCCAAACGCCCGTATCTATGACGCGGTAAATGTATGCAGCATCCTGATGCATCTCATCTTCCGTCCGCCAATGGACAGTTTACTAGCCGCCAGGCGAGGCGACCTCTGTCGTCAATCATATACCGTCCGCATAACCCACATCCCTCATATTCTCTGCGTCAACATCGTACATATATAAAAGTGCCACCTGCGGCTGTGATCATCATGTATGCGGCAGATACAAGTTGTCTAGTAGGCAGGGCAACCGCCGAGAGCGCGGCCAAAAGCATTGGCAAAGAACTGCTGCATGGCCGTGTAGTGAAACATGATACCACCGAGCACGGCAGCGTGCCAGAGGTTGTGGCTGCCGCCAATGTAATCAAACATGCCAGGCCACCAACACTCGGGGATCTTGCTTGCGTACACTATGGCGCCGCCAAAGTAGACGAGCACCGACTTGAGAATGGGCGAGTAAAAATCAATAACAAACTCGGAGCCGTGTGTGTAGAGCAGCTGCAGAATAGGCATGAAGCCCGTCAGGGCCAAGCCGACAAAGAAGGCGACGCGCGCCCAAGCCATCTCCGGTCCGTTAAACTTGGGATGCCAGGGCAGGATGACGCCGCCCACGCCGAGAAAGGCCGTCAGCAGCATATAGGTCCAGCGACTGACGGGGTCGCAGTAAAACGCCGTGTACTCGGTCGTCATGATGGACGCCGCGATGAGCAGGGAGATGCCCGTGTAGTCGACGCAGGCAAAGATGGAGATGGCATTGACGTCGGCGACAGAGTTCATCGTGTGCCAGATGACGGAGCACACGAGCGTGAGGCAGGCCATGATGAAGAAGACGGCCGCCACAAAGACGTCGCTCTTGGTGCTGAGCGAAAAATTGGTGCTGGTCGGGTAAAAGTAACAGGCGACGGCAAGCACCAGCACCAAGCCGAGAGCGTGAGACCAGATGTTGATAAACTCGTTGGAAATGTTGAACATGGAGCACACGCACTCGAGCTTCGTCTCGGTAAAGCGATAGCCTTTGTGGATGTGAGGGTTGTTGCGCCACGGGACGGGCAGCTCATGGTACGCCAAGAGTCGTCTTTCCTTTGCCAAAAGAATGGCTTGCTGGATGTGCTCCTCCAGAGACAGGGCGGCACGCTTGGCGCGCTCGAAACCCTCGTCCATGACTTCTCTGGCACGCTCGATGCTTTCCGTGGCCACACGACGACCCTCGCCCATAAAGGCCCCGGCGGCGGTGGCGGCATTGGCAAAGCTCTGCTCGCGCAGCTTGTGAGCACGCTCCTCAAACTCTGATAGCATGCCTTCGAGCAGATCAATACCGACGCATGCCTTTTCGTGGAGCGACTCAGTCGCCGCCAGCGTCTCCTGGTACCGGGTCTCTAGCGTCTCAACCATGACATGCAGACGGCGGCGACCCGCGCCAATGACTTCCTCGGAAGCCTGGGAGCAGCGGGTGCGGACGGCCTGGAGGGTGGAAAAGGCGCGGGAAAAGTTGTAGTCGCGGCCCATGTCGCCGTAGCGCTCGATGAACTCGAGGCGGCGCTCCAGCTCCGAGAGGAAGAGGTCGACCTTGAGCAGCAGGCTCTCCTCAGTATCCATGATTTGGCCGACGATGGACTTGCGGCGCGGGAGGGAAAAGGAGTGGCGGCGATGGTTGAGGGACGGCTGGTCGTTGGCGACGGTGTCGGCGCCGGATGTCGTCGCGGACGTGAGGGCGTCCTCGCTCTTGCTCGGCCTGCCGGAGCAAGTTGGTGTCAAAGCTGTGACGGTCGGCATGGTGGGTGAAATGGCCGCGGGGTGGGTTGGGGCTAGACGCAACAACTCATGAGGGGAGGAAGAGGAGGCCGGGCGCGCGCAGGTGTCCAAAGGGTTGCTGCTGCTGCGGCTGGCTGGCTGGGCTGCAGAGGACGTGAGGCGGTGCTGCGAAATATTTTCGGATCGACGTCGAATGGGATGCGGCACGAGCAGTCGGCCTCTGCAGCAATTGGTTGGGTAAGGTGAAGGAGAAATGGGGGTCCCTGCGGTTTATTAATGGATGCCAGCTTCTCAACAAAGCCAACGTGGGTGGAGAAGAGCGATGCGAGGCGATTCGCCCAGGGGAAATGCGGATGCTGATTTCGGCCAAGGCCAACGTGCATTCGGAGTACCGATGGTGAAGCGGCAAAGATAGAGTTTCGCAGCACAGGGAATCTACGCATGCACTGGCATGTTGGGACGACAAGAAGAGCGAAAGAAGAGGGATTTTCCGTATTTAATGCACGCCGGAATTTGTCGTGACGTGAGAACCTTGGCGGCAGTCCCCGTTTGTAATAAGATCAAGTGGCGTGGAGAGGCTGACGGTGGCTTACCCAATTAATATCATCAATTATTGCCTCGGCCGCTGGATTCGACGCAACAGCACTGCCAGACCATATTGCCAGCACCTGAGGCCTGTGGCTTGTGCAAGTGTGGCTAGCTTGGCGGCCTTGCATTCCGAAGTTGACCCAGCTCGATTGTTACCAGTAACTTGCTGCTGATCTGTTTGCAACACACGGCAAATTACCACCAACATTTGGGAATCGACACAACGACCACATCATTGCATTGAAGCCATCGTCCAAATGACTGTCGACAAAATCATCAGCGACCCCAGCCTCGCCGCTGTCCTGCAGGTGTCGGACCAGGCACGCGATCAGGCCCTCGACCTGCTGCAACTAGTCGCTCAGGCCAGCACGCGCCCGACGACCGAAAACCAGGTCGAAATTGCCAAGCAGCAGAAGCGTCTCCTGACGAGCATCTCGCACCTGCGCGGCCTGCAACGAAACGCGTCGTTTGCGGCGCGGGGCACCAAGACACAGACGGCCGAGCGCCGCCAGGACGTCGACCGCCTCCATCTGCAGCTGCAGAACCTGTACTACGAGCAGCGTCACCTCCAGGGCGAGATTGTTGCCTGCGAGTCGTACGAGTACGTGTTGAAAAGCTGGCTCTCACGAGCCCAGCTGCACGGTTGCTGCGTATGGCTGAGCTAATACTTTCTATAGTCACAAATATCAGCAGCTGCCGCTGATTCCGGTAGAGGACTTTCTCGCGCAGAACCCAGACCGCGCCACCGATGACGAAAATGAGCTCATGTATGCGAGGATTGAGCATGAGAGAGCCGAACGGGAGGGCCTAGAGCAGCGTCGACAAGAGCTGCTCAAGAGGAAGCAGAAGCTGATTGCCGAAAACATGCGCCGCAAGGAGGATCTTGCCAACCTGGACCAGAACCTGGAAAAGTTTATTGACGTAAGTGGGCTGCAGCTGCTGGGCAATTCGAGCGTGCTAACACGGAGATAGGCCGCCAAACCCATCCTGGAGCTCTTTGAAAAGGCTCCTTGAGGAAGCGAATGAGACACAATCAAAGCATAGAAAGATGGCGACATGCGAAGGGCCCATGATCAATCATCGCGTGCTTGCGAAGCTAGAGCCACCCTGGTTGCATATGAATCAGGCAAGCTGGACGTGATACCAACCACAGCTACGCCAAGCAGATCCAGCTCCATGCTGGTCTAAGCTATATTAGCAAGGCTGAGTCTGCACGAAGGAAGGCACGTGAGCAAAAATCGTCTTGTCGGATTCGGACTTTGAATATGATTCGGTCAGCACAGCCACTTCAGACCAGACAGTCAATGGAGGCTAATGCCCTATAGCTCTGGCGAGAAATGGCAACCTACTTGTTAATCACTGCGCAAGAAGCATTCAAAAATCTATAGGCCCTCGAGTGGATGCAAATTTCGAGGTCAAGGACAGCGATGGTGGTGGGCGCAGAGACTACGAGCTTGATCTAGAGGCGCGGTTTTGAAGCATACGCAAGCATAAGCTCCAAATTCAGCTGATCCCGCCGCAAGATAGCTGATGTTGGCTCTCGCACTATCGTTTCCCGGCACACCAATTGTTCACTATCAGCGTTCAGGTGCGACTATGCTGCTACATTTCTCACCAAAACAAGTTCGTTCTATGAATAGGTTAACATTTATTTGTCGGGTTATTATTTACCTTTCCCTCGACTTGAGTGAAACACGACTATAATGTCTCCTCAGCTGAGCTGCTAGGCTGATTCAAAAGTCCACACCCCTTTCCGCGAATCTCAAAGAATTGGGCGGCCCTCGTTGCTAAAGACCCCCGATCGGGATTGACTTCGGTTATGGGCCGTCGGCAATCCGGCCACTATTTAGAAATATGACCCCAAAAAACGTTGTCGGCGTCGTTTTGTGGCACAGGCTAGGTCTGGTTGGAGTTGCGCTAGTTGGTTGCCATGTACCTTTTTGTTTCCCAGCAAGGCTTCGAATCTTTCGAGATTGGCGAGATATGATGGAGTACTTGAGCTTGGAGCTGCGACGTGTAAGCCACTATAAAGGAGCAAAAAGTTGTGTAGCCAGTCTCGCAACTAACTAGTCCATGCTTGGATATAATCTCGGCTCCTGTTTGAGATTGAGACGATATGCAGGTTTGCTATGCCCGCCCTCTCTACTGCGCCTTTCCAACTGAGATTTTAATTATATAGCAAACAAAAGCGGGCAGAGAAGGTCTTTTTTTTTGTGATTTCAATCTCGAGTCTGCGGTGATGATGCTCGTGTTGCTCGTACTCGTATGTTTCGGCGCCGCGTGTACTTTGTGGTAGTGGTGGCTGCTCAGTGGCCTTGGCGCTCCCTTTTTGCTTGTCAATGGAGGGTAGGCAACATTGAAAGTTGAGACTGCAAAGGTCATATAGGAGAAACGTCATGAAATAAAACAGGCCAGCAAACCAGCTGCGGTTCAGTTGTGTGCCGTGAGCGAGGCGGGACGCCGGTTCTCCGGAATCGCATCACGTCGAGCTGCGGAAACACAGGTCTTTCCTATTCCTGGCATTGGCTACTCACGGGGCATTTTCTCTATTGTATCCCGGAGTAATATGACGCACATGACGCCTCTGGTTCTAGAGTCTCTTTGTAAAGGCAGAAGAGGGCAGTGGCGTGCGAGCGGAAAGGAATCTTGCCAAATGACCACGTGCCAAATTTTCAGAGTATCTACATACAGATTGATCACTACTATGTACACACAGAAATCAGCGAGCGCAGCACCTACCTATATCAAAAATGATCCTCTGCCGCTGCACTTGCCCACCAGCTTTACCGTTGGTCGACTTACACGGGGCAAGGCCCAACAACGTGATTCGAACCCAATTGCTCGTCACCGTTTCCTGCCACCATCTATTCATATGCACAAAAGCTCACGGTTCAACTTCAAGAAATAGGTTTCGAGCCGTCACAAGTTTTATGCTGCCGATAGTGTTGGGCAGCAGAGACTACATGCTTGACAGGTACCGGCACCCCGCAGGCCCCCAAGTATAGCGCCTCTACCCTCCTGTAGACTTACCTCTCAGCCCACCGACTGTACACTTGGCACCGTCTATCTTGTCTACTTTAATTTTCTCCAGAGGCTAGCCGTCTATCTAAGCTCTTGATACCAATGGCTACCTAAAAAGGACGCTATAACTTTCAGAGTCTGAATAGTTGATATTACTAGTGCACGTTGTAGTCTTTTGTGGTCCAAGTGGCCCGCGGTGAGATATCCAAGAACAGCAAATTCGTCCCACAATGTCCGAGGTGCATGGGTTTAGCGTCTTGAATCGGAATATTTTCGAGATCGAAATAGCTATTTCCCTTGACTGACCCGTCTTATGCATGCTCAGTATTAACAAGACAACGTTGAAGGCGGTGGAGGAACAGAATTGTAGTGCCCACTTAAATTCTGGCGGGGTTTTTCTTGGTTGCTGAGACAGCAGCTTTATGGAGCCTCGATAAGACCTAATCGCAGCCTTGGATTGGCTCAATGTGCTTTTTGGTGGGGCGGTCCCTGGCTGTAGGTGGGTGGCAGAAAACTGCTGGACAAAGATTTTTTCCAGAGGCCGCGACGGCGCAACTTGAAAAAAAAAAAAGTGACGCCCTTCCAGCTTCTTTTCCCTCCATCCTACTTCACACCCTTACCACCTCTTTCTTCCGTACCCGATCTCGGATTCTGTTTCGTTGTAGACTTGACCTTCTATATACGAATCATTTCTAGATCTTCTCTCTTCTTTCCTTCACTTTTTCATATCTCCATCTTCAAAATGGCTGGCATCTCTGGTCCCGTCTATGGCCTCGAGGTCCCTCCCGGCGAGATCCTGATTCCCGCCTCCATGGACTTCCCTGCCTCCGTAAGTTGACTATAGTAAACCGGTCGCAATTGCGCTTGCATTGAGTATCTGATGCCGCTGCATTGGCCCCGCGGCACGACTTTTGCGTCACCGACTAGACCTGAAGCTAACTCCATACCTGATAGTTCCGCATTACCATGGCTGCTGTTGATCCTACTGAGGAGCCCGAGGCTGATGAGGAGGGCAATATCCCCAAGATTCCTCGTTCTACCCTCCGTCTTGTCAAGCGCGCTTTCCCCGGCCTCGACGAGGACGAGGACGACGAGATTGATGATGAGTACCTGAAGGCTCTTCTCGGTGCCTCTGACGATGATGACGAGGATGATGAGGAGGAGGAGGAGAACGGCGGCCCCAGCGACCCCGCCAAGTCCAAGAAGTCCAGCCAAGCCGCTGCCATCAAGAAGCTCCTTGCCGCCACCCAGGACGATGATGATGAGGATATGGAGGATGCCCCCACCAAGTCCAAGTCCAAGGGCAAGGGTAAGGCCGCCGAGGTAGATGATGATGATGAAGACTCCGAGGATGATGAGGATGATTCAGATGACGAGGAGGGCGCTGACCTGGAAAACTTTGTTATTTGCACCCTCGATACCGAGAAGGTAAGCCTGAAAGCCACAGCCTAGCCACCTGCCCCCGCTAACTTTTTCCAGAACTATCAGCAGCCCCTCGACATCACCGTGAACCAGGGCGAAAAGGTCTTCTTCGTCGTGTCCGGCACCCACACTGTTTACCTCACTGGTAACTACATCATGGATGACGACGAAGACGACTACGACGAGGATGACGACGAGGACGACTACGACCACTCCCCCGACGAGCTCGAGTACGGCCTGGGTGAGGACGATGATGAGAGCGACGACCTCGACGATGTTGCCGATCCCCGTGTCACCGAGCTCGACTCGGAGGACGAGGATGCGCCTCAGCTGGTCGATACCACCAAAAAGGGCAAAAACAAGCGCTCTGCCGAGGAGGCTGAGAACCTTGACGAGCTGATTTCCAAGGACGGCGTCAAGCTCTCCAAGAAGCAGCAAAAGAAGCTCAAGAACAACCAGGGCGAGGCTGTCGCAGCTGACGACAAGAAGGACGCTAAGAAGGTTCAGTTCGCCAAGAACCTTGAGCAGGGTCCTAGCGGCTCTACCAAGGCTGCTGTTGGTGTCAAGGTCGTTCAGGGCGTCACTGTTGACGACCGCAAGATTGGCTCCGGCCGCGTTGTCAAGAACGGCGACAGCGTCGGTGTCCGCTACATTGGCAAGCTCCAGAACGGCAAGCAGTTCGATGCCAACAAGAAGGGCAAGCCTTTTACCTTCAAGGTTGGTAAGGGCCAGGTCATCAAGGGCTGGGACGTCGGTGTCGTTGGCATGTCGATTGGTGGCGAGCGTCGCCTGACTATCCCTGCCAATCTCGCCTACGGCCGCCAGGCTCTGCCCGGCATTCCCGCCAACAGCACGCTGACCTTTGATGTCAAGCTGCTCGAGATCAAGTAAACGCATAGCGTCTGTTTTGTAATCTCGTGTTTCCTTTGTATTTATAGCCTTCTCACCAGAATCGCTGAGTTTAGGCTGGACATTTTTCGGGCTTGGAGTTTACATGTTGTTATCTATCGTGCAATCAAGAGCCTGGCGCGTGCATCAAGGGGCTGCAAGGTTCCGAGATGGTGTCAAGGCGAGGACTTGCATTGCATGGGTTGGCGTATAAGTCATTACTTTGTGTATCATCTATCCTGATAGTAGCTGCTAGCCTTGTCTAGACGCATGCCGTCATGAATAAAAGTTGAATTTAGATGTTTTGATTGGCTTCACTATTTGCCCAGCATTTTTGCATTTGGCCTGTCGCGCTCAATAGCGTTCTTTCAGTGTTTTCTTCCTGCAGTGAAAGAGCTGCTTGCACCCCTCCTTCCCATGAAGTCATTTCGCGCGGCACTGCCTACTTCCAACACTCTCAACATGACGCATTGCTTACTTTCTTCAAGTCATCCCAATAATCGTCATTCCTTTTCTATTCAACAGTTATAGTCCACCGTCCAGGATCGCCCACATGTCGGCGCATGGCGCTTTGTGGGCAACCAATATTGATTGTATGGGAGTTTCGCTAACCACAGTCTCGTCAACCCGAGGCACTTTTATTCTTTCATAATGGAGACTACAGAGGCAGTCTCGGTCGATTCGCCCAACTATGGCTTGGTTTCTGTGGACTCGGAGATGCTCAAGCTGCGACGAGCCAGTTCCCGCGTATGGTCAGATTTGCGAGGAGCATTCAAGGCAATTGGCAAAAGTACAGAGTATGACGATGAAGGACAAGCGACAAGTCTAATTCAAGTAGCAGGCTCTCACAACTCGAACACTATCGAACACCGATCCGAGGACGCTCAGTTGGTGCCCATGAAACGAGATGACAGAGTCCATGAGCTGCACTCATCAAACAAGGAAAAGGCCATGACACCTGGTGAATTAGTGAAGCGGCTACGGCTCGACACTCTTGGCATAACACCCAGCACTACAGTCATTCTTCGCAGTTCCCCGTCGCGAAACCGGCGTCGACGCAGCTCGGCGCAAGTCCTGAATAACATGTATACGCAAGTTGGAGCTGACTCGTTGACGCCGCCAACGAAAAATATTGTCAACCAGGTGCCAGAAGACACTAGCTCATCTCGCAAGACATCGATGGAGTCGCTTGTATCTACCTCGGATCGAGAGCGACTGAAGCAGCGCAGCACGCACAGGTTTCTACGTGCCAGGTCGAACCCAGAAACCCTGACGACGATCAAGGAGTCATGTCAGGATACTTTCAAGCCCACGATTCTGACAACGGAAAAAGCCGCTGCCATCAAGATCAGTGTGGAAACTTACTACAACGAGTTATTGACCATACCAAACTCGCGACTCCATCGGCGACATTATTTGGAGGCGCAGCTCTACTACCGTCCCCAAATGTCCATGGAGGAGAAGGACGCCATCCGGCGAGCATTTTTCTACCAAGAATCATGCTACCTACGACATTGCCGCATTCTCAAGGCGCAAAGTCAAGTAAGACGAAGGATGAAAATGAGCGCGCATTCCCGACAAAACTTTGAGCCCGTTCAAGTCTTGGGCAAGGGCAGCTTTGGGGTGGTGCGACTTGTCCGCGAGAAGAAGACGAACACTCATGGGCCGTCGCAAGTGTTTGCCATGAAGGTGATTCGAAAGTCTGAAATGCTTTTGAGCAGCCAAGAGGGTCATTTGCGCGCAGAACGGGATTTCCTTGTCGCAGCAGAGGGGTCAAACTGGTAGGTTTAGCAGGTAGAAGTGTTGATGAAGCTGACGTTTGGTAGGATTGTACCACTTGTAACGAGCTTTCAAGACTTTACCAATCTCTATCTCGTGATGGAGTATATGCCCGGTGGTGACTTTCTCGGCATGCTAATGCGTGAGAATGTGCTGCACGAAACAATTGCTCGATTTTACATTGCGGAAATGATTTTGGCCGTGGAAGAAACGCATCGACTCAAGTTTATCCACCGCGACATTAAGCCAGACAATTTTCTGATATCAGCTTCCGGGCATCTCAAGATATCTGACTTTGGCCTCGCTTTTGACGGTCACTGGTCCCATGACGCGGCATTTTACAGCTGGCATAGACATTCTTTGTTTCAGCACTTTCGTCTATCAACAGACGGGGATGCCACGACCGGCGATGCAAATGCTGGCAAAGGTGGCGCGAAGAAGCTTGCAGCGCATGAGCAAAACAAAGGCTACCAGACTGCATACAAGGATTTGAACCACTTCAACCCGCGAAGTAGCACCAGATGCCGTGCAACTGCATACTCGGTGGTAGGTACGAGCCAATACATGGCGCCAGAGGTGATTGCGGGCGGAGGCTACGACGGAAGATGCGACTAGTGGAGCATTGGCATCATTCTGTTTGAGTGTCTGTATGGCTTCACGCCATTTGGAGCAGGCAAGGGCAGAAAGGAAACGAAGCAAAACATTGCGGTAAGTAGTGTTGGCTGTAGGGTGAAGTTGAGCTGACTGTGTGCAAGAAACACAAGGATATATTCTGTTTCCCATCGCGACCAGCTGTCAGTGATCGGTGCAAAGACTTGCTCTTTTGGATGATTCATGACAAGGAAAACCGCATCTGCTCAAAGAGGTATCAGCACAAAGACCGATGCCCACCCGGGCCGAATCGAATGACGGATTTGTTTGGGCGACACGTGTTTCCAGATGATGCCGAGGACATTAAAGATCACAGATGGTTTAAGCATTTTGCTTGGGACCAAGTACAGAACATGACGCCGCCGTTTGTGCCCAATATATGCAGTCCCGAAGACACGCATTATTTTGAGGAGTCGGAGCCATTTAACGACTGGTCCGAGTCGAACCCGGGTGCTTGCCCGAGCCCCAACCAAGTGCACAATATTCTGCGAGACTTTCGCCAGTACGTGCAGCAAGTGGCAGTGGGACTTGTGGCCGAGCCGTACAGCTCGTCTAGCCTCCGAATGATTGATTCCGAGTTGGAAAATTCACCAGAATTATCAGAGGGCGAAAAGCAAATGCTCAAGCGCTTCATCAGGTTGTATGGACGGCGACAGCGAAAACGGCCACGGGACGTGCTGCTGCGAGATGACAAAATCAAGGATGTGGTGATGGAAGTGAGAAAGTCGTCGGCATTTATGGGATACTCGTGGCGACGAATGCCTCCGGCCGGATTCATGATGCCAGAGCTGCAGCAATGAGAGGTCCTTGAGCAATCATGTGCTGGCGTCTTGGGCTTGCTTACTTGGCTTGAGTAGACTTCACGTTGAAAAGTTGTTTGGTTTTTCTTCAGCGCAGTTTAGAATGTGTTAATTCAAAAGAGATATTGATATTATTAATGCAGAGATGGGGTATCGTACAGTGGCTTGGACTGAGTCGTACAATGGCAGGAGGCGGTGCTAGAAATAAAGGAATACTCAATTCGCTCCGAGCCATAGTATTAGTAGTTGTTGATCCATCAAAAAGGCTGACTAACCACCGCTACAATCGGCCACCCTCACAACACTACGTGGTCTCGAGCTTTCGACAATGCTACATATGACATGAACTATTTTGCCATTCAAGATTGCTAGTCAACTCGGCTCTCATCGCGTTGAATAACGATTCTTGTCCCTTTTTGCCAGGATAACAGCGAGCGCCAACGCTCAACGAAGCCAAGCCTGCATGCGCCACGGCACCTTAATTCTTGTCCAGCAGTCAAAGCTTACGCTGGCACTGGGTAGCTGAGCCTCGCTCGCTCGTTCCCTTTTGTCGCCATTTCCTCCATCTTGCTCCTCTCCTCGATCAATTCCCTACAAAAAAACACACGAAAACGCGCGCGCACCAAACTCGGTCCGTTAAAAACAATAGCATTTCCACATTCGCCATGGCGCAAATACTTCAGGATCTTATTTACTCATTGGGCAATTGCCTGAGCTGCTTCCCGGGCTCCCCCACACTCAAAGTCAACAGCCGCAGTTTCAAGATTTTGCAATTACTCGGCGAGGTGAGCTTTCCTTTTCTTCTTCTTCGTTTTTATTTATTTATTTATTTTGTTTTGTTTTTTTTGTATTCTGCGCGCGCGGTTGTTTGCCCAACTGACCAAAAACAGGGAGGCTTCTCCTACGTCTATCTCGTCCAAGACTTATCCACCAAGGAACACTTTGCCCTCAAAAAGATTCGCTGCCCGTTTGGCGCCGAGTCGGTCCAGCAAGCCATGCGCGAGGTCGAAGCGTACCGCCTATTCCAACACGTCCCCAACATAATCTCCGCCATCGATCATGCCGTCGCGACTGAACGCGGCGGGGCTGCCGCCGCCGACGAGGCAGCCAACAAGACCGTCTACGTTTTGCTGCCGTACTACCGCCGCGGCAACCTCCAGGACATGATCAATGCCAACCTCGTCAACCACGCGCGCTTTCCCGAGCGCCATCTCATGGCCCTGTTCCTCGGCGTGTGCAGGGCCCTTCGCGCCATGCACGATCATCACGCCCCGCCGGCGGAGCGCATGGAAATGGGCCACGAGGCTGACAATGATCCGGGTCCGAGTAGTAGCAGCAGCAGCAGCAGAAGAAGCAGACGAGGAGGCGCTCGATCGTCTACGAAGCGCACAGAGGAAGACGAGGAGACGGAGCAGGAGCGGCCTCTGATGGAGGCGGAAAATCAGATTGGACAAGGCGGCAAGATCAAATCCTATGCGCATCGCGACATCAAGCCAGGTTCGTCTCCCTTCCCCTGCCCCCTTCAACGTCAATCAATTGCATCTACTCACACTTCCTCCCCTCCCCTCTCTCCCCGCCTAGGCAACATCATGATTGACGACTCCGGTTCGAACCCCATACTCATGGACCTCGGCTCCGTCGCGCCCTCGCCCATGCCCGTCACGTCACAGTCGGTCGCGCTGCAGATTCAAGAAACCGCCGCCGAGCACTCCACCATGCCCTACCGCGCCCCCGAGCTCTTTGACGTGCAGACCGGCACCGTCGTCGACACAAAGGTCGACATTTGGTCCCTCGGCTGCACCCTCTTTGCCTGCCTCGTCGGCAAGTCGCCCTTTGAGATGCGCTCCGACGAGACGGGCGGCACCCTGTCGCTGTGCGTCATGGGCGGCGACTGGCGTTTTCCCGATCAGTCGCCCAACGGCGCCAGGCGCGTCAATAGCATCCAGGTCGCCAAGGCAAAGGCCGCCGCCGCCGGTGGTGCACCTGGCGCAGCTGGCGCAGCAGGTGCAGCAGGCGCGGGAGAGGCCTCCTCCTCTTCGGGGGAAGCCGTTATTAGCGAGCCCATTCGCGAAATTGTCCGCGCTTGTCTCAAGGTTGAGCCGGCGGAGCGGCCCGATATACATCAGCTCATCACCATGGTGGAAAATGTTATTCAAAACCTGCCTGGTGGAGATGCAAACTCGTGATTTGACCAGCGTACATGCATTGTACAAGTATATTACCATAGCTGCCTTTTTGTTTTTCCAAACCCATAGTGGCCTTTCGAATGGCCCATCACGAGCGTTTACTTGTTTCATCTATCCAGGATAACCACAATTGCCTTTAGGAATGTGTATTGATCATATTTACTCGGGATAAAGGCCTAACAATGATACTACATTCAAATTCATGCATCATTCCGCGCATTTCTCAGGGCAGTGCTGCTTCAACTTCCATACATGCGCACCCTACTTCATTGTCGCCCTACAGCTGAAGCTTAAAGGTGGCCACCTCAAACGGTCGCAGTTTAATTGCAAACTTGCCGCCGCTAAAAGGCACGTCGTCGCCTTCGTCCTCGAGAAGGTTGCACTTGGACACACGCTTGACATCAAAAGTCGTCTCAATTGTGCCTCGGCTGTGACCACCGAGCGACTCGTACACTCTGACAATGACGCTCTTTCCGGGGTTGACGCAAAGACCCTCGCGGCGGCTCACATCCTCGTCATCGTGACCGCGTTTGATGGTATCCAAAATCAGCGAAGCAGACTCATCGACATTAACCAGTCTGATCGGGGCGCTGCCGAGGTTGTTAACAGTGGCCTTGGGCGCCGAGAGGACTTTAAGGGGAGTGTTGAAAGCATAGCCAGCTCGAACGGTGGCTGACGAGAGTGCACCTTTGTGAGGGAAGATGGCCCAGCGAATAGTATGTTTGCCCATGTCAGCATGCTCATCAGGCGATTTGGGCGAGCGCAAAAGGGACAGGCGCATCACCTTGCCCGCCGTGGCAAAGCCGTATTTGCTGTCGTTGAGAATCGAAACACCATAGTTGTGCTCCGACAAATCGGCAAACCTGTGGCAGCACACCTCAAACTTGGCCATATCCCAGCTGGTGTTGTAGTGGGTGGGACGCTTGGTGATACTGTATGCAGTCTCATAAGAGGCCTCATTGTTGACAATGTTGACGGGAAACTCAACTTTGAGGAACTTGGAATTTTCATGCCAGTCAACCTCAGCTGAGCACTCGATCCAGGAGGGCTGTCCCTTGAGTGAAGCGGAGAGGCTAATGTAGGACTTGATGGAGCTTTCCTTGCTTATCTGAATGTCCGTAACCAGCGTCACCCGGTGAGGCTTGATTTCGTGGACGCGAGTCCCGCCATATTCCAAGTTTTTCTTGGTATTGAGATGATAAACCTCGACATCCCAGGCCTCCCAGTAGATGGGGATATCATCAAAAATGACAAACTTGTTTGCGTTGCCGCCCTTTTCGACAATCTCGCGGTCGTTGAGGCGATCATGGAGAGACGTGATGCAGCCACCTTCGACTTCCACCCGAAAGTGCTCGTTCTGGAGGACGAATTGATCCTTGGAGACTTGGCGGAGGGTAACAGCAGGTTCAGCGCCCTGGGTCTTGAAGGAGCGGACGGGAAGCAGCTGGCCATCTCCGCAGGCGACGCCAACTTCGGTCTCAGAAATCTCGACAATTTCCTTACGGTGCCAGGGTAGTGTGTTGAGAACGACGGTTTCGTGGGCAGATGGAGAACGGACATCGGAGATGTTGAGGCTCTGGTAAATCTCCTTCAAAAGAGTGTGACCAGTCTTGAAAACTTCAGCGTAGAGCTTGTCCGTGTCGTCATAGCACATCTCAATGGAACTGCCGGGAAGGCAGTCGTGGAACTGGCAGAGCAAGACCGTCTCCCACATGTCATCAATATCTTTGGTAGGATACTTGTAGGACTTGTTCTTAATGGAGGCAATGGTGGCGAGCTGCTCGATATCGCGAAGCATGACCTCGGCCTTGCGGTTGTAGTACTTGTTGTTGGCCTGTGTAGTGTAGGTGCCGCGATGGAGCTCAAAGTACAGCTCGCCGTACCATGTAGGGAAAGCGTCGGCCTTTGCCGTGAGGCGATCGAAAAAGTCATCGACAGAAAGACCAAGCTTGAGCTTGGGAATGCCGCCAATGGTGTTGCTGATGCCGGCGCAACGGCGCAGCTTCTCGAGGTGTTGCCAGGTGGGACCACCACCACCATCACCCTTGCCGAAGACGAGGAGCGAAGAACTGTCTGTACGCATCGTCTTGTGCTTGGAGATGCTCTTGCGAAGGTCGCCCAAGTTGGCCTCGGAGGTGTACGTCTCCGAGGGAGGCATGTGGCAGATGACTTGGCTGCCGTCTGGGCTGACCCACATGAACGTGGTGTGTGGGAAAGTGTTGATGTTGTTCCAACTTAGCTTTTGCGTCATGAAGCGGTCCATGCCGGCAAGGCGGCAGAGCTGTGGCAGCTGGCTGGAGTAGCCAAAGGTGTCAGGCAACCAAAAGGTGCGGCTGCGGGAGCCAAACTCGGACTCGAAGAAGCGTTGGCCGTAAAAGAATTGGCGGAGGAGTGATTCGCCGCTGGGCATATTGGTGTCGTGCTCAACCCAGCTACCACCGATGGGATGGAACTGGCCCTCCCTAACCTTGGCCTTGACACGTTCAAAGGCGCGAGGGTAGAGAGTCTTTAGCCACTTGAACTGCTGGGCTTGGGAGCAGGCAAAGTGAGCTTCAGGGTAGCGATCCATGAGATCACACTGGCTGGACCAAGATCGGGCAACCTTGCGTTTAGTCTCAGCAAAAGGCCAGAGCCAGCAGCTGTCAATGTGGCAGTGGCCAATGCCAAAAACGGTGGGTTCCTTGCCCACCTCGTAGACGCGATGAGAGTCGACATCGGGCCCGATGACTTGTTGAGCAATCTTGCGGCACTTGAGAATAGAGTCCTGGTTATCGACCTGGAAAGTATCAATAATCTTCATGGCGACAGCCAAAGCCTTGTTCTGTTCAGCCGAGTCCCCAGGAAGCTCGCGGGCAGCATCACCAATCTGCCAGATGTCAAATAGAAGCATGCGGGCCTGATAGTTGACGGCGGCAATGTTGGCTTTGGAAATGGTAAAGTATCTGTTGGGATCAGGGGGCGTGTTGTCGGTGGTGCCGTCAGGGGCGTTGCCGAACATGCCATTGCAGGCCATCTCAATGTAAATGACATGCTCCTTGCCGTCGCGAAACTCGTCCGGGATGACCCACTCGATACGATCGCCGTTTCCAGTGAGGCCCTGGAGGGGCATTCCATCGTCGGTCCATATCATGCCCTCATTGTTGGCATCCCATTCGAGAATGACAAATTCCTCGTCGTGGAGCGCCTGAGGAATGGTGATTGTGACATGGAACCAATGCGTGGTCCAAGAGGGGCCAAAAGCATCGCCGATATGAGCTTCCTTGAACTCGTGGGACACAGCTTCCTCGAATGAGGGACGGTCCTGGCCAGGGGCAGACCAGACGGCGAGCTTGATGTTTGGTTCACCCGAGTAGCGGGCATTGTACATGTTGCTAAATAGTGTCAGTAGGAGCAGGTGCCAAGGCAACGGCTGGTCAACCTACGCCAAGAGATTGACCTTTTCATATTGTCCAGGCTTGTAGAAGGGCTCGATTCGGCCTTGAAGAATGCTCGTCTTTGCTACGCCAACCGGCTTGTCGGCGTAGACAGGGTAGGCACCTCTGCTGTTGTGATCGTGGCCGCCACCCATAGTATCAACTTCGAAATCGTGGCCGGGTGCAGGAGGAGCAGATCGGTTGGAAATACGACGGAGCCGTGGCGGTAAAGGATGCGAAAGGCCAGAGGCGGTAGAATGGCGCGGGCAGTCGGCTGGTAAGGCGGTGCTGAAGGCGGCGTTTGAACTGTCCAGTCAAGAGGTCAAGTAAGCAATTGGCCGGGAGTGCAAATTCGGATGATAGAAAGACTGAGAAAAGACAGCGGCATATAGTGGCTCAATCTCACGCCAGTGAGCCTGGGAATCTAGAGAAGGGAGAGGTTGGAAGAAGACAAGTCATGGGGTGGTGGTAATACGAATAAGCCATGGGGCCCTTGTGAACCATTGTGGAGGAGCCGAAGAGGGGAACAAGCTGGGGAAGGGAGATGCGGGGCCACTAGGCCGAGCGGATCAGTCGGCTTCATAGTGAGTGGATCAAGTCTTGTGGTGGCATTGTGGTGGCAGCCCAAACTGACTGTTTCAAGTTTCTGGAAGGTAATAATTGCGAGCAACAATGACGAAGGATATGTCGTGATTTTGTGGTGATTTTGCTCCAAATTCAAGAGGCCCTGCGTTGTACACTTGTAATAGTGACATGGCTGGTGGATGAGCGGGAGCCAGGTACATGAAAGATGGGCTTCAGCTTTGCCTTGTCCTTGATGCTGGGAATTAACCCGTCGGGACTTGCAGGCCTCTCTCGCAGTTGCTAGACATGGTTGTGTGGCTTGCTCTTCTCGCCGGTAAAGGCCGCCATATCGGCGTCCGACTGTAGCTTCAGTGGCTGCAGTAGCGCCGCAAAACTATCTGATCCGGTACCCGAACAGTGGCGTTCTGGCCAGGGCGGTGAGGTGACGGCCCGGGATTCGGGACAATAACATCTTGTTCGACCTACCTCTTCGCAATCCGCTCAAGTATATCGATAGCCGTCATTTTGACCAGGAGAGTCTATTGAAGAACGTCCAAGGGTAGCAATATTCGGCCGTCGATCCAAGTCGTGGCAGTTGAGCTAGGATAGCGGGTAGGGATACAAGTCATCAATCAGTGCCACGCAGCGTTGATGAACGGCAGCATGACCATGACAGAGAGATGGCAAAGAAGAAAAAGAAGACGGATAAAGAGAAATAACAGAAATATACCGGTGAGGAGATGGTGCTTTGTCTAAAATGTAATCGCTTTCTCCTCCGTCGTGAAATGGCACCACTGTAATTCACTTTCATCGCGGCAGGCGAGCCTACCAGTTACCGTGCTACCTACCTTTATTGCACGTTTCGCTATTTTGCGGGTAGGAACTAAACACTGCATACTCGACGCACTCTGGTTATTGACTTGATATTGATACTCTGATTTGCGAAAGCTACAAAGAAAGCTACGTAGACTGTGGCTATTTCGCCGTGAAGCGATTCTACACGGGCATGTTGCTCTACTATTAGAACATGATATCACACCGCGCTCCTCCAACGTTGTCAAGTCGTTACAAAGTGACTTGAACTTTGTCCCTTAATTCAAATCGACCTACAATTAACTGCGTCTTTATTGATCAATTTGTATCCCTCGCCCAGGGCTTTGATTCATTAATCACGGTCATGCTATTTTCAGGTCTGCAAGTTATTCTTGAATAAAAGCTATTTCCCAAAATAACCTTCCTGAAGATTTCTCCAGGAACTTCCCCGAGGATTTACCTCGAATTCCAAATCAATATTGACACTGCAAAACCACCGCTGGGATATTAAACATATACCTCTACAACGGCGGCAACGGCCCCAAACCTCCCACCAAAACATCGCTTCAGCGGGTCTTGGCCGCCACACACCACTAAAAAACTCGCCAGCAACATCACACGGGGACCTCGACGCGCATCATCGTTTTCATGTTTCGCAGACGTAGTAGCCATACGATCCGGACTCTGTCAAGTTGTCGACCATGGATAGCAGCACGCAGATCCCCAGCATGCGTCCAATCATCATGCTGCTGGTCGCCCGCCATTCCCGTCGTGACGCACGTCAGGGGCAAAAAGACCACGACGACGATGCAGCTGTCCGACCTGCCTCAGGGCGCCGTGCAGTCGGATCCTGTACCTGCAGAGGAAGACAAGAATGTGCCGGCATACCCTACCGTGGTGCTGCAGGCAAGGCGTAGCATGGACAAGTTTGATAATTGCGTGCTCTTGACTCGTGTGGGTGGCTTCTACGAGCTGTACTTTGAACATGCCAATGAGTATGCGCCGTTGCTCAATCTGAAGCTGGCCAGCAAAAAAACGAGTGCCGGTCCAGTTTCCATGGTAATTCTCCTCTTCCTCTCCCAACTTTTCAGCGTCAAACACGTCAACTGACAAGCCGCAGGCTGGTTTCCCCTTTTTCCAGCTGGACCGCTATCTCAAGATTCTTGTCCAGGACCTAAACAAGTACGTGGCTGTGGCCGAGGAATTCCCCAACAATGCGGAAGAAAAAATCAAATCAGGAGGTCTCTTGCACGATAGAAGAGTTGCTCGCATTATTACGCCTGGCACTCTCATCGACGAAAATTTCATCGACCCCCATGTCAACAACTACGTAATGGCTGTCCATGTGTCCAACCAAGTTGGTTCTGCATCTGATGACAGTGTTTCCCTTGGCTTGGCATGGTTGGATCTCTCCACCGGACACTTCTTTACACAGCAGACTGAGCTATCGTCGCTCGGCTCAGTCTTATCTCGAATCGCTCCCAGGGAGATTGTCCTGGACGAGGACCTCGAGTCGCAAAGGGAGCACGACATTTTCGCAATCCTTGCTGAGGACAGACATCTCATTACCTATTCTTCTCCGGGCGAGCTAAAGAACATCACAGACTGGAGTGATATGCTCGAATCTGACATTCCCCAGGCAACTCGCGAAAGCTTCACCCCAGACGAGGTCAGCGCTGGACACTTGGTCCTCAGTTATGTCAAAGACAGGCTACGGGGCATGAGCATGAAATTACAGCCTCCCCTACGCCATGAGAACCTGCAAATCATGACCATCGATAAAAATAGCTTGCGCGCTTTGGAAATCAAGCAAACAACCCGCGACGGCTTCTTTCGCGGTAGCCTCCTGCACGCCATCCGTCGAACTGTCACCAAGAGTGGCTCACGATTGCTCAACGAATGGCTCAGTGCACCGTCCACTTCCACAGACGTCATTACTGCCCGACAAGACTTGGTTGCCCGCTTTGTTGCATCGCCCGATCTTTGCGACCTCATCGTGACACTACTACGACGTAGTCACGATTCGCAGCGGCTGGTGCAAAAGTTTGCGCTCGGGAGGGGGGACGCGGACGATCTCATGGGTTTAGCAAACACAATTCAAGCCACTGCAGATACTGCTCGTCTTCTCAAGAAAGAAGTCGCGGAGCCTTCTTCGCAGTGTCTGGCGACTCTCACAAAGCGCATGGATCTCCAGGAGCCTCTGATATTGGCCCGTCGCATCACAGAGGCCATTGATGAGGACGGCATTGTGCTGCAACACGAGGCCGCAGAATCAGAAGCGAGTCAACTCATGGCACTCGCAGAAGGCATCGTGGCCGCAGAGGGGTCCGCTGAAGACGCCTCGTCATTGCCAAAGGGTAAGAAGAAGCGGCCAACGACCATCAAGGAATACTACGCCGAAGACAACGATGCATGGATCATGAAACCGGAAGCAAGCCCGACTTTGAGCAGACTACATGTGCAGCTGGCCTCGCTTTTAGAAGAACGCGAAGCTCTCGGCGAGAATCTTCGTGAGCGTCTTGGAGCACCAAGCCTCACTCTGAAATGGACACCTGGCCTGGGCCACATTGCGCACATCAAAGGTAAAGACGCAAAAAACCTCACCGACATTCACGCCTTATCTTCTAGTCGCTCGACGCGCTCTTTTCACCTGGCTGAATGGACGAGCCTCGGCCAACGCCTCGACCAGACGCGCTTTCAGATCCGGCGCGAGGAGCAGCGCGTCTTTCAGTCGCTCAGAGAGCACGTCGTCATCAACCTCGTCAAGCTGCGCCGCAGCGCAGCCGTTCTTGACGAGCTTGATATTGCCACGTCCTTTGCCCGGCTGGCCGTCGAGCAGAACCTGCTGCGTCCCATCCTCAATGATTCCACGGCACACACCATCATTGGCGGCAGGCATCCCACCGTCGAGGGCGGGCTGGTGGAGCAGGGCCGGAGCTTCGTTGAAAACGACTGCTTGGTCGGCAATCCCGCCGCCGGCTCTCTCTGGCTCATCACCGGACCAAACATGGCTGGTAAAAGCACGTTTCTGCGCCAGAATGCGCTCATCACCATCTTGGCGCAGATTGGATGCTACGTGCCGGCATCGTACGCTGAGCTCGGCATCGTCGACGCCATCTTCAGCCGTGTCGGCTCCGCAGACAACTTGTACCGCGACCAAAGCACATTCATGGTCGAGATGCTTGAGACGGCGCACATTTTGAAACACGCGACGCCCAGGTCCTTTGTCATCATGGACGAGATTGGACGGGGTACCACACCAGAGGACGGCACGGCTGTGTCGTACGCTTGCCTGCACCATCTCGTCGCAGTCAATCAGTGTCGCACGCTCTTTGCGACACACTTTCATTCCGTCGCAGATCTTGCCGCAGCCGACGGACTTTGCGACCCCAACCACGGCGCGGTGCAGCTGTATTGTACAGATATCGAGGAGGACGCGGACGGCGGCTTTGTCTACGTTCACAGGCTGCAAAGGGGCATCAACCGCAAGAGTCATGCGCTCAAAGCCGCCAGACGAGCTGGGATGCCGGAGACGGCGCTACGAACAGCAGAACGAGTTTTAAATAATATGGATGCACATTGAGGTGGGCCTACGCAGTGTACTTGTTTGAAATGGGATGGAATTTGGCGACGCAATGGCGTCTGGTATGTACTATAACATCTTTTCCTGGTTAGCAATGATACCCTCTGTCATGTAAATGGCAAAGTGAGAAAAAGGGCGCGCGTGGGTAATCGGTCATAGGGTGGTGATGTGTGTGTCATCAAGAAGATTCAGGGTTAAAAAGCTCTTGAACGTTTTCATAATCTTTCCGAGATTTTGGGAACCAATGTGCTAGAAGAAATGTAAACTGACCTGTTTAGAGTGGTACGTCGCGAATCCATCCGAAATGCTTCAACATGTACTCAGGGCAATGGGCGACATGGGATAAATCCTCTCGAGGAAACCGGCCTCGCAGATTTCGATTATATTTTGTTTCGTGTCATCATATCATCGTGTCGACAGCAAATTATACAGCTGCCGGTGACATGTGGCCTCGATACCATTAATCTTCCTGATGCGATCCCAACCGAAAATCCCGAGTCTGTCCTTTGCCGAGATCAAGTGACAGCATTTAGTCGCTACAAAACAGGTTAGCCATGAAATCACAGTCAAAAGCTGCTGGTACACGAACAAGAGACCACCGAAATCGGCGTCTGAATCCTCAGCCTCAGATTCCTCCTTGGCAGCCTCCTTGGGGGCTTCGGCGGCGGCGCCGGTAGCGGCGGCAGCGGGAGCAGCAGAGGCGTACGCGTCGGGGTTGGCGATGCGGTCCTTGAGCTCGTCAATCTCGGGCCAGGAGAACTCGGTCTCAATGGCCACGGAAATGAGGTTCTTGTAGGCGTTGACGACGGAGTGCATGACCGAGGGCAGGGTGGGGAAGTTGATGGCGAGGGAGATGCAGGCAATGGAGCTGATGCAGCTGGTCAGGGTCTTGAGGAGCTGCTCCTCACCGACGTCGAGCACGCTGGGATCGAAGCACTGGCCCTCGTCGTAGACCTGCGAAATGCCCATGCCAAAGGTGAAGGGCGAGATGTTAAGCATGTTGAGCAGGGTGGCCTCGGAGGGGCCGACCTTGAGGCCCTTTTCGACGAGCTTGAGATCGGTTGTGATTTCAATGGTACCACGCGCAATCTTGGTGGGCACGTTGAGGGCCTGGAAGAAGGACGTCTTGCCGGGCTCCATGCCGGTGTTGCCGGCGGGCACCCAGACGTCAATGGGGGCGAGGGCACCGGCGCGGGCGGGCGCGGCGACGCGGTTGGAGAGGACAATGTCGCGGATCTCCTTCAGGTCGTCGTTGGTGAAGACGAAACCGACGTTGCCCTTGACAAAGGGCAGGAGACGCTCGTACTCGGGGGTGTCGTTGATGAAACCCTTGAGGGCACGACGAACCTATTCAAGAATTGTTAGCAGGAAAAACACCACGACTTGCGCACGCGCCACGACTTTTCGCATGCAGCACGCATTGGGACGAATTGGGTCCATACCATGGTGTTCTTGCCCATCAGCACAACACCCTTGCCGCGGAGGGAGTGGCGGATCTCGTGCATCTGCTGAGACGTGACATTGTCAATCTCGACGATGAAGATGGACTTGTACTCCTCGAGCAAGCCCTTGAGCTTGTCGAAGTAGCCGGCCTTGTTTGCGGTTTTGCCCCCCATGACTTCTTATTGTGTAAGGCAGGTTGTTTAAGGGCAAAAAGGAACTGGAATGAGTGGTTAGGTGATGGTGATGGTTGTCGTCGGACGTTGTGCAGGAAAAGAGCCGCCTGTCATCACGTTAGCCCACACAATGGTTTTCTTCAATTTTTCTTTTTGCGCCAACGAATACCGCTTCGCTAGCGAGAAATGTGTGGACGCCCCACTCGTATTTTCCTTTCTAGGGCTTTTCAAGGAAATCTTGAGCTAGTGTCCATTTTTGGATTAGTGGCAAGTGAGAATAAAGCCGAACAGGTTGGTACGTATCTTTCAACCAGAAAAAGGTACATTGCTAATGTACCTTTTTTTCTTCAAGTGAGAAAAGCATCCTTCAGTTTGGCCTGCCCTTCTTATATGAAAAATAGACGCGCTCATTTGCATCTCGCGCCGCGTGTCAGAAAAGAAGAAGTTTCCCGCCCCTGACAGGCTAGCATAGCAAACTCAAGAAGCAAATGAAGATTCCTTACAACTGCCTCCACGCTCGCGGCGGTGTACTCTTTGGAGCTCGTGGCGGCAAGATTCACACATTCAGCCTAGCCGACGGCGCTCACATTGCGACATGGAAGCACCCGGAGCTGGAAACTTGCACAGCCGCAGGCTCCGAGGCTCCTACAACGGTTGAAGATGAGGCCGAGCGTGTAGGGGGCTCTGACATGGTGGACGAGGCCGAGCAGCCCCCGTCGAAGCGCCAAAAAGTGGCCGAAGACGACGCGCCAAAGAACATGGACGATGAGGATGAGGCAAGCGGCAAAAGAAACCGGGGCAAGGAACACCGGAAGCCCAAGCCCATTCCTGTCCCTGATCGTCCCGTCATTATACAATTGACAACCACTGCCGATGGAAGCCACCTCGTCGCCGTGTCGGCCCATGACAAGGCGGTTTGGGTCTTTTCACACAATGGCAGCGGACAGCTCACACATCTCAGCAAGAGGTAGGCCTTTTGGGAACTCCATGAAATAAAAATTTCCAGCCATTTAATTAAAGAAACTAAAATCGTATCCAGAGTCATGCCTAAGCGGCCCTCGTCCATTGCGGTGTCGTCTGATGATCAGGTCATCGTGGCCGACAAGTTTGGGGACGTCTACGCCATACCACTCATCAAGAGCTCCGAGGCCTACACGCCGCCTCAGCAGCAGCAGCAGCAGCAGCAGACGCCCGCTTCCTCCATCGCCGCCAGGAAGCCTCGGACAAAGCCCGCCGCCACGGTTCTCACCGTGCACTCCAAGGGCAACCGCGCCGCGCTGGCCGCGCAGCAGCGCGAGATTGAGAACCCGACCAACGGCCCGTCCTCGGGCGCCAAGGCCGCCGTGAGCCCCGACTTTGCGCACACGCTGCTGCTGGGCCACGTCTCCATGCTGACGGCCCTCGTCCTGGGCGAGGACGCCCAAGGCCGCCGGTACATCATCACGGGCGACCGCGACGAGCACATCCGCGTGTCGCGGTACATGCCGCAGGCGCACGTCATCCACGGGTACTGCCTCGGCCACGGCGAGTTTGTCGGCGCCATGACGATCCCGTCGGCGCGCCGTGAGCTCCTCGTCTCGGGCGGCGGCGACGAGGACCTGCTCGTCTGGGACTGGGTCAACGGCGCGCTTCTGTCGAGGACGAGCATCCTGACGCCGGCTCAGCAAGTCTTGCCGCAAGCAGCAAAGGTGGCGGTATCCAGGCTTCTCGCTCTCGATTACCCTTCTGAATCCGGCACGCAGACGCACGTCGTCGCAATCTGCGAAGGGTAAGTTTGCAAATCGCAAAAAGTTCCGCGCTTAATCCCCCCGCCGCGGGCCACTGTGACTGACGTACATTTGCGCTCGCAGCATCTCCGCCATTTTCACGTGGCAGCTCCTCGCCGACAACACCTTGGCCAAACCAAGCATCATCCAACTCCCTGGAAACCCTCTCGACATCACCACTAGTACAATCAGCAGCACTGCGAGCCTTGCCGTTGCGCTGCACATCCCTGAAGGATCCGAGACCGCTGCGCAGAGCCTGCACCTCGTCCGGCTCATGACTGACGACCATGGCCGCCTTGCCGTCGACACCATTGCGCCTGTCCGCGACGACTCGGAGGAGACCAAGGAGCAGGAGCAGGATGTTGTCACCGAGGCAGAGGTGCACACGTTGTTCTACACGGTCGAGCATCTGCGCAAACAGCAGGCGAGCGGACCGGAAGAACGCGAGGGGGGCCAACAAGGAGACGCTGCTGAAGAATAAAGATGAAACACTATGATACCCCAGCTCCGCGAGCAAGATTTGATATCTGCATGCTTCGACTGCTTACGACTCCGACCGTAGAGAACACTCCAGCACGTGAACCACAGCGCTGTTGGCGACAAGACAAAGACAAAAACCGAGCAGTCATAATCACAGTCATGGTCTAATTCGTGCAACATGCTGAATGTGTTTAGGAAATAATCTATCTTCTCTATAACAGAACGCCAGATACACTTCAATCCCCTCTTCATTACTCTCATAAACCATCCATTGGCGGGAAGCGAATGCAGGCCAGCAATCTGGCCATCTCTTTTGTCGCTCCTTTCTGGATGCTCGTCGTCGTCTACCGTCTCTGGCTTGATGGCTACCTGCCTCGTAATAGGAAGCATCGTGAAAAGCAAAATGCGCTCGCCAACAGCGCAACACTCGCAGCAAAGAAGAAATTGGGCAGCATGCGTTTGGAGTGCCCCCGGTCCCCGAAGGATTTAATGCAGTAATATTGACGTTGCGTACCATCCATTGCGAAAATGGTCTGAGCCTTCCGACGCTGGGGACTGTTCTCGCCGCGATCGATGCGACCGGTCTGGGTTGGAGAAAAAGAAGCAAATGCGCTTTACTGCGAGGAACACTGAACGTTCTCGGCACCACCAAATCCAGCCGGATGGCGGCCGCGTTGCGCTGAACGCTGCTTCTCCTCTTCCCTCATTTGATATTGCTGTGCAAGAGCCTTTACGATCCCAGTCCTCAAATCGTTCGAAACGTCTTCGAAATCATTTGGCTCGGTCATAGACTCGGCTGGAGGGATGTTCTGCACGGCTGGTGAAGGCAGAGCTTTGCGGAGGGCCTCAAAGGCATTGGGGTCTTGAGTCCAGTTCTTCTCGGGCATTATGACTTCGAAATCAATGTACAAGTTGCCGAAGTCGTGATGACGGTAAGAGGGCATGCCCTGGCCGGGTAAGACTTTCATAGAAGCTTTTGCGAGTTAGCTCGGATTCTTTTTTGTTCAGATGTGGAAGATATATACCTGTAGTGATAGCCTCGCCCGGAAGGATATCGACGCTCAGCCAGCGATCGTCCAGGTGCTCAATGTAGATGGTACCGCCGGCGAGGGCAGTGACAAGATCAATCTTGCACTTGTAAATAAGATCGTCTCCTATGCGCTTGAAGCGAGCGTGGTCCTTTTCTAGAATTTCGAAAACGACGTCACCGGCCTGAATGCCGGGCGCTTGGTCACCGTCGCCGCGAAATTCCACACGAGTGCCATGCTGAACACCCTTATCGACGTGAACATGTAGAACCTTGCGATCGACAATCGTCTTCTTGCCATGGCACTGCTTGCAACGATCCTTGTCCCTGATGGATTGGCCCTCTCCTTCACAGTCAGGGCACTCAATCTCGAAGATTTGAACCCTGAAACCTAGGTTGCGCTCTACCTGCCTTCTGCCGTTGCCGTGGCAGCCTGCGCATGTCTTGGAGGCGCCCTCCTTGCCGCCGCGACCGTCGCACTTGGGACAGATGATGGAGCGCTGAAGGGCGAGTTTAGAGATCTTGCCGCGGTAAATGTCCTCAAGAGAGACCATGTGCTTGTGGGTAATGGTGGGGGCCTTGCGGACACCTCTGCTACCATTGCTGTTCCTAAAGCCGAAAAGTTGAGCAAAGAGGTCCTCAGCATTCAAGCCTTCGCCACCGCCAGCGCCGCCTTCAAGGCCAGCTTCGCCATACTGATCGTAAATCTCGCGCTTACGGCTGTCGGAAAGAATTTCGTAAGCGTGGGAGATTTCCTTGAACTTTTCCTCAGCAGCGGGGTTGTTGGCGTTCTTGTCTGCGCGTTTGTAAGTTTCGTCGATGCTTATATGTTCGGGTAGGGCGCTTTGAGCGTACCGGGATGGAACTTGAGAGCACCGATTTTATATGCCTTCTTCAGCTCGGCGTCAGTAGCCTGTGGGGTGACCTGTTTCTCGTGTCAGTATGGCGCTGCACAGCACAGGCAGAGTCGATAACATACGCCAAGGACGTCATAGTACTTGGTTTCTACCGTCATGATGGTGTTCGCGCCGCGAAAAATCGATTATGCAATTGAAGTCAAAGATAATATGCGAGGCTAGACCGGCCACCGGGGTCAACTTTGAGAAACTGTCGACGCAAAGACTGTTGGCACGAATTAGCCACGATGCAGAACGAGGTTGTGTTGCGCGAGGCTTTGAGTCGGCGGTCAGGAGAACAGAAGAATAGAGAGTGAAAAGCAAATGAGAGCCATAACAGGCAACCACAGGAGACGCTACCAGTGACATGGGACGCAGTGACCTGAGTCGCAGACGCTGGTTTGCCTCGTTGAACAGCGAAGGGAGCTGGGACGAGGGAGGGAAGAGTGAAGATTGCGCGACGTTGGCGTGCAGCGTTTCACAGCCTCGTTCAAGTGCAACATACCTAGACAAAGATGAAGCCTAAGCGGCGCGACGGCAAGTCGAGAATACCAAAGATGTAGCTTTCGAGAATTTCTGTGAGTCGTCGCTTGATATGGTGATCGCGAGGTTCGGGAAGAACTCAGAGGCAGAAAAATCTCGGGGTAATGCAAGATGAGTTTAATCGTTGGCCGAGAGCAAGTTGCGTGAGTCGGGATGCAAGATCCTTGTTCTTCTCGAGAATGGCCAAGAAGATGAAGAGATGGAGAAATCGAGTAGAATGAAATCGAAGAAAAGTTGCAAACGAAGCCGTGGTAGGTAAATAGCCAGAGTTGGCGGGATTGGCCAGTGTTGGTGCTTGCAACAAAGTCCGCTCTCCTGGTAATTACAGGGCCCTTTAGCGCCTGCTCCAGCAGGGAGTGGAATCTTGGGGTGACGCTCCGGCCTTTCTTCTGCGCCCCATGGAATTCCATCGAAGAATGTCGACCCTGCGGCGGTGCTCATCGTTCAGCCAATCGGAGCGACCTTTTCAATGGTGCTTACTCCGCAGTACGTACCAAGCAACCTAGGTACTTGCGCATTGTGGAAGTGCTTTCGCCATTTTTGGCGGGGCAGGCGCATGCCCAATTGTGTACATGAGCACTTGCTAGGTTGCCTCGCGGGATTGGATGATTCAGGTAACTCTTAAAGTTATTGTATCTAGGTACTTGGGTGCCAGGTGCCACCTTTACACCGTGCTAGGCACGCCTACGTTTTCTCGTCACTCACTCCGGAGACCTGTCTTGAAATGGATAATCCTAGTTTCCCGGTTTTAAAACTGTTCTCGTTCAACAGTTGTTAACCAGCCGTGGCGAGAAGAGAACAAGAGGCAAAAGAGCTACAAAAAAAAAGAGGGGTATATTGCTCAACAACAAGAAGTTCGGTACCGAAAAAGCACCCAAATATGTAACCTTGACAATACCAGCAGTGACCTACAACCTTGCCATCGCCTCTTCATTTGTACCGTGCAGTCATCATCGCATCGTCCTCCGTGTTGCTTATATACGTGATCCTGTTAAAATGCATCCTCAAAGGGACAGTCGACGCTGTCATGCCCGTCTCGTTCGCATACGGCACACCACTTTTCCGGATCCATAACGCCGCTCTCCTTGCCCGCCACGGGGCCAGACTCCATGGGGTTCGGCATGATTCTGATCGGTGGCGTCGTCTGGGTCGCCGGCTTTGATCGAATCGTAGTCAGGGGAGCGGGCCGGTCAGCATCGTCGCCACCGTTAGTATACTGCAAAGCGGGAGGTGCCTTGAGCGTTTCGCGATTCCCGGCCGTGTCGACACCGGTGTCTGCATGAGAGGCGCTCTTGACGCCTTCCGGACCAAACATGTTTGTGCATGTGAGAATGTCATGGCCGCTCGTCTCGCAAATTTCGCACCACAGAGCGCTAGTCTCGGAGGAGAAGGAGTCACTCTCGGGCATTGTGTCCAACGTGTTGCCCCGGCGATGCGATGTGGTTTCGGGAGAACGTGGCTCCGCGCGTGCGGGAATGACAGTATCGCGAGAGTCCCTTAGAGAAGATCTGTGGTTTTGGGAGCTGTTTTGCCCTTGATCTGCACCGGTACCGCGGCGTAGATGCTCGATCTCTTGCTCCAGCTCTTCTTGCCTGCTATTCTTCTTATCGAGAAGCGCCTGGAGTTCTGCAACGCGACGCTCCAAATGATCGTGACCCGCTCCATTGACTGTAGAAGCGGCCTGGACATTAAACGAATCGCGCAGCGTTGCATTGTGCTCATCTTGGCCAGGAACTGAATCGCGGCTGAGCGAATGTATGATAGCCTTGAGACCGCGAATCTCGTCCTCCTTTTGTTCTAGCTCTTTCGACATGGCAAAATCGCCGCCGCCAACGGTCTGCCCATCTGGCGAGCCGGATTTGCTCCGTTGGCGACGCAGTTCGGATCTGGTCCTCTCAACCTCTCCTCGTAAAAATTCAGCCTCGCCTCTGGCTTCGGCTTCTCCACGGCGCGCATCTTCGAGCCCCTCTTCTAGTTCTTGCACTAGTTCTTCGAGTTGCTTGAGTTGATTGGCGACAGAATCAACATCAACGTTCCTTGACTCGAGCTCTCGAATGTCAGCCATGAGCTCCTCCATGCGCTTTTCATACACACGCTCCGTCTCTGTGCTGGCAAGTTCCAAAGTATCAATTGTGCTTCGAAAATCGGCGCGGTGAGAATCGAACTCTGCCGTGAGCATAGCAATCTTTTCCGTCTTTTCGCGCAGCATAAGGCGCAGCTGTGCAGAGTCCTTGTCGTCCATGCTATTCCTCGCGTGCCTGGGGCCGTCTGATTGATCGATCAGGGACTGCAGCTCGACCAAGCTGCTCTCCATCTCAGCCAGGGTACTAGCTTGATCTTTCAACTGATTGTCCCGGTCTTCTAGCTGAGCTTTTAGACGCTCAATCTCCTCTTCGTTGGCATTGTTTGCGCGTGAACCCGGTCGTCGCAGATGAAAAGCCGAGGCCGAGGTGGAAAGTGCGGGCTGTCTCGCAGGCCTTTGTGGTAGAGGCGCGGGATCATCGTCAAAATCCATGACGCCGCCCCCACCCATAGCAGAAGTGCTGCGCTGGCCCAGGTTTAGGCTCTGATCGAGCCGGCCGAATCTCTTGTTTGGATCGCCGGCGGTACCCCTAACACTTTGAGCAAACCGATTGACCGGGCTGGCTTGTCTTGCGGCTTTAGACGGCGACGGTATAGACGGTCGTGGTCCCGGAGTCATTTGAGTTCGGCGGAGGGGCGATTCGGGACGCGGGAGGGACATTCGAGGGCGTTGTTTGAGCTGCGGGCTGGCCGCTCTGGCACCTGGCCCAATTGAGGCGCTCAGTTTAGGCAAGGCCGGCATTGGCGGTGTATACCCCGAGCTTTGGCCAGGAGCTCTTCGATTCGCGGCCGGGGTTGGCGTCGCTGGATAGGCTGCATGGCTGGGTGACTCGCGACGGACAGCTTTTGTGACAGGAACGAAGATACCAGAGCCTGGCACACTGGTGTTGAAGTAGGAGATGCTGTAGGGCCGCCATGTTAGCCAGCGGCAGTGGAAGTCAGGCTGGGGCATTCTCACCCATCGACATCGCCATTGTTTTTACCTCGGGCGGCAAACTCGCGGTTTAGTTCGATGCCGACGAATTGGCCCTTTTTCCCTTGGACGGAACCGACGAAGCGAACGGTGCCCTTGAGGCCGCCAGGGACCTCGACGCTGTCGCCAACGACGACATCGTCAGGGGCGGCAGGCCTGCCGGGGGTGGCGGGGATCATGTTGGAAACGGCAAGGACAGAGTCTATCGCGTAGGTTTCGCTGACATCGGGAATACTGGCGAGGGTGCTGGATGTGAGAGCGGCAAGCGACGTCTTACGCGACAAGGCAGCCGACAGCCTGGAATGAGCGGTAAATGCGGCGTTGAGATTGGGTGTGGAAGCGGAGGGAGCGACAGGCCTGCGCAGGGCGCGACCAAAAGACTTGCGGGTACGGAGGGTGGTGGAAGTTGAAGTAGTTGTTGTGGCCATGATGCCCCTGCTTGGGCGGTTTTGGCCCCCCCCAAAGAAGAACTGGGTGCTCGTAGGATGGTTCAAAACCGCTCCCCGCCAAGGATGGCTTGAGTGGCTTGAATTGGTCCAGCCAGTGGCTGCAAACGTTTAACGTTCCAGCGCGCCGCACCCAGTGCGATTAGCTGCTAGGAATTTCTGTTAGCAGGGTTGCAGGGCTGGTTGTTACTGCGACAGGCCAAACCACCCGCTGAAAATTTGCCACGACACGGCCGGATGGTTGGCCAAGAGGACGGGAGGGAGGGAGGGGCGGCATTGGAGGGGCTAACCTTGTTCGTGGAAGGTACTTACCCAGGTAGGGCGACTATTTGGCGTCGCAATGTAGTTTCGCAATCGCTTTCAGCTGAATTGCAAATGCCGAGTAAGAAATCAAACAAAAAGAATGCTGGCAAAAAGACTATGCAGATGGAAAATGTAGACTGACGAAAGAGAAAAAGAGAGAATTTGAGCTGGGCGGGAAAAGAGAAGAGATGAATGGAGAAAGAAGCAGAGAGAAAACAAAGCAAACAGGTGGGAAGAAGGGCCTGTGTGCCTGGCTGCCAGCTTCCAAGACGCTGGGCAGAGGTGGGCGCTGACCGTAATGGACGGTTATAATAAGCTTATGCGATTGCGCGTCCAATCAATCTTGTAGATTGCCGTCTGAATTTGAGACAAAGAAGCTCTCGGAAAGTCATTTGGGTCAGTCGTCACCCGCTGTACCACCTGCACATCGCGTTGCTGCAGCACTTGCAGCAAAACAAACAAACACATCACGCAGCTCACCCGACACCGGAGCAAACGCAAAGGCACCAAACAATCAGAAATGTACCAAAGACAAAAGCCCATGAACAAGTCTTTTAGCCAACAAGAACAACAGCATGTCTCATGAGCATAACTAAATAGTCTCTTTTATCAACTTTACATCATTCAAGACATAATCAGATATCATAACATCTTGACCAATCCTCCATATTCTGTCTTCTTCGCTAGCCACTCTACTCCAGCTTTAGCTGCACAAACTGCATAATTGTCGCCTCAAAACTGGCCAGCTCCTGCTTAGCGTCGGCCAGCTTCTTTTCGTCGGCCTCACGAACCGCCTCGGAGGCCTTTTGCAGGTAGACCGGGTCGGCAAGCAGCTTCTCCTGGCGTTGAATACTCTGCGTAGCCTTGTCGCGGCGCTTCTGGGCCTTGGCAATCTCGGCGTCCATGTCAACACGACCCTTGACTTGCAGAAAGACTGTCGCTGCGGTCGACACAGGGTAGGCGACACAACCTGCGGGTCGGGGAGCGTTGGCGCCAATCATATTGATCTTGTTGACGGCCTTGCCTGCCAGCGATGTGATAGAAACGAGCTCCTTGGTGCACGTCTCCTCGGCGGTGTCGGTGAAGGTTTGAATGATGACTAGGAAGCGACGTTAGCTTGGGTCGATACATAGTGGCTTGAATAACGAGACTCACCATCTGCGTTCTCCTTGATGGCATATTCAGACGTCAGCGAGCGCGCGGCCTTCACGCAGTCCAAAACGAGCTCATAGGCAGTCTCTGACTGCGGGTCGTCCAGCGTCGCGGTGTAGACGGGGTATTTGGCAATCATAATGGACTTGGTCTCGTCGCTGGGGCGGCGCGGCATTCTCTGCCACATTTCCTCGCTGATAAAGGGCATAAATGGATGGATCATGGTGAGAGCGGCTTCGAGGGCTGTGTAGAGCGTCTGGATGGCCGAGTCGCGTTCCTCAGGTGTGCCGTCACGGATAATAGACTTGGAATTCTCAATGTAGACGTCGCAAAGCTCGCTGTACCAGTACTTGTAGACGATTGCCGTCGACTTGGAGAACTCTCGGTCCGCAATAGCAACGTTGACCTCCTTGGCGGCCTGGTTCATCTTGTGCAGGATCCAGCGCTCAGCCAGAGTCTTTCCGGAAACTGCACCCTGTTTCGAGGGGACAAAATCCACGGGAAGGCTGCCGAGGACGTACTTGGTGGCCTGGAAGATCTTGTTGCAGAACTTGCGATACCCGTAAATGGAGCGAATCTCCAAGTTAATATCGCTACCGCCGGTAGTGGCATTGATCATCGTGAAGCGAAGGGCGTCAGCGCCGCACTGGGGAATGCCGTCGGGGAAAGACGTCTTTTGATACTTGGTCGCTCTCTCAACCTCGGTCGGGTGCAGATTACCAAGCGCAAGCTTGTCGTGAAGCGTCTGCAGAGGGATGCCGGAAATTACATCGAGAGGATCAATGACATTGCCCAGACTCTTGGACATTTTGCGGCCCTCAGAATCGCGGACCAGACTGTGGCAGAAGACTTCCTCAAAGGGAATCTTCCCAGTCAATTTCAAGCTCAGCATAATCATGCGAGCAATCCAGAAGAACAGGATATCCCAGCCAGTCTCGAGAATGGTGGTGGGGAAGAGCTTCTCGAGGTCGTGGGTCTTGTTAGGCCAACCCAGAGTGCTAAAAGGCCACAGCCCAGAGGAAAACCAGGCTATTGAAAATTAGCGACTACGCTTAAACATCAACGAAAACGACGAGGAAAGAAACTCACTGTCCAAAACATCCTCGTCCTGCTCGAGAGTGAACTTCTTGCCAGGGAGCTTAGCGCTGGCCTTTGCCTCAGCCTCCTGCTTGGTGCGCCCAGAGAACCAGAGCTCCTCCTCGGATAAATCAGAGCCACCCTCAACCTTGGCAAAGTAGACGGGGCATCTGTGCCCCCACCAAAGCTGTCTGGAGATGCACCAGTCTTGGATGTCTTCCATCCAGCGGTAGTACGCCTTCTCAGCGCTCTCAGGACGGATCTTGATCTCGCCATTCTTGACGACCTTCGCAGCCTCGGAAGCCATATCCTTCATCTTGACCCACCACTGGGGCTTCATGAGAGGCTCAATGACATCCTTGGACTTGCTGCACATGGGTACCTTCATAGCGTTGTCCTTTTTGTCGACATACAGACCCTTTTCCTTAAGAGCATCTTGTATGCTATAGCGAACGTCGAAGCGCTTCTGTCCTTTAAAAGGTCCAGCATTCTCGTTCATCAGGCCGTCGTCGTTGAGAATGTTAATAAACTCGAGCTTGTGGCGCTGTCCGAGGGCGAAGTCGTTGGCGTCGTGGGCGGGAGTGAGCTTCACGGCACCAGTACCAAAATCCATCTCGACATATTCGTCGGCGACAATGGGTAGCTTGCGATTGGGAATAAATGGGTGGACGGCGTTCTTTCCAATGAGGTGAGTGTAGCGGGTGTCTTTAGGGTGGACGGCGATACCAGTATCACCAAGCATAGTCTCAATACGGGTGGTAGCAACCTCAACAGTTTCGTCGGAGCCCTCAATAGGGTATTTGAAGTGGACAATGACACCGAACTCAACCTTCTTGTCGTAGCCGGGAACTTCCAGCAGTGTGCGGCCAGTCAGCTCCTTATTGTCGACCTCGAGGTTGGACAGAGCAGTGTTAAGCCTTGTGCACCAGTTGACAAGTCTGTTGGCTCTGTAAATGATGCCCTCTTCATGAAGACGGACAAAATTTTCCACAACGGCGGCATAGCGGCTCTCGTCCATGGTAAAGGCCTCGCGAGACCAGTCAAAGGAGCCACCCAGTCGGGTGAGGGCCTTGTTGATGCGCTGGTGGTAGTCCTCCTTCCACTCCCAAACAGTCTCGATGAACTTTTCTCTGCCTAGATCATGGCGGGTCTGTTGCTTGCGGCGCCACAGCATGTTCTCGACAACGGATTGCGTAGAGATGCCGGCGTGGTCAGTGCCGGGAAGCCACAGTGTCGTCTTGCCATGCATGCGGCTCCAGCGAATCATCATGTCTTGTAGGGAGTCGGTTAGGGCGTGGCCCATGTGCAAGGCACCAGTAACATTGGGCGGAGGGTGGACAATGACGAAGCTGCCCTCGTCTTTGACGTCGCCATTAGACTTGAATTCAGGCTTGAAGAAGCCCTCCTTCTCCCACCAGGTATACCACGCGGACTCGACGGCAATGGGGTCGTAAGCCTTGAAGTTCGGGTCCTCGAATGATCGAACACGCTTCTTCTCGCCGGGCGGTGTATCTTCGACGTAAGGAGGGACCTCGGGTTCATCGGCCTTCTCCTTCTTGGCTTTCTTCTCCTTGTTAGCAGCAGCGTTGGCGGCTTGGAGAGCAGCCTTGGCCTTTTTCGCTTCGAGCTTGGCAGCTTTTTCTGCCTTTTGGCGTTCCTTTTCTACTATAGTGGTATCAGCAATATGTGATCCTCACCTAAAGATTCTGACTTACACTCTTTCTCAGTCTTGACTTTCGGGGCCTCGCTACCCGGCGCTTTAGCAGATGAGGCTTGCGCTGGGACAGAAGCACCCTCAGCTGCACCAATGGACGCTTAGCAGACTCCAAATAGGTTCCAAAGAGCCAAGCATACCAATGTTAGGGCGCCCAGCGTTGGCAGCCATGATTGCACGTGTGGTAGTCAAGGGTCGTCGTGGGGAAACCGATCGCACACGAAGTGCTCGAACAGCGAGTCTAAACGTCGTCCTGAAGAATTTATGTTGAAGCCCTACAAGAAATGGGCTTCAGAATGTGTTTTCGAAAGAACTCAGGCGAGCTTGCGTCTGACTCAACAGTAAGCCTGCTTGTTGCGAAATCGCTGTTTCGGTTACAAATTTGAGTCACCGCATGAGCTGAGGTGGGATGAGGGGCATTTTTTTGGTGGCTAGAGCTTGCGCCACAGGTCTGCGCCACATCAACGTCTCTATCTAAAGAAACCAGGAACTACCACTCTCTTCGTTACTCATGACATTGGTCCAACAGCCGGACTCGGACAAGAATTCTTCGAGGCTGTGACACTAGGTCATCAAGGAATGTATGGGATAATTCGTCGGCGCAGCGCGTTGTGGCTGGCGCGGCGCCCCCTAGCCAAGCGCCTATTCTCAAGTGAAACGAGAACAGATCAAGTGCAGTTTACCTATGCAATTACAAACACCTCTAGAGTGAGTACCAAAAAAACAAACATAATTGATCAATGAACTGCAGGCAAAGTACTTATTCTGACTTGTTTAATATTTCAGGATGCAATCTCATCGATGATGGACGACATTGCCTCCAAGTCTCTGTCAGCAAATTCTTCCGGCCACGACGCCGCCGTCGTGCTTGCCACTCCAGAATTTGTTAAGAGCTTTGAGAATGTCGGATTCATGGAGAGTCTGGCCTCCCTCCTCGCCGGCAGTGGCCGCCCAGATAAGTTCCACATCCTAGGCGCCATTGTGGACAACATCGCGCCACAGCTGGGCAGCTACAATACCTCGCCAGGGATATCGGTTCTGAGGGGACATCTTGACCATATGCTGCCGCATCTGTGGCAGCCCGAGCCCTCGCGGTCATCAGAAGATAAGGATGCATTATCAGCGCTGTCATTTTCACTAGGTGTGCCGAAAGTCACCCTGCCGCTGGCAAGGACTACTTTTCAGAACAACAGAACCTCAACGCTCCTAGCCTCGACATTTGATCTCTCTGGAAGTGGCTCTAGAATGGAGAACCAATTGGACCGCTACGCGCAGGAGGTTTTGGTCTCAGACAGTGACCTACCGCAGAAGATGGGAGATTTGGGGATGTGGGCGCCCTTGGTGCCCGTGACGCCGCCCCGTATGGTAGCAGCGAGCTTTGGTAACATCGTCCGTGGTGTTGAGATCGAAGGCCAGGCGATTCCGGCCTCAACGGAGCTAGAGGACGCCGTCAATGCATTTTACGGCAAGCGTGGCAACAGCGCCATCAACACAGGGCCTGTAGGCATCTGGGCACTCATCACTCCCAAGAGCGACTATGCGGACGCTGCAACGTCATGGCTCAACGGCAGTCCGACACCGCTGTCGGTTGATACGAGTGAGTCTAGCATGCAAAACCTCGCAAGCAAAACGGCAAAGTATCTGCACAAATCGCACCAACGCGGCGCGAAGTTGCTCCAAGTCTGTAAGTCCAACCGAGTTTACCCTCGGCCTTGACAAAATTTACTGACGAGAATGTAGTGAGTGGTGGCGGAGGTTGGGGTGCGAAAAAGGGCCTGCTCTCTCTTGACCCCCAACGAACACACTTTTCGCTTTCCGAAGAGGAAGAGATGCACCGCTTCACGCAGTCGATGAGTGAATCGACCTTTGCGCCGACCGGCTGCACAATTCAGTTTCTTATGGCGCTCGACGATGTGCCCGGCATGCCCGAGTACCTGCCCCCGAGCATCGTGTTTGGCGTCCCCGGCACGCACCAGGAATTGTCAATTCGGTCGGGGAAGCTTTTCATGGGCGGCCACTTTGGCGCGCTGTCAAGCAAGGGTATCTTTGTTACGGCACCCAACGAGCGCAATGACATGGACCCGCCAGACGAGAGGAAGCTGTCGGTACCAAATTCAAGGCTCTTCACTGCGGAGGGCATTGATGAGCAGATGGGCGGCTTTGGCAGGATGCCGACGTTTGCGGAGGCAGGTCTCATGGCGCTGCTGCTGTAGATAACTATGGAAGGCGATACTGTATATTATGCATAGTTGTACGATGAATGGCCGCACGCTAGTTGCGGTGCGTAACCTCCGCAAGTAGGAGCTTGCGATAAAATTGTTTGGCTGCAGGATAGACGGCCGATGAATGGAGCAAGTTTTGTCTAGATCCTAAGGGTATTTTGCCTGCCGCCCCTCATTCCAGTTCCATTTCTGCTTGCATTTGTATACCTTTATTCGTCAGCTTTGTTCACTGATAGAAATCCACCTCTCTAGACTCACTCCATAATCTGTTGGCAGAAGCAGATATGATATTGGCCTTGGCCAGCAGCTTGTCCTCGTACTTGGCAATGTCTAGACCCTTGACTCGTATCTTGCTAGGATTTGCCTCCATGGATGGTCAGCAACAGCTAATCATGGCGCGGTGCACACAAACCTGTTTCAATATAGGCACAAGCTCTTTGGGATCAGCATTGGCAATGGTGCCCACGGTGCGGAACCCATTTTCCCAGAATACACGCCTGTTGATGCGTTAGTATCTGAGCAGGCTAACAAATCTGCATGATCGGCAACGTACGCCGTGCGACTCTTGATAAATGGTATCTTTGCGAGACTTAGTAGCTCGGTCCGAGCGCCTGCCAGGAGGCGATCTGAAAAGTGATCCAGGGCGGCTGCCATTAGACTACCAGTTATTAGCACGGTCTGCCGAGTCACGTCATAGTACATACCCCCAGTCCATAAACTGGCAGAATTTAATCACGCCGGCAGCGAATCCATGGCAGGTTTGCGACAGTGTTTGCACGGAGCCCCGCGGTGCGTCATACTTTCGTGCGACAATGTGAATCGGCATTTCATTGCACAAATCACGAAGCTGAAGTGCAAGATAGAAGCGCTTATATACGCGGGACATTTCCTTTTCTTCCGGCGTGTTTTCGGGCACCGGGACGCCTTGCGCACTGTACAACATTAGCGTCCGTGATGGAGGGATCATGTTGTCGACGTACAACTTGAGTATAGCAGTCGGCTTTATGCCCAGGAACCGTAGAACGCGCAGTCCGCTGTCATCAAGAAGCTGCAGCTCATTGCGAAACACCTGCCAATTGACCGTGACGCCTAGATCCTGCACTGGCGTAAAGACGTAGAGAATATGTAGCTCGCCATCCATGACAAAGGCCCGTAGCGCCTTGACGAGCTCGCGGTGCACAAATATGCCGTCGTCCGGGTCAATGGCGGACGCCACAATGGCCCTTCCAAGCTGCGTGGGCGCGTAGTTACCAAAGGCGTCCGACTCGATGAGCTCTAGACCCTCGAGATCCTTCAAGCTAGCCTTGAGATCGTCATCGACTCTGGCGAGGTCTTGGGTGAGGGCTAAAAGGGATTTGGCAAAGTAGAAGCGAATAGAGTCATAGCTAGTAGCCAAGCGTACAGCAATTACTTCTAAGACAGCACTACAATAGTCAGTATAAGCCGTGTACTTGTACGACTTAGGAAACATACCGTTGAACGCGGCGATTTTCCGACGTCAGACAGCTCATAACTTTGGGCAGCTCCGCCTTGATCAGCTGAACGACAGGTTCCAGGTCGGCCTCGCGGCAGCACAGGTACGTCTCACCAACGGGAGACTTGCCTTGACGACCGGCGCGCCCTCGCATCTGCCGCAGCATGGCTGGCCCCACAAAGTCACGGCCCATTCTGGCATTGTGCAAGATGACACGACGTGCTGGACTGCAAACAATTAGCAGCCCTTAGTAACTTGGGGTGTCGAGGTGAGTGAGTTGCTCACAGATTGATGCCGGCAGCAAGGCTGCAGGTGGCGACACAGACTAGCAGGGTGCCAGAGTCGTATGCAGCCGCTATCAGGTCTCTTTCTTCGGCGGTTATGCCGGCCTTTCAATCAGCATTATTTAAGCACAGAAACGAGCACAGAACTTACATCTAGGGAGATATTAGCAAGGCAAGGGATGAAATCAAAATGATTACATACGATGAAATGCGACACCAGACAACACCGTCTCCTCCAATATGTGGTCGAGACCGGTTGGTAAGCTTCGGAGTTCATCTAGCAAGTCAATCCGTTTCTCTAATATTGTTTCGTGCATCTCAGAAATGTCTGGCATCACCCGGCTGATGCATCGTGCCACCGACTCGGTCATGCCGCGACTGCCCGCAAATACGAGGACACCATAGCCCGCAGACGCGGTCTCATGAGCAAGTGTGACGACGGCATTCAGAACAGGGTCTGACAGCTCTTTGTGCGAAGAGGGAGCAATGGTTTGAATAGCCTTAACAACACCATTTTTGAGCTGGTAGGTGGTGTCGGGGAGACCGAGCGGGTTATCGGCAGCAAATACGGCGCCGTTACAGACGAGGTGCTCCTCAATAGGAATAGGTCTGTATCGCGTCTCAAAAGAGTGTGCGTTGAGCCATTTGGCCATTAGGTCCATGTTCTACCTGGTGTCAGTGAGGAGCTGGAACAGGTATACGTCATCTTACGGGAATGGTGGCACTCATGCCAACTATTTGAACGGTGTGTTCTAGGCTGAGCAATTTTGTAGCAATGAGTTCCAAGGTGTACCCTCGGTGTTCGTCGTCAACCATGTGCAATTCGTCCAGTACTACGGCCTGGAGTTTCGTAACGGAGCAGTCTTCAATGGCTGAATTGATAAGCATGTTGGCCTGTTACATGATAATTAGCTGTGGTTAGGATGAGTTCACATGTCGTCGGCTTAAACCTTTTCCAGTGTGCAGACGCCAATCTCAAAATCATTCCAGGTGGCCCGGACTTTGCCGCCACCAAAGAAGCCAACCACCCGCAAGCCATCCTGAGCAGGCCGAGAGCTGAAGGGAGCGTGCGGGTCTTTTTCAGCGACCGGCGGATATTTGAGGCCTTCAACAAGCTGGCGCAGCCATCGCACCTTTTCCTGGACGAGAGCCACGTAGGGAAGGACAAGTAAGGCCTTGGATTCGCGGGAGTGGAGGATACGCTTCAACATAAGCACTGGCAAGGTACAATAATCAGCAAGTGTTTGTTTCAATGAGGGTACCAATTGAATGGAAGCCACTGACAGTCGGCGACTAAGGATTTGCCACCACCAGTTGGAGCACAGTAGACCAGGTTGCGCTCGCCGGAGAGCAGTCCAGGACCTTTAAGACAGTTTCGCTGCCAGGGATAAATGTGGTTAATGCCAAGCGATGCAAAATTGGCTACGAGCTGCGTCGGCAGGTTGTAGACGGCATGCGACAGGTGCAGCTCAGGGTCGAGCGATGATGATGGCGTCGCAGCAAGTTTATGGCGTTGCGTATACTCGCCCTCGCCCAGGGACGGCGGCCCTAGTGTCGTGATGAGGCTCGGGGTTAGCTTAGATGGAGCATTCGGCAGAGCGATAGAGCGCTTGAAGATAACCGCCGGGTTGGCAGCTGGTTGTGAACCTCGGTCGTTTTCATTGTGAGCAGCGGCAGACCAGGAGCGCTTCTGGCCGATGATGGGGCTGGCGTGTGTGTGCGAATGGTCCTTCTGGGCGAGCTGTAACGATGTGGTGTGCAGTAGGCCATTCATGCGCTGCATGACGCTCTGCTTCTATGTTTCCAAGTTCCTGCCTTGTTTAATGACCAGTCCAAACAAGTTGACAATGAATAGAGAGGTTGGAAATGCGCTGTCCATTGGGCTGCAGTACCAGCTTGTGAATGCCAGATGGGATGGCATTGGCCTCGCGGCGTATCTACAGTGGGGTGTAGGCAGGACGCGATGATACACGCGACCCGAGGGATGGCGAGACGGTCGCGTTATCACGTGCAGGGAGCGTTTTAATTAAGCACCGGGGTCATGGCTGAAGGAAAACATGCGAACGAATGAAATGATTTCACAACATAAATCGATAATGCTTCTTTTGATTCGAGAATATTTTAGCCTACCAAATTCATCCAATCGTGGCTTTGCTGACGATATTACGAGGTAGCGAAGGCCACATTGCCTGAGTGTCAAGTGATGGCGTATGTAGCTCAAACAGCTAATATGTATGTTGCCCGTGCGCTCTTATCATTTAAAGCAGCAAAGGGGTTGCGGAGATGCGAAGCGATCGGCAGGCATCATTGCAACTCTCGTGTACTTTGTTTCTGAAACTCTCCCGACGTAGTGGCACGGCACGAATTTACAACGCTGACACGTGCAGCTTCTGCATGTGGCTAAACAGTGAGGATTGGCAAAGTGGCTTACCTATGCAGCAAGTATCAATCGCTACTGGCTGCAATCACGGGCTGGCAAAAGTACAAAGCTACATGTCGCTCACTCTCATGCAGGAGGTTGAGGGTGCCTGGCAGGCGGACAAGGCCATTCCCAATTTCTGACTGTGCCACTGACTGCGATTACCCCCACGCCCCATGCCATGGAGAGAACGGAGCTTGCGCCGCATATAAGCGATCTGTCTTGGGGGGGGGGCGACATGTTTTACTGACTATTTAATTGTTCTTGAATCACAGACGGCATTCGCTGTCAATTCCACTACCCGAGTATCTCACTTGTCCCCTAGATCCTTGGTGCTGCCGCCCGTTGGCTGCCACGCAACATTACGCTGTCCTCAATTAAGCTGATCGTCGTCGTTTCCGGCTTCAGCTGACGCCAGGCACACGGGTACTTGAGATGGAACGCCAGCGTGTGTCACCATGGGATAAGCTGTGCGACTCGGGGAGGGGAGATGCCTCGGGCGATTTTATGCCTTTGTTTCTTCCCCAAAGCCCAAAAGAGGGGCCAAGCAAGATGAGGGTTGACAAGTTTAATCCTGCAAAACGCTTCTTTTGCAGTCGGCGGGACCGCTCTGTGTGCATGGCCCTTTGTCAAGGCCAGTTTCCGAGCACACTCCAAACAACCGGTGTGGCTGCGCCAGTGGCGTTGGCGAAGCGACACATGGATTGCACAAAGAGCACAAGGGCTGCTAAATATCTGCATAGTTTGCCAGGCACAGTAAAACCTAGTGTGAAGAAAAGTCAGTGGGCATGTAGACAAGGTAGAGTTTGTGCGTGGTGGACAAGCCTGTTGACGCGAACTTCTGGATAGGGAGGCGACTAAGCCATAAAGAGGTACCAAGGTAGTTACAGCGTACCCTGATTACGTGGATTGCGGCTGCGTATCCTCCGCCTGCTAAATCTGGTTGCAAACACGGCTCGGTTCTGAGGCGTCCTTTTGTGGTATTTAAAGAAGGCGCGGCCTACCTAGGCAGAGGCACACGCCATATAGAGACAGGAACTGGCTGGTCGCCAAGACTGTAGTCATCGATGCCATGGAAGCAAGTTGTCAGCCACAGGGCGTGCATCACCCAAGCGACCAGATGCGATGGTAATAGGTCTGAAAATAGGCAACGACACGCTCAAAATAAATAGGCACTGGCAAGTGCTGCCCGGCTTGGAGAGCTACTTACCTTGTTGACATGGGAAGCGGCGGGAGAAAGGCAGCTGGGGGCGGCACCAGCGCGCTGGGCAAAAGACTGTTGATAGAAATTCTTGATGACCCCTGCAACCGACCTGGTTAGACTTGAGACGGGACTTTTTTCTCAAAAGGCGGCATCGTTTTTTCGCAGGCGGAACTGGGCTTTATCAAAACACTATGCAGAACATTTGAATCAAGTATCGAACGGCGCCGCGCAGCAGTCGGAGCACAGAGTGCGTAAAATGTACCGTGTCTCAGACTGCCTTGTGTGATGTAGCGATAACTGCCCGGCTTGGGGCACGACGGATAAGGCGGGCCGTTGATGCGTGCCGACGGCATCAAGGCCAGAACCTCAGACACTTCTATTATGTTGGGAAAAGAAGACGTCTTGTATTTACAAAAAAAAATTGGCAAGAGTCCTGCGACCCGGCCATTCAGCAGCCGCTGGACGAGGTGATTGTTGCCATGAGGTTAGGTCAAGAATGCGACAACGGGGCACGATTACCGAATCGTAGCCCTTTCGCGGGCCGGTAGGGAAGGGGGGGGGGACGAGGGGGGGGTACATCCTATCATGAGACACGCACTCTGGCACGCCTGAACTTTTTTACAACGACGAGCGGGAGGGTTCTGGGGGGGGGGGGGGGGGCGGGGGCCGGGG
>JARJPP010000070.1:0-11036 GCA_030782485.1 Beauveria brongniartii
CCCCCCCCCCCCCCCCCAATGCTTGCCCATGGTCGAGAAGTCACTGATGGTCGGAAAGATGGACAACCATTGGACATTCGGAGCGATAGGGGAGATGGCTGGCTCAACCCCGGCCGGCTGGATTAATTCCCATCTCGCGGGCGACCATGTCCACACACCTCAATGTCGTCATGTCCAAGCCCAATGGAGGCGAGGATTTTTTTTTTGTTCAATTTACAGGACGTTGGCGCACCAGACCTGCGTTGATGAAACTGTTTTCCACTGAATGTAAGCCCATGGGGTACCTCGGATTCGTCCCCCTCTACTGTCATGGAATACCGTAATTCCCTTTACGAAGTATTTACGTGGCTGTTGTCACGTCGTTGTGGGCGGGCGGGTCTTTTCTTGCCAGAAAAAAGCCTGCTCTCACCAGTTTACGCCTCGCCTCGGCTTGGGCCTGGCGCCAACCTTGCTGCTGTAGATTTATACATACTTTTTTTGCGGCTAATAATGGTAAAAACAAACACAGGCTAGAAAATCAAACAAGGGCGAATCTCAAAAGCTTAATGACATTTCGGCCCTCCACACGCCCCAGGTTGAAGCACCGCACCCGCTACTCCGTTGACCTGGGCTTCGCTGCTGGTGCTTCAAATGGCACCACCTCGTTACTCGGCAGCTTTGATCTGCTTTTATTTTTAAACCTTCTAGCGCTTTCTTTTTTGGCCGGGCCAGCAGCCCAGCCGCGCCCAACTAGCAGCGTCATGCTACGGCACACTCGAGGCTCTTGCACCAAGGCTGGCCATGCTGATGGCTGTTTCGCAAAACAACGTGTGAGCTTGAGGCCTCCCGAAAACTGACGTGGTGTAACCTCGCGTGCAGCCGTTTGTTTGAGTTAAGATGACTAGAGGCGCAGGGGAACGACGGGGCATTATATCGTGAGGACATCGTGTGCTGTGAAAAGCACACAGCGTAACTGTAATGCGTCTCGGTGATTAAAGATTTCTACTCGAAGAACGCCTGGGCACCTCGGCCGGCGCGGAAAGCTTGTAGGCCGTCGACTGGTGGCCGAGCGCTCGTGGCGGTGCTGTAGAAGCGAATATATTGGGTACGGATCCATGGCTCGCTAGATGCATCATGTTGCCGCTGGCCTGATCAGTGCTATTTCTGCTCGTAGAGACTCCGAGGCTTACAAATTGTGCAGCACGGCGACGATATCGAATGCTTGTTCCTTGTCTTGCTATGGGACGGGACACGCACCTCAACCAGATGTGATGTTGTTTGAAGCCATGGTCGCAACAAGAGAAAATAATGCCCATGAAACGTGGAGCGACTGACTGGGTTGTCTTTGGAAAACGGCTAGGCAAGTTTACAGGACTAACTATTGCTACCTGGCTGTGGTGACGGCAAATGATCTGGAGAGGAATGGGTCGAGGGAAGGGGTGGGATGGCGAGGGAGGGAGGCGAGACGAGACGAGGCAACCAAAAATGGCAGCGTATGGTGCAGAGCTGGCAAAGAGTGACAAACAAGTGTCACAGAGGCGGCTATTGGGGAACGGCAGCGACAGAGACGGTGACGGCGACGGAAAACGGAAAACGGACTTTGGTAGAGAAGGAGCGGCGGGTGGGAAAAAACGATAATAATGGGATGATTGAGGGCAGATTGATGTGAGCGTACCATACGGGAGCCAATATTGGCAGCGAGCAAGGATGTTGGAATTGGAATGGGCGGCGGATGCGGGACGGGGCTGGAGATGAAGGCGCGTGTAAATAGGGAGGTAGGTAGGTGGGAAGTAACATGCAACGGAGTGGAAGGGCCAATCGAGGAGGCATACGGACAGGAAAGAAATAGAACAAGTAAAAGGCTGGACAGGCCGAGAATGACCTTGCAGAGAGAGGTGAGAGAGAGGTCTGGTCGGGTTGTTACGATGCTCTTTCATTCGACTGTGTCTGAACCAGCGGGACCAGTGGGGCCTCTTGAGCAGCACTTGGGCTCAAGGGTGTGCCAAGTCGATATAAAGTTGTTGATATCTAGGATCTGCGAGGACTTGGTGAGAAAGACTGGGTGAATAGGGGTGGAGATGATAGTGGCGACTTGGGAGGTACATGGCAAGGGTTTTAGGTAGTGCGCCACCCCCCATGTCAGGGTGGCGGCAGAGTGATTTTGTAGCGAGCAGTTACAGGGGGTCATGCGCCTGTATCTGGATGGATAATCGGAAAAGTACAAAGACGATGGGTTGACTTGTGTGGTGATGCAGAGTACCTCGAGAAGGGCTTGCAGCACATGCAGCATCGTCGACAGGCTCCGACAGGGCCAGACAGAAAAGCCATCTAGTGCAAGTGTGCAACTTGTGCAAGGGACGCACGCACAGTAATTATTCAAGGAACTACGGAGTAGGTACGGAGTACAGGTAATAATTGAGGCAAAGGTAGGCAGGCACGCAGGCAGGCAGGCACGCAGGCAGGTACTCAGAAAGTAAGGTACCTTGGGTTTAATAGGCAGGCACTCCAAGGCTCAAAGCACTTGATCGAACCAAAGCCATGGAAGCCAAGCCTTGCCTCTCTGCCCCGTCTAGCTTGTCTGGCCTGTCTGGGCCTTGTCCTGGCCCGTCTGGCGAGACCCAAGGGCCCGCCGACGCCGCCTCGGGGACGTTTCTTCTTGTTCGGCACCAGCAGGGAATCACATCCACGCCTTCTTCCACTTGTCCAAACCTTTTTCCTCTCTTTCATGATCCATCCCCCATCGCCAGATTTCGAATTCGCTCCCGCCCTTTCTCCCTCTGACCACTCCTCCAACCCGATTTTCTATTCTTTACCATCTACGCCATACGCAAATTCACATCCCCACCACGCCTCTCGCTTCTGGCCCTTCCTCCTCGTTCTTGGTACCTGGGGCATGCCATTCACACGACCTCTGCCTCATCTCATCGCGGCCCATACGCTCAATGCGTGCTGCCACCATGGCCCAACAAACTGTGAGTTTTCCTCCCCTCCTGACTGCCCTACTTCTTCTCTCGTGCCCCCGATTTTCATACAGACTTCTCTGCTCCCTCCATTCCCGCCCATCGCTCTCTTATACCACACGTCTCACTCAAAACCTGCAAACCTCACATCCCACGCCTCACCCGTGTCCCAACCCATACCAGCGGCCCTCACCTTGATGTCGCGCACTTTCTCGCTTGCACACTAACTTTTACCCCCTCCGTTTTGCAGGTTTCGCCATCATCAGATCCAGATTCCAAGATCAGCGCAAACGCCATGACCAATCCGTCTGGTGCCGTCGCGGACAAGGACGCTGGCGCTGATGGCGCCGCGCCATATGGCACGCGCTCCCGCAACAGAAATGGCAACGCGCGGCCTAATTACGCCGAGGATAAGGATATTGAAATGGACAATTATGACTATTACGACAAGAATCAGGGCGAAATGCCTAAGAAATCGTCACGCCTAGCCACCATCACCACCACCGCCGCCGCCGCCATGGCTGGTGGCGAGACGTCAGGGCGCGTCGCGGCTGGAGGTCGCAAGCCTCTGACGGGCAGTGCGCCAGGCAGCGACGATTCCAAGGTTCCCGCATCGCAGGCTCATACCGATGCTAGCAACAGCAATGGACACGCATCCGCCGGCTCGTCAGCATCGTCAGCACCAGCGTCGCGCAAGCGCAAGGCAGCCAACGGCCCAGCGACACAGGTGACCGCAGCGACGACGACAGGACCGCAGTCAGCGCGACGTGTCGCCAGCTCCAACACCACACCACAAAACTCGACACCAGCGGTTTGGCCAGATACCAACATGCTCAGTTTTGACAATTGCAAGGCGCGCCCTCAGAATGGGCGCCTGGTGGCCGACGATGGCACAGTGCTGGAAGCGAATGGTAAGTCGCGGTGGCTCCACAACTGTGCAATTTCACAACACTGCGGCGGCATACGCTGTCATGGCACCGCACGCGGGTGAAATAACCGTCAATGAGAGCAAAATACTAATAATTCACTAGATCATGTGTATCTGGTGTGTGAGCCGCCCGGCGAGCCATACTACTTGGGTCGCATCATGGAATTTCTGCACTCGCAAAACGACCCGGCGCGGCCGGTGGACGCGGTGCGCATTAACTGGTTCTACCGGCCCAAGGACATTGGACGCAAGGTCTCGGACACGCGACTGGTGATTGCGACTATGCATTCCGACATTAGCCCGCTGGCGGCGCTGCGTGGAAAATGTCAGATCCGGCACCGTGCGGAAATTGACAACTTTGACGAGTACCGCAAATCGCCCGACTGCTTCTGGTTTGAGAAGCTCTATGACCGGTACATTCAAAAACACTACGACCTGATTCCGACCAATCTCATTGTCAATGTGCCGGACAAGGTGAAAAAGGTGCTGGATGAGCGGTGGAAATTTGTCTTGGTTGAGCAGGGACGAGGCAAGGAGCTAACTAGCGCGGTTAAGTCGTGCAAGCGATGCACCGGGTATTGCGCAAGGTATGTCTCTTCTTTCCTTCAGTTCATGCTTCCTTTTCCCTCGCCCGTCCTCAATTTTTTCTTTTCTCTTTTCACCCTTGATGCCCAGCCTGGAGCCGGCGTCTCTGTGCTTAACGCCTTGGCCGGGGGAACCAGATGGGACGTGGTGTGTGGGTGCTGCGGCGGATGCAGAGCTGCAGGCTTTAGCTGGGTGTGGGTGTGGTATGGGTAGGAGTGGCGTGGCGTGGCAGTAGGTGGGTTTGGTGTGGCCCAGCCGAAGTGTGGCCCAGCATGCAGGTGGCAGCAAGCAAACAGTGGTGAGAGGCGAGGCGACGTGAGGCGGCGAGGTCGTCATGGGGGTGTGTTGGGCGTGTTTTATGGCGACAGACCAGACGCAATGGAATCGTCGCCACACACACGCGCCACATACCTCCAAGCCGCACGCACACACCAGAGCATTCAGTCGTCAACCAGCCAGCCGTCAGCAACACCAGCATCTGGTATGGCAGATGGGCAGATGCCTTGTTCTCGTCATTCCCCTTCCCTTCACTTCTTCTAGTCCTTCTATTGGGCCCTGTTTTTTCTTCTCCCAATAATCCTCCTTCCCCTGCACGACTCCACCCTGGGCCCCTGGGCCAATCCCACCTCTTCCAAACCAACCAGCTGCAGCCCGGCTCACCCCAGTGGCTCGCACTGGGCTCACAGTCCCTTTCAGTGGCTCTCAGTCTCTCTCAGTGGCCGCTCCTGCCTGCCAGCGCTTCTCATTTGTCAGCCCCGAACCCACTTCTTCTTACCACCCCACCTGGCCACATACCAAGAACGGCAGCCGCCTGCACACCATGTCCACGCTACTGGAACATCTGCACGCACTACCAGATGCTTGCTTACACGACATCCCATAACCATCACTCATGCCTTCAACTTGACAGTTATACCAACTCGCAATCGTTTCCCCTGAATATCCCATCACCTACCAATCGTCATACGTGCTCTTTCACTCCCAAAATACTATATTCTTCTTCTTCTACCATGACGTCCACTAACGCTACCAAGCAACGACTCCGTCGACTGCGCCGTTTGTCGCTTCACTTACCACATGAATTGTGTCCGCCCTCCTCTCCTTAAGAAACCCTCTCGAGGCTTTGCTTGGTCATGTGCTGCTTGCAGTCGTGCCCAAGAACGCAAGCTCGAAAACCGTCACACCCTACCCGACGGCGAAGATGACCAAGACCTTCTCGATGACGACGAAGAGGACGCCCAGGACCCCAACACCAACCGAACTACTCCCGACGATGACGATAAAGTCCACCATCAAGGCACGGCCGAGCAGATATATCACGCAAGCCTATGGCCCTATCGCTATCTCGGCCTCCACTGCAAGCCCGAGGACGCTCTCGACTACGACGACCGCATATATCCTCGCGCCAGCACCCGTATCGGTCCCAGAAATCAAGCCGCTGTACATCCCTGGCCAGGCCGTCCTGTCGAATATGTCAAGCCTCCCGAGATCAAGCGCGGCAAGGGCGGAGCCAAGCTCAAGGATATTCAGGAGGAAAAGGCTATGCGTGGGAAGCGACCGAAATGGGTCCAAGATGAGCCACCCGGATATACCACTCGAGGCGAGGACCACGATGCCGATGATCCCAACTGCAGTGCTACTCCGCTCTGGATCCCTCCCGCCGAAAAGGACGGCATTTCCACCAAGGACGTTATTGCCTACATGGACAAAGCGAGAGACACGGCCAAGAGTCACGGCCTACCTAAGCAGTGCACCAACCTACAAGACGTCGCCATCAAAGACCTCTTGAGCCAAGACTATGATTACGAAAAGGCTCTTGCTATGCTCGACAAGACACCTATTGCCGAGTTCAAGGAACCGCGGCTGACTGCCGCCGAAGAAAAGCGCTGGGAGGAAGCCATTCTCAAGTACGGCTCTGAGCTGTTCCTTGTCAAGAAACATGTCAAAACCATGACCGCCGGCCAGGTTACCCGCTACTACTACACCTGGAAAAAGTCGGAGCGCGGCAAGCAGATTTGTGGCAATTTCTCGGGTCGCAAGGGCAAGAAGCAGGCCAAAAGAGCCGAAGCTGTTGCCAACAAACTGGCTGATGATGTTGCCGACGACGACGACGATTCTGCTTTCGATACCGCCAAGGCCGTCGAAAAGAAGCGAAGCTTTGTCTGCCTGTTTTGCGAGACCACCAACTCCCGCCAATGGCGAAGAGCCCCCAACTCTATGCAGGGTTTGCTCGACGAGAACGGGGTTGCCAAGCTACCTCCCAAGGACAGAAACAATCAGCCGGTCGTGGCGCTTTGTCGACGTTGCGCCGAAATTTGGCGCCGCTATGGCGTCCGATGGGAAGACATTGAGGAGGTGACGAAAAAGGTTACCCAAAACGGCAAGGCTTGGAAACGCAAGCAGGACGAGGAGCTTCTCAAGGAGCTTCAAGCTGCCCAGGAGCATGGCCTTATGACCCCCGATCGTGACTCAACCCCTCTAAGCGGCACCACCAGTGCCAATGGCATAGAGCCTCCGAGGAAGCGTCTCAAGGTCCCCGTTGACAGAGATTTTGACCCCGCAAATTCTGACGGTGGCAGCACGTCTGGTACTGTCCTGACTAAGAAAAAGGACAAGGAGAGAACGAATGAGGCTACTCCCGCTCCCGAATTGCCTCAGGCTCGAACTTTGCCCTGTGCCATTTGTAATGAGATGGAGCCTCTTGGCGACCAGCACGTTGCCTGCCGCGAGTGCCGCCTCACTGTGCACCGCAACTGCTATGGTATCATGGACAGCCGAGTCCAGGGCAAATGGCTCTGCGACATGTGCACCAACGACAAGAACCCGCAGGTCTCAATACAGTATAAATGCGTCTTGTGTCCTGTCGAACATACCGAGCAAGAGTTTGTCGAACAACCAAAGCTGACCCATCACAAGAAGAAGATGTCGGACAAGGACCGTGAGCGCGAGAGGTTGGAAGTTCAGCAAGCTCGTAAGGCTGCCGAGGTTTATCGAAAGCGTCAAGAGGAGCTTAGTCGACCCGCCAACCCTCGAGAGCCATTGAAGCGCACGGCGGACAACAATTGGGTCCATGTTACCTGTGCCGTCTGGACCCCAGAGGTCAAGTTTGGCAATTCCAAGGCTATGGAGCCGTCGGAGGGCATTCCCTCCATACCAAAGCTGCGATACGACGAGGTTTGCCATGCATGCAACCGGGGCGGTAACGGAGCTTGTATTCCGTGCCATCACTGCCGCACGACATTTCATGTGGAATGCGCCCGGCAGGCTGGTCATCTCCTCGCTTTCGACATTACTCCGGTCAAGAGCTCCCGGCGTGATCAATTTAATATCGTGACAATCAATGGCGAAAGTGGCACCATGTCCGCCATGCTGTGGTGTAAGGATCATATTCCCACCAAGACCATTGCTCACAGGATGCATGAGATTGTCAGCGACAGCGGCCTCAATGCACTGCAGCTTTACGCGCAAAATTTCAAACAGGCTGATTTGACGCTCACGGGAACTGTACGAAAGGCAAACCTCCTGACAACGGCGGCTAAGGCTGGCGGCGCTGCATTTCCCGCGACACGCAGAGTATCTTCAACGACGGCAGCAAACACGCCGCCGGCGATTGGAGTTGCTGGTGCAGCCAATGGTGATCACCCCAACCCAGCTATCAACGCTGCTGAGCCTGGCGAAAAGGTTTGCATCAGCTGTGGAGTCGATGTAACGCCTCGATGGTGGCCCATTGACACACATCAGGAAAGACAGCTCACCAATGGCCACTATGGAACGATTGGATCCGAGGCGCAAAAGTTTGTTGAGCAGAGAAAGTTTCAGTGCCACAAGTGCAAGAAGCTCGCCAAGACGCCTCGAGCGCATGCCACGCCCGCAACACTGTCCACATCAGACTCGCGGCCGCATCATCCGACGCAAGCTACCATCTCAAAGCCCTCGCTGCGCAGTCCCCCGGCGCCTCCGCCACTCGTTCCTGAGTATCGCGATCCTCGCTCTGTGAGCCAATGGCCACGCCCTCAATCTAGCCACCACCACGGGCATCCTGGTCCTCCCCCGCCTCTACCCCATCCGGTCCACGCGCCAACCATTCCGCAGTCGCATATGACAGGTGGCCGGCCGCCGCATTCATCTCCGCATGCATTTCCAGCGCCTCCACCGTCCTCTCGGAGCAATCATTTCGATTGGCATCGCGGCTCGCCCACGAGCCATCACTCGCCACCAGCGCGTCACTTGAATGGCGGCCCGCCTCCTATACACAGCGTACCACCACCTCCACCAATCTCGTCGCTGAGACCGCCACCAATGTCTGGTCCGCCTCCACCAGTTGGCATGAACCACCGGCACTCGCCTTCAAGCATGTATTCGAGCAGCTTGCCGCCTTCGCCGCGTAGCTTACGAGGACCGCCACCGCCACCTCCGCCCCCAGCGTATGTGCCGCCGTACCATGGACACGGAGGACACCCGTCGCACTCGCCTCCCCGCAATCTGAATGGTGGTCCGCCTCTGCCGCCTCCGCGGGACTCTTTTGCCCACGGGCTTCATCCGCAGCGATCACAGTACCACTCGTCGGTACATGTGAGTCCCTCCGGACCTCCTCCGGGCCCTCTCAGCGCGATGCCACCCCATCCGTCGCGAGATTCCATGCCACCACGGTCTGACGGGCGCCCAGGCGGTGCTAGCGCAAACCCATCACTTAAAAACTTGCTGTCTTAGCAAAACCGACCACGTTGCGGTCTCAAAAAATTTTGTCAGCAAGCCTTTTGGTCCTGCTTGTATAACTCGTTGGTTCGTAAAAAGAGGGCAAAGTCTTGATGTGCTCAGCAGTCCCTGTAGAGATTGCATGGCACTTTTTTTTGTATTGGGCACGCGGAAGAGCAACTGGGTAATTTTTCTTTTACCATGGAGTTGAGTTTTGCGCATTTCTTATAAGCACACATGTTTCTTTTTAATCAGGCGCGCACATTGGATTTGGATGATTGAGACTTCACTGGTTGGCAGAAAGAGGAGCAAAGTATCGCGTGTCCAGGAGTGGGAGCAGGAGCGATTAGATATTATAGAAGTGGCAGCGTATTTGAAACACGAATAGAGATGGATTGAAAGTATGTCAATGCTCGACTGGCTTTGTTCCGTCGAAAGTGGCTGCCCTGCTTGCGTGCAGGGTGTGGGTGTGGTAGTTCCTGCTCGCCGAGGTAAAGTCGACAAGACTCTCCAATAGGCGCTCCAAAGTTTTGACCTCTGGTCTACATATTATCCATTGTCTTTTCAGCCAACTTTTCTGCCGATATTTATTAACATGATGCAAAGATTTGTCGCCAACTTGTGGGGAATCGGAATGCAAAGCACCACCAGCACTGTCCCTTCGGCTGACTGGTCGGCGAGCGAAGTACAGCGACATGTCGCAAATGTCCTCGTCAGCAAGTTCTGCCAGAGTGCCGACGATGCGACCGAGATGGCGGCGCAGTGGGGATCCGGCACCGGCCAGGACCTCTTAAAAGCGAGCGCGGAACGCTTGCAGTTGCTGTTTGGCGTGGGCGTGGGCGACTGCCTGTTCAAGATGTTGCGGAACGAGAGCTGCGCGCTCCAGCCATGCCCCACGACGGCGGGCGCGTGGGCCCGCGAGGGACCGGCATAGATTATACGTCCCCAGATTCCGAGCCCTGTGTTTTCGTTTTGCTACGCGACGGTGACCAACTTTTGGCTCATTGTTGCGGTTCTCCGTTGCTTGTCCCCTTGGTACCAGGGCGATGCTGATAGTAGGTTCCCTCATGATTGTTGTGCACGATGCAAAAAAGCTTCCTCGTTGCAGGCTGATCTGACAGACGGGGGTTTTTTTTTGGGGGGGTCATTTAGGATTAATGACAAGGACGCTCGACGAATGTATTGCGAATCATCTCGTCAACCTGTTTCTCTTTGGCCCGGGCATCAACAATTTTTGCTTGATCTCTTTGCTGTACTCGGTCTATACGGTCCTACTTTCTCGGATAGTGAGGCGGCTGGCGATACGTTACTTGTAGTTGTGGCGCCTATATCTGCGACAGATGCTTGAGAACGGAGAGCAAGAAAAGAGCAAAGGCCAAAAGGTGGAAATGAAAAGGAAAGAATGAAGGTGAAGTCGACGGGTCAAGGTGTGCAGTGCGCACGAAAGCTTGGAGAGCGAGTCAGATGCAGGGATACTGTACAGTTGGTTTTTCTGAGGATGAGAAGTATGGATCTTTTCAGCGTTGTGTTGGGAATTCAGGCAGTAGTTGGAGAGAGTGTGATACAGCGACTTGATACAACAGTCAATCATTCGCAAGAATGATGGCTAATATCAACGACGGAGATTCCAAGTAGTTGCTTGATTGGATGCTAGCCTGTTAATGTACTCTCGACGTTGTGAATACGCAAAAATACGAAAAATAATAAGACGGCTTGATCTGGCTACACTGCAATGGATAGGAGGAAATTCGGGCCTTTGAAAACCCAGAACAATAGTGTAATCATGTTAGAGCTCTGCAAACTGGTCGCATGCAACCGATTGCATAGTCAACGCCGATTTCGGTCCCGAGGCTCAGGGTTGGGGTAACCGCGGCGATAGACGGTGATCT
>JARJPP010000071.1:0-137260 GCA_030782485.1 Beauveria brongniartii
TTTTTTTTGTTTTTTTTTTTTTTTTTTTTTTTATTTAATAAAAAAATAACCCCTTGTTCTTGTTGGCTGTTTTTTGGGTTTTTTTGACGGTTATCTACCCCCCCCCCCCCCCCCCCCATCATCGTGATGGACCCCAAGGTGCTTCAAGTCAAAGCGGCCTGCTGGACTGAGCCCACGCCGTCTTCTTTCTCATAGGCATGAGTTGGTAGCTGTGTTGCCGAAACTAGGTCTCTCGCGCCATTGCCTTTTGCAGCAGAGGCTCACTGTCGCCGCGTATGTTTTTCATTTCGGAGTGACAAAAGGATGGGCTGGGGGTAAATAATGAAAACTGATGCTCATCGGTTCGGGGAATTGGGCCGGGATCAGCCCCCCCCCCACGGGCAGAGTGCGCGCTCAAGTACGGTGAAAACTAAAAGTAGTTATGCGGCATGGTTTGTTCAAAGTCTCGTGTTTGAGTGTTGGTTCAGTTGATGATGGTTTAGATATATAAAGAAAGAGGTGACACTCCCTTTGACCGATAGCATGAATCTTAGAGTTTACTCAACTAGAACTTTGTCTCTATTGTTCAACGGCGCCCACCCACCCTTTGCTGAAGCCTGGCGCAAATAAATCTGCTAAGATGATACACTGTGGTTCATCATCTGTACTAGACCACTTTGTAGTTTCTTGGGTTTTGCATCTATTATTCATGACTGCAGATGCTGCTGCTGGGACCCTAATCAAGGTAGGCCTTTTGTCTTTACTCTTGACGCAAACCTTGGCGGCAAAGCACAACGACGACTAACTTGGTTAGAACCATGAGGCACCAACTAGGTGTAAGCCGCACTCTTGTTATTAATAATAACAGGTCAAGAAGCCGTGGCACTAGTAAATAGGGGAGCGCCCACGGCGGGGCTTGCTGGAAATGTCCCGAGCAGCCAGTAACAAGCAGGCTTTGAGTAATAATTCCCCATGGAAAAGTGCACCGTAATATCTGCCTGCCCTCGGCTTCTTGAGGGCCATCCCCGAGATTCGGAACCACCCCCCCCCCCCCTCTCATCATAACTTGGCCATGCTTTCTCCAGAATGCCCCAGAGATGGCCTCTTGCATCTTTTGCTGGTAGTTTGGCGACCAAAAAAGACCAAGAAGATCTGAGCAATACGTTCCTCGGGGTTTCTTCAGCACCCAAGCTGAGACATGTTCTCAGGGCTGCATATTGCCATTTTACATCCTTAACCGGCTCTCGCAAGCTGACTGAACCTCTGTCCCGTTCTTTGGGCCAATAATGGCTCCTGCTGCTGCTGCTGCTGCTGCCTCGGATGCGGCCCCGACATCCAGACATGAAAAGTCTCCCAAAGATCATGAGCACCGCGGCGGAACTCAATCGAACACATTGTCAATAAACTCGGCGAGATCCGAGTTGCAAGAGTCGCGCGCACAACATGATGATGATGATGATGATGGTGATGATGAAAAGAATGGTGTCTGGTCCGGGCTGGACGTTGGCGCTGGTGTTGTCGACCCCCAAAACACGGCGGAGCTCGGCATGTCGAGAAGCCAGTCGAGGGCATCGTCGACTCGCACAAGGCCTGCTGTTGTTGTTCCGCGTGGTCAGCGCCGTGGTCTCTTGAGTCGCTTTACAATCTTACCCGAGGTCGTGAATCCCTATGATTATAAAAGGTTTACGAAATGGGGCATTACGGCTACCATTGCCATTGCGACTGCTGCAGCGCCGCTCGGTTCCTCCATCTTTTATCGTTCGTTATTTGCCCTTTTTTTTTTTTTTTTTTTTTTTTTTCATATCTTCAAATGACAGACGCAAAAGTCTTTGAAACGTTAAACAAGCTGACTTTTTATACTAGCCGCGTTAAACACCATCTCTACAGAGTTCAACACCACTTCCACCATTACCAATCTGGCTGTTGCAATGTACATGGTAGCCATGTCCATATTCCCCATCTGGTGGTCCGCATTCTCTGAACAATTCGGCCGTCGCTCCATCTACCTCGCGTCCTTTTCACTATTCGTCCTCTTTTCCATTGCCAGCGCTCTGAGCGTCGACATTTCCATGCTCATCGTCATGCGCATCGGCGTCGGCGGCGCCTCTGCGAGCGTCCAAGCCGTCGGCGCCGGCACCATTGCCGACATATGGGAGCCTCGCGAGCGCGGCCTCGCCATGAGCATGTTTTACCTTGGCCCGCTGCTCGGACCCTTGTTCGCACCCATCATCGGCGGTGCCTTGTCGCAGGCCTTTGGCTGGAAGTCGACCATGTGGTTCCTGGCCATTTACGGCGGCGTCATTGTCGTCATGCTGACGCTCCTCCTTCCCGAGACCTTGGCTCGAGGAGAAGCCGCGCCGCCGCCGCCGCCGCCGCCACTCATCAGCAGCGGTGATAATACTGCTGCTCCGCTTAGACGCTTGTCGACGAGGGAATCGACCACACTGCATACCAAGAAATTCGCGAGCGCCATTTACCGGTTCATCTTTGCTCCCCTCAAAGTACTGCTGATTCTCCGTTTCCCTGCCGTCCTCATCACCGTCATTCTGGCTGCATTTGCCTTTGGAAGCCTCTTTGTCATGAACATTACTGTTCAGCAGCGGTATGCCAAACCGCCGTATTCGTACCCAGAGCTTACAGTTGGCCTGCTCTACATTCCATCCGGACTTGGCTACATTGTCGGTTCACTGGTCGGCGGCCGCTGGCTTGACTACATTATGGCGCGAGAGGCTGTCAAGGCAAATCGCTACAACGACAAGGGCAAACTAGTCTATCTACCCGAAGATCGTCTTCGTGAGAATGCCTGGATTGCTGTTACAGTATACCCTTGCGGCCTGCTCCTGTTTGGCTGGACCATCAACTACGGCGTCATGTGGCTTGCGCCAGCCGCTGGCGCATTTGTTTTTGGAATCACATCTATGCTTGTCTTTGTACGTATTTTGTCCTGTATCCTTTTGCACCATGACACCGCGCAAAGCCATCTTGTCCACACCGCAGTCTGGGGCTAATGTATAGTAACAAAAAAAAAAAAAACAGTCCGCAGCCACTACCATGCTTACCGAGTTTATACGCAAAAAGAGCTCGGCGGGCGTTGCTGTGAATAACTTTGTGCGCAATATCCTCAGTTGTATCGGCACTGTTGTCGCTGCGCCCTGGCTAGATGCCATTGGACCTGGCTGGGTATTTACTGCAACGGCACTTTTTTGCTTGGTCCTTAGTTACATTTGTGTCTTTTTACTCCAGCGTAATGGCCCAAAGTGGCGCAAGGTCATGGAGAAGGCACTTGCCGAGACCATGTAATCCAAACTTTGATGTTGATTGGCTTTTTCCCATATTGTAGTACTATTGTGAACTTGTATCCCCTCTAGTCCAGCAATGCAGAAGACTCTCTTTCCGGCAAGTAATGCACAATTGCCGGCGCTCTGCTCACACGGTACATTTTGATCAAGATCAGCTTTTCGCTGTGAACTTGCATTCATCCGTCGCAGGTTAATGAAGATAGGATTTGTATCACTGTGAGACGTTTGATGAAATGATAAGATTTGTACCACTTAAAGATTGCTTGATGAAATGACAAGATTTGTATATACATTCGGCCGTATCATAGCGCACGAGACAACACAACTCTCGTCTACCTATTATTAGCCCGCTTCCGCGCCGACTTTTCTCTCTCGTACACATTCGACTCGCGGCCCTCCTCGCTCTGAATCTCAGATACCAGGCGCTTAAACTTCTTCTCGTACGCCTCGTCCTTGGCAATCTTGGTGCGGAGCTTCTCGCGCGCCATAAAGTTGGCGTCCTTGCGTAGCTCCCGCATGGCCCCCTTGCGCTCGCGCTTGTGCTCCTTTTGCAGCTTGGCCAGCTCCGCGCGCTCCCGGTCGTGGTCGTAGTGCTTGGATGGATCAAACGTCTCCTCGAATTTGGGAATAAAGGACTTGATGGCCAGCCGCCGGTGGTGATGCAGCTCGAGCGGCCGACGGGCTATGTGGGCGAGACGTGACATGCGCTCCAGTTTGGTAGCCAGCTTTTCGGCCTGCTGTGCGATGGACGATGGTAGCTTGCTGCGGCAGGGTTTTGAGACAAGATGCTTGGAGGCGCAGAGGGCAGGCGCAAATGTTTCGATAAATGCAGACTTTCCAGTCCACAAGTCCGCAGCTACGTCGAGAACCTGCAGCGTTGTAGCAAGGATGGCAGCCGAGACGATGACGGCTTCAGCGGCTGGGACTGAGTCGCCAGCATCCCCGGGGATACAATCGGTAAAGCGTAGCCTGCGAACCGTCGCCGCGGCTGAAACAAAGCGTCCTTGGGGATACTCATGTATGGGGATTGCGGTTGTGATTTGCGTAGATGGGGCGATGGGAGCCAAGGCGCAGAGAGTGTTGATGGTAAAGTTGATTACTTCGGGAACGTAGCGTTTGGCAAGCTGTTGGTACTGAAGAGAGAGAATGCAGAGAAACGTGCCAGTAGCGAAATCGGCGAGCTGCTTTGGCACTTTTTGGCCAAGATATCGACCAATAGTCAGCATGGCGGGCGTGACAACCTGATGGAAGTGGTCAGACGTAGGAAAGATGCTTCCAATGGCACTCAAAAGTAAAAGGTCAGACGGCTCCAGAGAAAGAGTCCTTTGTTCTCCGATTTCCTTGAGGTGATGACGAAAACGATTACTAATCTCAATAGGGAACATCTTGGCGAGAGAGTGAATGTGACGAACAATACTCTCGGTGACCGACGGTGGTGGCGCTGTGGCAGGGTCCCACGGAGAAGCAATATAATCGATCAAGGCCTTGGAAAAGTTTCCCAAGCGCTCTTTATTCTTGGCGTCGAGCTTAGGGTGGTACAGCGCACGCACGCGCTGAACAATCTTGGGCGTGTTCTCGTGAGGGTACTGTGACGTGATGGCTTGCAAGGCGTCGACAGTCTCCGGACATGGAAATGTAAATGGAAGGCCGTGCTCGTCTCCCTTTTCAAGAGCCGACGTCTTGGCAACAGACGGCACATGAAAGACGGGATTCTTAGTCTCTTCCTCATTCAAAAGACCCTTTGTAAACTCGTCATCTTCGTCGATTTCGTCTTCAGCATCAGAGTTGCCAGATTCATCGTCTGATTCATCACCACTATCACCGAGATCCAGATCTAGATCAGAACCGCTCGCAACCAAGTCATCGTCAATGATAAAGTCATCCTCATCGTCGAGCCCAATGTCGGCAGCTGTCGTGCGTGTGCGAATGCCTTCGCCAAGCCCGAATTCATCGTCATCATCTTCGACGTCCTCGTCGTTGGCAGACGCGTGTTTACTCTTATCGTCTTCGCTGTCGTTGCTATCGGAAACTTCCTCTCCGCGCATGCGCTTCTGGCGCTTCTCTTCCAATTCGCGTAAGCGTTTTGATTCTTCCTCTAGCTTTTCTTCTTCCGTCTTTGTGCGATCTTGAGGTTGTGCACGGCGATCCTGCGCCAGACGTTTCACTTGCATGTCGAAATTTCTGTCGAATTCTCCGCGCTCAAAGCCTGCAATGGTAGCTGCCTCAGCCTCTTCCGAGCGCTTGTTCCTCGCTGATGATGATAACAGCATTTGAATGTTGGGAAGTTCTTTGTCGATTGTGGCTCGCATCTCGTCATCGCCTTCTTTGGCGGCCTGGCGTTCGTATTTGTGTTGTTTGGACTTGGCGATAATTTCCTCCATGACCTCTTTCTTAGACTTTTTGCGCTCGGGTTCCTTGTCACTGGTGTCGCTATGATCTTCTCCCGCTAGACCTCGAAGTCGTTTTAGGCGTTGTCGCTCACGAACGGAGCCATCGCTATCGTTTGCATCGAGGTCTTCTTCAAAGTCGTCGACAAGTGAGTCGTCATCGTCAAAGGAAAGAGACTTTCCACCGTGTGTAAGACCCCCATCTAGAGGACCGTCGTCTTCGAGGTCAAACATGGAACTCTTCTTGTGCGCTCGCTGCTTCTCATGGGCGAAACGCTCCAGCATCTTGTCCTCTGGGGCCATGGTCGGGTCATTTTCTCCGAATCTGCGATCGAGAATACCGCCAACTTTGTTACGGTGCTGCATGTCGACTAGAAGAGTCTCACGACGCTGGTGCAAGTATGATTAGTGGCAGCAGAGAATAATAATGACTGAACGTGACTTACCCGCTCTTCGCCAGCAGCTTTGGCAGCACCAGGGCGCCCCTGGATGCCCTTGGCAGCACTCGCGCTCTTGGGTACATTGCTGGTGACATCGAACTTGGGTCCTCTCGCGGCGTGTTTGAGATCGAAGGGGTTGAACTGCTCACGAATGCCGGATAAGACTGCGCCGCGTTGCAGTCTTTTTTCGTTGCGACCCTTTTGCTCTTCGGCATCGCGGCGCTTTTGCTTTTTGGATTTTTGGGGCCCAATGACACCCTGCTCCCTCAGCGACGCTTTCAGACGCTTCAGTTGAGAGCCCGCCATGTTGAAAAAAAAGAAAGATGTTGTCGGTGGCAAGCAATGTCTGCGCTGCTGAGAGCTCATGGCCGATTGGGGTGCGACGGCGTAGATTTTTTTTTGGGCGGTTGGCTTATCGATAAGAAAAGTTGGTCGTTATTTTACTGCCCAATAGCGTTTCGTGTCGCTGTATAACATGGCGACCAACAATTTTGACCGCAATTGCATGGAGCAATGGCTCGCATGAAATTTTATTGGTTGCAGGGAATGGCTGGATATATACCAGTAGAGCCGAATAAGTTGCAGTTTAAAGTATAACCGCGGGGTTTGTCCGAAGGCACCTGCGCTTGGCACTTACACGCTACGAGCACATATCGAATTTAGCGCCTAGCGCAGAGCTTTTGGCAAAGCACAACAAACGCGATCACTTTATCAAACAGCTGCGCTCGAGCTCGCGTCTTCGAAGCTTGGCAGGAGCCGTTGCTCTTTCAATCATAGCATTGCAGAAATTCCTCGTCATAGTCAAGGCGGGAGAGATGGACATGTACGAGAAGCTGAAACACTCAGGGTCGGCCTGGCGGTCACGTAGTCGTAATAGATTATACCCATACTGACCAGAAAGCTCATGTGGTTTTTGTTTTCATTATTCTGCCCTCTGTCGGGTGATTACCTGGCGGGCAGAGGCCAACAAGCACCAAGAGTAACTGATAGATGGTGCGTCCAAACCATCGAGCACTTTGTCTTAAATGAAAAAAAAATTTGACAGCACCAGCTTCAGTCAAACAAAAGGTGTATTTTTCATGATACGTTTGGAAGAACTAGTTAAAAATACACGGCTGATTTTGGCCTGTTTACTTGCAAACTTTGATCCAAATAACTCGCAATTCCCATGGAAATAAATAACGCCATATACTCGCAACCGCTGGACTGTTTTCAGTGGCGCCGCAACTTCAGATGCTCATCGTGCAACCCCGACACCGAAAAGATGACGCATCTTTAGTAGTTCAATTCACCACCGCCACTACCAGAGACTTGATCAAGATCCTCGTAACTCTTCAGGCTCCGTCCCTGGACAGCCTCCCGTGGTCCGCCAGCACCCGCACCCGCACCGTCGCCCCAGCGGGAACCCCCCATTCTGTTTCGACCGCCGTCGGAGCGACCACCACGTCGGTCATACGGGCCAGTGCGGTGCTGGCCCCTGTTGTACATGCCTCCGCGTCGAACAGGGCCACCGGACCGGTCGTGATCCATCCCGTTCCATCCATTGCCGTGCATACCTGGGAAGCCGTTGGGGGCACCACCAGCTGAAAAGCCTGGCATCATCATCGGGTTGGAAAAATTTTGCAGGCTAAAGCCACGAGGTGTTCCGGCTGTAGAGTTACCATTGGGCTGCGGGAAATGTCCGTTCGAGTTTGCGTCAGTGCGCGACGGCGCAATATGTGAGGGATCGAGGACATATGCGTTGATGAGTTCAAACTCCTCCTTCAGCCCATCGAGCCACTCGGTATGTCTTTTCTCGACGTGCTTCTTCCAAAAATGCTCTTCCTTAAATAGTTTGCTGCACTCTGGAACCTTGCAACGCCATTTGTGCTCATCTTCCTGTTTGACGTGCTTCACAAGCTCAGCCTCAACCGCCTCTTCCACGGAACGTCCGCCCAGCTTTCGGAGATCCGACGCCTGAGGCTCCAGAATCTGCTGCAGCTTGTCCTCGAACGTCTTGACCCAGTTAAAGGCTCGCATAAACTGCTGCTCGGTCTTGTTCGACGTATTGCGGAATTTTTTGTCCATTTCCTGGTTGTCCATGTCGAGATCCTCGTCACCATCGGCACGCTTCTTCTCAGGAAAAGGGCTGCCGTCTGCACTAGCCTTGGCAACCTCTCTAGCCGAGATCGAAAGAGTGCTGCGAGGGCGACGCAAATGACCACCAGCGCACTTGCGTGTGAGTTCGTGAATAGAGTCACTCTCGAAGACGCAGAAAAAGCAAAAGTTAAAGACGCGTCGCAGATACTCGATGAGAAGATCAAGCTGCTTCTTCTTAACTAGCATATCCTCATCGTCCACTTCGTCTTCATCCACGGCACCCTCATCGTCATCGTCTTCCGCGGCCAGACCGTCATCCTCGCCATCCATGGCCTCGTCCATAGACACCTCCTTTGTCTTCGTGGTCTTCTTGCGTGGCGCAGGAGGAATCGCGGGCTTCAGTTGGCCCGAGTTTCTGAGGCTCTCGACCTTCTCTTCGACTTTGATGATGGCTTGGAAGTCGGAGCCAAAATCCTCCTCGTACTTGTTCACGAGCCTCTGAACAAGTAACAGATCCTTGTCAATACGCTCAGGCGCAGAGAACAGATCCCAAAGCGCCTTCTTTCTTGGGTTACCAGGTGGGTTGTGCACACCAACGTGGCATACAAAGTCACCTCTCGCCTCATCCTTGACAGTTTTGCCATTGACAGCCTCCAAGGCCTTCTCAGCTGTGGAGGCCAAGGGTGGCGTGGCATCAACCTCACCATCGTCGTCTTTGGGATCAGCCCGGTCAACAGGCATTGCAGACTCAGAGGAAGGATGAAGCATCACCCAGCCGATGCGGTGATACCTCTTGCTCGGGTTCGGATCCGACAGCGACAGCCACCTGAAACCACCCTCTTCCTCTCCAAGGTGCTCCTTACAAAATTCCTCGAGATTCTGACGACTGACATGAGGCGCAATCGTCTTGATGAGAAGAGTTGGCTGGAATTGGTTTTCATCGCGGATGTCCGCGCCATTGGCTGGGACAAGATCGCTGACGCCAAGAATCTCATTCGTAGCGGTAGCTTCGCCTTCCTCCTTTTCGATGACGCCGCCTGTGCCGTTGCTTTCGCTTTTCGGAATGCCCTCCAAAGAGAACTCGTCAAAGGTGCCAGACTCTAAATCTTGTTCCCATTGACTATAGGCACCGCGTCGGACTTCATTGAGCTTGGCTCTGAAGTTATCTCGGATTTCGGGGACATATCGCTCCTTGAACCATTGCTCCTTTTTATGCTCACTGACAAAAGCGCGAGCCATTTTGGCTTGAAGTTCTTCCTTATACGTATCATAGGCCGACTGAATTTGTGCCTTCTCTTTCTCCCGTTCTTCTTGCGATTCGCGGGTGCCACGCGGACGTTCGGGCTCTCGCCGGCGCCCAGTGCGAATGCGCTCCTTCTCTTCTTTGACTTTCTCGTTCATGCGCCACCACTCGCTGAAGAAGGAGAAGCCGACTTGGTAAGGAAGCTGGGCGGGATTCGGTACGGGGTTAACGAGAGTCCCAGCCGGGCCGCTGTCCTGATTGGGGATATAACGATCGATGTTCGAAGGAGGGGAGACCCCGCGTCTTCTGTCATCTCTGTCGCGGCCATCTCGACGGGCGCGAGGTTCATATCTATCGGCGGGGGAGCGAGAACGACGACGATCACGACGTTCGTTACCTGAATGAGGAGGTTAGCGCACTGAGTCCGACGTCGGAAATGAGTGTCTTACCTGGTGATCTATTGCGGTAGAACCCATCTGAACGGTCATCTCTACCCCGGGAGTCGTCACGCAGGCGAGACGGTCGGTCCACATTTGGGGAGCGACCAGAGTCCCTGGAGTCTCTGTATGACGAGTACGAGTCCATTGTAACACGAGAGCTAGCTGCTCTAGGAACACGCCGCTGTGCTTCGGCACACAATCGAAGCTGATATTAACCAAGCGTATCTTCAGCTATAAATAATGCGCCGTGCCAGGGTCGAATCAAATCGCGGAGGGGCCTATCGATTGGCTGGAGAGCCATGGTTAGACTCAGAGACGGGACGAGGGAAGTTCCAGAGCAGGCAGGCGGCCGAAGGAGAGAATAGAAGCGCGAGAGAAACAAGATTGATGGCAGAAAGAGAGCGCCGCAAAGAGTCGCGTAGAGAGAGGGGACGGCCGAATGCAGTGGACGCGGAAGATGGCCAGCAGGCTGAATGGAAAGGCAATGAACGCTTTCAACGAGACGGGAAGATTCGGGCAAGGGCAGGGGAGGATTGAATATGATGGGACGAGACGCTGGGGATAATGAAGAAGGAATAGATAGGCAACGAACTGAAATAATGCGGGCCGCTCGAAGAACACGGCAATGATGCGGCTTGCGCTGGAAGCGAAGCTATCTGGAGTGTGAAGAGATCAAGCTGAAGGAGGTTGGCGGGAAATGGTCGACCATGTGTGGGTCGTGTTTGAAGCTGAGATTGTATGGGGAAGCAAGAGTCATGGGAGTTCACGGCAGGCACTGTGTCGCGCTGGGATGTGCGCAGGCTTATACAGTGCGAAGCTTGACAAAGCACTGTATCGGACAGATGCACGTGTGCCAATTCTCGAACAAGCCATCTTCTACGCTGGCTAATCACCGTATCACGAACGGCAGAACAGTTAGCGGCAAGGAACACCGCAAGCCCACATGCATTGGAGGGTGACCAACTTGGGCTAGCTAATAAAGCGCAACACAATGGCCTGTCGTACGAGAACCGGGGCCTCTGCACGATTCGGTTTGATGGCATATGGCAATGTCGAAAGTGCGTGTCACAACTTACAAGGGGACGATCTAGGATAATTCTCAGCATGCAAATGTTATCGCTATTCAGTCAATTCCCGTCTTGTGAATTGCGGCCTAGGTAGATCGTCAATCGACTCCAGCGAAAAGGTCATGGCCTCAAATTGTGCGATGGGCAAGTTTCCAATCAGCGGGAATAAAAGTTCGAGTCTTCACCACACTATCGCCTGTCTTCCGATTATCAATGTCGTCTTCAGATTTGCTGGTCTTCATCGACAATGTTCTTCCCGCGTGCTATCAGAAGCTGCTTCACATCGAGAAACCAGGCGTCCTTTGGCAGAGCACGGCTTGGCATTGCGCTGCCAGAATTCACAAAGCCATTGGCTATCGTGCTATCAGAGACAAAGTGCTCGGTCGACTTGACGGTGACGCTAATTCATGACCATTTTGCCATTGAATCTTTCTGGGATGTTGAACTGATGTAAGCTAGCCAATTGAGCACATTGAAAGAGCTGTAACGGCGCGGTCCAATTGCGCGCTGTCCTCGCTACAGTGGTCAGGCTGCAACACGTTAAAAGTCCCTGTTTCTCCAGTGTATGGAATTGCCAGTAAGAAAAATGTTGTATACCATGGATTTCGTATATTGCTCGTGTGTATTTATGAGTCACAGGCCGTCTGTTTGCTCGCTGTAAGCCCGCATTCCACCGCGCACTGTCAATAGGCTGCATCACTGCCCATCTGCTGACAGCGACAATATTCACCTCGCAATGCAATGACAGCATCATGCCCGGGATGTACTGCCGTGTGTAGAAATAAAAGATCCTAATGTCCATATGACGGACGATGTTTTCTTAGTGTTGTAGGTCACACTGATTCTCCATCCACTTCGCTCCATCTAGGGCCGAACCAGGCACAATCTCAAGTATCAAGGACTCAGGGTTGGGGTCTCCATAAAGCCTATATATAACGAACAGCTATATAAGCCATAGTTACACGATGCCAAATAGCGCATAAAGGTGAAATTCGCCACTTCTTAACGGCTTATCCCGACTCGTGAAGAGAGAATTCAACACCTCAAGCCGCTTTTACGAGTTTCTTTTAGTCACGTGTCCCGCGACGGCGAAGTTGAATTGGCTCGGAGGTGCTGAGTCTTGGTCTTCCGAGTTTAGGGTATCCGTCTCTGTATTTGGCGGCAGCGTCCACGCCGTCACATAGGTAATTGTGCTCGACAACCTAATCAATCTCTGCGTACTCGGGGGTGTATGTCCTGCCTTTATTATTGTGATTTAACGCGTGCAGCCCATGTTCCAGCGTGTAGGCCTTACCAAATAGCGCTACTTGCCCTTCTGTCTACTTGGTAGCACATTGGCCCGGGCTTATTCCAGTAAGAGTCATCTGCGCAAGCGGCTTCCCTGTTACACCCCCCAAATAACCATATTTAACCATGTACCCAGGTATGATCATGGTGATCATTCTCGGTAATAAGGCACTAAGTGTCACAGCAAGCATCAACGGAAGTCGCTTTGCAGGCAGACCTAGACCTTCCTTGCCCAGCTTTCGACTGTAATACACTTGGCCGGGCATTTTAAAGGTCTTATTCTATACATTAACTTTATAAAACTATACTAATAGAAGATTTATAATAAAAGGAATTTATTCATATAAGAAAATATAGTTCTGGTAACGTAGGTTGTTTATGGAATAAGACGAGGTTGGGTGGCCTAGAAGGGGATGTGGCCTATAAATTAGTGGGTGGCCGACGTTATTAGTAGATCTAGGACAGGTTAGTGTAACCACAGGCTTTCAGCGCCGCCACTCCAACCTCCACCTCGAAGCAGAATAGCTTCTTGTTTGTCGGCCTAATCATTCTCCTGACCGATCTGAAATTGAGGCGCTGTCCCCCTCCCTTGCCTCTCTTCCAATCAAGTCGACGCTCTGTAAAACCATACAGAGTTGGGCATACGTATTTTTTTCTTTTCATTTCCGCCCTACATCGTACAGACTCAGGTCGTGGCACACGTACGACTGTTGTTTCACGGGACCTATGCATCGCCATGCCATTTGTTGGCGGCGACTCTCCTCCTCCCGCCCGTAAGCGGCGATGGCAGGATCACGACAACGACGACACGCGCGGCGTCCTTTCGCTATACCGTAGTGACGAAATCTGCTCCCTGGGCGGCAGCCACCCTTTTGGTCTCTTGACTCGGAAGATGGCCGCGCCTGTATCCAAACGCACGCGGCTCGACCAGGACGACGACACCAGCCACCTACACAACACCACCAACAACAACCCTGGCTTCACGCCATGCCACCGCCGTCGGCCCTCTCAACAATCGCAAAAACACAAGTCGCTGCAGACTATACCCGTCTCGACACCGCACCGGCCCGCCAAGAACATGGTAGCGCCGTGCCACATCTGCCACCGACGACCGACCAAAAAGTCGGGCCTTGACTCGTTTGCCCAGTGCGAGGGCTGCCACGAGCAGACGTGCTTTGTCTGCATCCGTCAGTGCCACGGTCGGGGCGACATGGCATCGGTCCTGTCTGAGCAGGAGGCCCTGTCACGGTCGTTCCACATGGAGGATGCCGACGCCGACGCCGACGCGTGCGATGACCCTGATGGCCGGCCGCCAGGGCCGCCGCAGCGGGAGAAGATGGAGCAGAGGCTGGGTACGGCACGGAACTGGGCGGCGTGCGGGCACCGCTCCGTGGTGTGCAGTCGCTGCTGCGTGGAAAAGGGACCTGAAGGCGAAGTTGTCTGCCTCGGATGTTTATTTGGGGATGAAACACTGAACGATATGGCATTGTGATGCCCAAATGGCCTTTTATACCCCTTTTTACCTCCTTACTCACACTGGCCGATGACTCGGCAACTTTTACTTCATGATGGCGTTTGAGTGGCAAGACTTGGATGGCGTTATTATTTTGTGCCTCATTGTTTTATGGGGTTGGCTGTACAAAGGATATATACAAATTCAATAACATAGCTTATAAATACCTAATCACGTTTCAAAAAGATCATATCCCGCCATTGGAAAACGCCGTGTCTATTCCGTAGCAACGAATTCAAAACTACTCAATTATAGACACTCCCACAGCACCATCGCCGTCCAGTACTCGTACATAATGACTGCATTCCATACACTATTCTAGTTATACTGCATGTATGTAGCAGTAGAGTTGAACTTGAGATTACCCTTGATGACTTTGTCGACAGCGCTCAGAAAGTCCTTCTCCGTCGCCACCTTTCTCCTGGCACGAATGGCAAACATACCGGCTTCCGTGCACACACTGCGAAGCTCGGCACCAGTCGCGTTGGGGCACAGTCGCGAAATGAGCTCCCATCGGATGTCTCTCTCGACCGACATGCTCTTGGCGTGGATACGCAAGATGTTGGCGCGACCCTCCAGATCGGGCAACGAGAACTCAATCTTGCGGTCGATACGACCGGGACGCATCAGTGCAGGGTCCAGAGTCGAGGGTCTGTTGGTTGCAAACATGACCTTGATGTTGCCTCGCGCATCGAAACCGTCCAGTTGTGTAATCAGTTCCAGCATGGTTCTCTGGACTTCGTTGTCGCCACCGGCGCCGTCGTCGAAACGCGCACCACCAACAGCATCGATTTCGTCAAAGAAAATGATACACGCCTTCTTCGTACGGGCCATCTCGAAGAGTTCCCGAACCATACGGGCGCCCTCACCAACATACTTTTGCACCAGCTCACTTCCAATGACACGGATGAAGGTGGCGTCTGTTCTGTTGGCGACAGCTCTGGCGCAGAGAGTCTTTCCGGTACCGGGAGGACCGTAGAGCAGTGCTCCCTTGGGAGGGTCGATGCCGAGGTTGACAAAGCGCTCTGGTGATAGCAGCGGCATCTCAACAACTTCTCTGAGCTTCTCAACCTGTTCCTTGCAACCACCAACATCACCGTAGGTAACGTCGGGTTTCTCCTCGACCGTCATCATGGTGACGCTCGCGTCAATCTTGGGTGGAAGCGGGAGCATAATCTGATACTTATTTCTATCGACACCAACTCGCATGCCCTCCTCAATATCAGTGGGGCTGACTCGGTCGCCAAGCTGGACGACGAACTTGGCGATTTGCTTGACGTTAATAACGTATTTGCTCTTAGATTCGTCACCCTTTTCGTCTGAGATGATTTTCGTGCATCTAGCAACCTGGAAAGGCTGCTCCTCTTGCATTCGTTGGCGGTCGGCCGCAGTGTCCCAGAGATGTGGTGGTGCCAGACCAGTATCGGATTCCTGTGCATGTCAGCATTCGATGTTGCCGCGCCGTCAAGAGTGCCTGTCGCATACCTTGACGCCAATCTTCTCGTCCACGCTTTGTTGCTTCTCCTTGATCTGTTTCTCGAGCTTCTTGATCGCGGCTCCGTACGGCGCGGCGCCATAGGTCTTGAGGACTTGGATATCCCTGGTCGCGGATTAGCAGGGCGACAGTCATGCTGGAGGGAGTTTGGAGCGCATACTCATCGGTAAGAGGTGTGATCTTCTTCTCTTCTACTTCATCATCGGCAAAGGTTTTCTGGTATTTCTCCCAGTTTTGTCCGGTGGCGGAAGGCTGAAGCGGTCAGTGACATGGTGTGCCTTGTAGGGTCAACGGCTATGGTCGCTCACCATGATGAAATGCGCACGATAGACGCGCCACCAGTCTCGAAGCGTAGGGCTTGTTGTTGAGTAACTGAACGGCAGCTGCAGCAGTAATTGTTATCGAGACTGAAGGTGCGGCGACGTCGGAGGCGCAACTGGTGGTGTTTGGTGATGGATTGGCTGGAGCAGAGACAGAGAAGCATTCCGTAATCTCAGTTGCCTGAGAGCTCCAGCGCCAGGCCGAGTGCCTGTTTAAGCGCGCTAGGCCGCTTTAGGACTACGTGTACTCCTTGCATGCAAAGTGCAGAATGGAAGGTGGCGGAAGATGGATAATCCCCACCTCCGAGCCCAAAATTTCCAGGCGGTGGTGCTAATGGCGGAGTAGGGTACAAGGTGGGATATTTCGATTGAAGGCTGCCTGTGGACCTGAGTTTCCCGCGTTCTATCAACAAGCACGTCTTGGGCAAGACATTTCGACGAATTCAGGTTTAGGATATCTCTCGACAATGTCTGCGGCTGAGGTTCAAAGCGGTGTTCAGGGCGGAAATGCTACTTTCAGAGTCAGTTAACGCGCCGCAGCAAGCTCCCAGAGCTCCCCCACTAACCGTTTTGTAGGATAGGGAGAAGCCCATGGCAGTTCGCTCGTCGAACATTGTCGCTGCCAGAGGTATGAGCACAAGGTCAACGAATCCGAACACAGTTTATATACTAATTGCTATACGCAGCCGTCGCTGATGCCGTGCGCACATCGCTGGGTCCACGTGGTATGGACAAGATGATTCGCGGTGGAAAGGGGGAGACCATTATCACAAACGACGGTAACACCATGCTCAAGAGCATGTCAGTTATGCATCCCACCGCAAAGATGCTAGTCAATCTCTCCGGTGCTCAAGATGCTGAGGCTGGTGACGGTACTACATCTGTTGTCGTCATTTGCGGTAGCTTACTCGGTGCGGCCGACCGCCTCTTGTCCAAAGGCATCCACCCCTCCGTCATCTCCGAGTCTTTTCAGCGCGCTGCCGCTGCTGCCGTCGAAGTCCTTCACGACATGTCGCAGCCCATCTCCCTGACCGACACTGCATCGTTGCTACAAGCTGCCAATACATCGCTCTCGTCCAAGATTGTCTCCCAGTACTCGAACCTTCTAGGCCCCATGGCCGTTAACGCGGTAACAAAGACGATCGATCTCAAGACGGCCGAGAATGTCGACCTCCACAACATTCGCATCTGCAAAAAAGTCGGCGGCACTATCGAAGACAGCGAGCTGGTGGACGGCCTTGTTCTCCACCAGCCCGTGTTGAAGAATGCTGGCGGCCCTGTTAGAATGGAAAAGGCCAAAATTGGTCTCATCCAGTTCCAGCTAAGCCCTCCCAAGCCCGATGTACGCCAAACATCACTGTGATCGAATGACAGACACTGACTGATGCGCTGCAGATGGAAAACACGATCCAAGTCAACGACTACCGCCAGATGGACAAGATTGTCAAGGAGGAGCGCCTGTATCTGCTCAACTTGGCCAAGAAAATCAAGAAGGCCAAGTGCAATGTCCTTCTAATCCAAAAGTCTATCCTCAGAGATGCTGTCAACGACCTGTCGCTGCATTTTCTCGCCAAGCTTGGAATCATGGCCATCAAGGAGATTGAGCGCGACGAGGTCGAGTTCATCTGCAAGTCGACTGGATGCAAGCCCGTTGCCGATATCGACTCTTTCACCGAGGACAAGCTAGGAACAGCTGACCTGGTCGAGGAGGTCCAGTCTTCCGGAGCGCGTATGGTCAAGGTTATGGGTGCCAAGGCTACTGGCAAGACCGTGTCCGTCGTTGTCCGTGGTGCCAACTCCTTGATCCTGGAAGAGGCCGAGCGAAGCTTGCACGACGCTCTTTGCGTTGTCCGCTGTCTAGTCAAAAAGAAGGCCCTTATCGCCGGCGGTGGTGCTCCCGAGATTGAGATTGCCGCCCAGCTGGCCAAGCAGGCACGCAGCCTAACTGGCACAGAGGCCATCTGCTGGAAAGCCTTTGCTGACGCCATGGAAGTCATTCCCACAACACTGGCCGAAAATGCCGGTCTCAACAGTATCAAGGTCGTTACTGACCTAAGACACCGTCACGAGATGGGCGAGAAGAGCGCTGGTGTCAGCATCAAGTCTGGCGGCGTTAACTCCAACATTTCCAAGGAGAACGTGCTGCAGCCGCTGCTGGTCAGCACAAGCGCCATTGAGCTGGCGGCAGAGACGGTGAAGATGATTCTGAGAATAGACGACATTGCCCTTACGAGATAGAGTATCAACCTTTGACCAGGATGATGTATGATAATACCCAAAAGAGGTGTTTCTGAAGTATATAGAAGGAATAAAAAGTACAACCGGAGTGCGGCACAAGAACATGATTTTTAATACACGACTTTCCGTTGAAAGACCAACCTGTGCTGTGGATTAAGGAGCCGAGCCGCCGGCTGGCAGAGGTTCGGTCCACTGATCTTGGTTGTTTGCAAACGACTTTGGCCTTGATCTACACAATTGCACCTGAACTCGCCACTCAGTTGGTAATCCATTCTTTTATAGGATTACCATGGCAAGACGCGCTACGAATTCCGACGACACTTCTACAGCAATTGTAGCACAGCAGCGCATTCTGCAGGTGTGTGCTGACCGCCACCCAGCCAAGTCATCTCCCAGCCGAGCTACTGACGTCTTCCTCGACAGCTTAAAAAGGAGCGAGACGGAAAAGTCAAGGACGTGGTCGCCAAAGTCCTCGCAGATTTGGACGATATCAAGCGCCAGGTGTCGCAAGAACGGGAGGAGCACGAACGGCGGAGGTAAGTCTACAAGTTCCTAGAAGAGATTCAAAAAAAGAACATTGCCATGTGCGGTGCTGACTGGCCCATTTTACAGAAAGCAGAAAATGGCCAAGATATTGTCGGATATTGCAAAGTCGATGCAGAAGCGAAACGCGATTGAAGAAGACATGATGGCTGTGGTGTCTGGTCTCAACACGACCATGATGCAGTTGGAGACTCGTGTGATGGAGGTCTACGATGTCAAGGAGCGTGAAGTGCAGCAATTGCTGTAAGATGGTGAGGATTGAAGACAAGACATGCCAGAATTTCCCGACTGAGGCGCGTTTTGGGTGGAAATGTACAAAACCTTTTTGTTATTCTATCATCCAGGTACCATTCCTGACCTGTGCCAGGCTGTTGCTAGTATCAATGCTCTCATGAGTTAGAGGAGATTGCTTCCCGGTCCATTGCTGACCGGCCTATTCATAATTGCACAAGTGTTGTACACAGCTCCGGATATACCGGCGGCTGATTTTTTTTGGGGGTTTCCCCGCGCTCCCATCGTCAATGAGCCAAAATTTGATCCGCACAGGAGCGCTCTCGAATCGCGCAGTATTCCATCGTCTCGCAGTCGATCGCTTCTTTTCTTTTTCCCTTTTTTGAATCTCTAGACTTTGTATCCGTAACCGAGCATGCAGCTCTTGTACTGCTGCACAAATGACTGGCAATCGGCCTGAGGGTCCTCGGCACCAGAAAAGAGCATGCACTTGTCGCGCTTGGCCTTTTCGTCCTTGCATACGCAGCAGGGCTGCAGCCCATGTATTGTCAGCACGCGCCCACGTTTTCGTCATTCTGGGAGGAGGCTTTTTTTTTTTTTTTTTTTGGAAGTGATGTACCTTGGGGCGCGAAGCGTTCTCGGTCGTCGAGGCGGCGCCGGCAGGAGCGGCGGAAGCTAAGAGTCAGGCCCCCAAGGTCAGCGTGAAAGAACTTCAACTGTGAAAGCGGCAAAGGGCCAAAAAGGGAATAAAGCGTACAGAGGGCAGAGATCCTGGCGTCCATTGTGTCGGATTGCGAGGCGCGATTGAAGGTTGGCTATTGCTGGTGGGGAAAAAAAAACTTGAGGTGCTGGTCAAGTTTTTGGACTTCATATGAGGTGACGACAAGGGACCGGTCCAGCTTGGATTTCTAAGCTTTGCGCAACCAATCACGCTGCGCTTGATGCTGCACAACGGACGAACAGAGTGGCACGGGTGGAGATGGATTGCACCCCTAACAAGGTATTAACTTGCTCATACTTGACCCCATCAATTGCAAGGTATCTTTCTTGCAACGTCCTTTTTATTTTCGGATTTTTTTTTTTTTTTCAATTTCAAACTTCTAACCCAGTCACTGGATTTTTCCTTCGGATACGGGAGCGAAGATGGCGTTACAGTCTTTTCGGATGCAACAACCAGCACTGGCAGCCCGCCAACACTAACACCTGTCCTAGGCAGGGGTGTCTTGCCAACAGGCCGGCATGCCTGTAATGCCTCTTTATCATCAGATGCAGCTAGAAGAAATTCGAGGACAATCCCATCAAGTAGGGTGGTAAGAAGTCTCAAATCAAATCGCAGTTCGTGGTTTCGTCTGTCTACGCAGCCTAGGTTGCCTGTTGCCCCCAAAGACGAGAGAGGAAACCAACTGGCTGGGCTCTTATAATTAACTATAGTTCGCCTAACCTACCAAAGCCTCATCGTGGCTTTGCCAATCACTGCCGCCATCAGAACGCGGTGGCTGATCCGAGGTCTCGTCTACCTAGGCCCGGCCGCTTCGCTCCTGCGAGCAGTCATCGACTGGCTATGAAATAGCTTCATAAACTCCTCGCCGAAAGTCCTCCGTACCTATTAAAAAAAAACAGTTACCGGTCATTATCTTAAAGCCGCGCCGACGGGTGCTCAGTTGGGAGGGCTGAATCTTGCAACGTAAGATTTGAATCTTGTCACGTAGCCTATACTTAATTGGGAACACCTATGTAAGGTCCCCATATAATTTTGCAGGGGATCGTACATGGATTAGAACAAACCTGTAGTGTGTGTGTATTGTGATTTTTAAAGATGTGGTGCTCTTGAGGCAGCTCTTGAGGCAGCTCTTGAGGCAGCGCTTGAGGCAGCGCTTGAGGCAGCGCTTGAGGCAGCTCTTGAGGCAGCTCTTGAGGCAGCTCTTGAGGCAGCGCTTGAGGCAGCGCTTGAGGCAGCGCTTGAGGCAGCTGTGACGCCTGGGAGGGTATAGAAGCCTGTGCCAGAAGCTCTGGAGCCTCTGGCGCGCTGGCTGACGGAGCCTCTGGCGTGCTGGCTAACGGAGCCTCTAGCGCGCTGGCGAAGCTCTTAAGGTAGGAGGTAGCTGTTAGCACTAGCTTAGCGTTATTCTGTGCCTGGCGTACTAGGTTCGGGTTTAGCTCGCTTAAATATACGGGAAGTTTATACGGAGGTAGGAAGTGAGGGTATTAAGTGTTTCTGTGTTATTATTAATAGGAGGAATAGGGGTATAGAGTAATTATCACGAAAATTAGGCTATAGTGTATTAGTGTTATAGTGCCTTAAGGGGCTCTAGCCTCTAATTAGCTATAAATTCTACTAGTGTTACGCTAATATAGCGCTAGCTACTAGTGTGGCGTTAGACTATAATAGGTATAGCCTTATGTGATAAGATTTAAATCTTACGTTATAAGATTTAGCCCTCCTTAGTTAGGGGCTAGTTCTACGGTGCACCATTGATACCACTTTTTACACTTTTGCGTTTTAGCACTTAAGCACTTAAATTCGTGATTCGCTCCACATCACACTAAAACATAACATCTTTATATGCCTATTTCTCTATAAGTTAATACACAAAATATGAGTTTTATATACTAAATAATAGATTAATTAATTATCTATTCGTATATATAAAAAGGTCTTTAATTACATCCCTATTCGTAGAGGAATAGGTGTGTAAAGATGCCGTGTTTTAGTGTCATGTGGTGTGATGTGGAGCGAATCACGAATTTAATGTCAAAACGCAAAAGTGCAAAAAGCGGTATCAATGGTGCACCGTACAGTTCCTCCGTCTCCTATACTCCGTACCAGCAGCCGGCTGGTTGTGCCGCAAGATTGGCCGAGCTTTTCGACTTTGCGGAGTTTAGAGACGGCACAATGTTCGCCAGTGGACTTGCGTGACTTGGTTCCGGTCCAGTTTGGACCTTGCGGCAGAAGCATCCTAGTCTCCGATGTGCCAAGCACAGCAGATTCCAGAGCCCTGGCAAGGTCGCAAATGAGGCTCTTGGGTGACTTTTTCGAAAAAAACATGGCTTATATACTTATCCGTTGCCGTATTAGTCGAAGCTTTAGGCTAAGCCATTTTTTACGAGGCGCGCTTTCCGTTCTTGCATGCAGGAGCCGTTTGTTTCATTCTAGTTGGTACTACAATTCTGATCTTTGAGAATTTGTCGTTTTGCGATTATTACCATGGTAAAATGCATTAAAATAGGAAAGGAGGAAACTCTAACCTAGAAAGGTAGGGTATGGAATACGCAGCAATAGTTACGATGACGCTATAAGCCGCCGCCTCGGCGCAACATATCAGGCCAACGTCCTTGGCTGGGATCTATCTACGTGCACCACCGGGCGGAAATGCAACACCAGAGATCCGAGTATCGCGGAAACGCAAGCTGAGATAGGGAATGCAACAAATGATGCTTTCGAGCCAGCGAGTCGCCCTGCAAGGCAAACCCGCGAAAGAATTGTGCGACAGATTACCAGTCGTCTACAGAGGCCCAACTAACACTAATAGTGATGAATGGCAGGGTGAACAAGTCGAATCAGCCCACTGAGAAAAGGATCTTATTCCTTGGGGCAAGACGGAGAGACCCGATGAGCGTAGGATGAGGTCTTGTTTGGATGCTCAAACTTAATGTCGTTAGCTATGTGATATGTTGATCAAACCCCGGCGTTACCACCAAGCCCTTGGTGTTTTCTCTGATTTCCGCCCAAAACACCTTACCCACACCCAAGACTTTTCATTTATATGAGAGGGATCCACGTGGATCTATGAGCGATGATATTTGAGTTGGCGCGGGCACTTGGGTAGGGGGGGGGGGGAGCCCAAATTTTCCCGTCTTGCGTTCAGCTTTAGAAGTTCTACCGAGTAGTAATGACAGAGATCCTCGGGCCGAGGGGGCCTGCTTTGTCCTGCATACTACAGATGATATTAGAAGACTCGGTATAATCAGTAGCTAATCATTGCATTTTGTTGCTATGCACAAGGCTCATAATGGTTGAATCAAAGCCTACGGAACCAACAGAGCCAGTCGCGTCCGGCGGACTCGGCGACGACGCCAGTCACAGTCGGCGAGACCCCGACACCTCCAATGATGATATCACCAAGCAGACGCCGGAAACAGCGCAGAAGAGCGCAACTCTGAAGATGAAAAATGCAACAACAAAGTCAATAAACAATGTCAAGAGTAATTGGAACTGGTATCTCCTTGGCGGGCTCATCTTTCTGGCTATTCTGCTGCCGATCGTGTAAGCCATCATTGCTGGCAACTTGAGAGAGTACTTGCTGATAGTTAGCAGCTTCAAAGTCATTTTGCCCGCCATCGTCCAGCTCATTGTCAATCAGCAGCCTCTGCCTGTCCTGGGCGGTTCTTTTCTATTTCAGACCCCCGACTCCATGCTCTGCAACTTCGACTCGTCTTTCAAATCACCACTGCCGGCCTCTATCCAACCTTTTTCGCTACAACTATATAATAGAGGAACATCTACGTTTACACCTTGGCTTACGATGCAGATTGGGAAAATCAAGGTCAATGGCGAAACACAGATTCGAATCATCGACCAGATACAGCACATTACCGATGGCGATGAGTTTACCAAGTGGTTTGGCAAGTTTGCCGATCAAGAGGAACTTGATCTGGATGTTCGTGCTGATACTGCTACAATCAACCTCGGCATATTAGAGTCACGACCGGTGCTGGACAAGACAATCACTCTCAAAGGACTCAATCTTCATCGTGGTATTCGACTGGAGCACGCGCAGCTTGTCTTGCCCCCGGTAAACGGCTACAACCTCAAAGGCATGCTCATGATTCCCAACAAGTCACCCCTCGCCTTTGGCATTGGTGATTATACCTTGGATGTGTTTGCAGCCGGTGTGAATATTGGCTACATTACAATCAAGGACACGGTCTTGAACCCAGGAGACAATTTACAAGCACTGGACGGGTTCATCGACCTCAAGGTCTTGGTCGCCAACTTGGGTGCCATCATCAAGAGCATGGCTCTATCGCTCGCGGACGGTATGATAGAAGTGACAGTAACGGGGAGGGAATGCTACATCAACGGTCAAAGATTGACGCTCATCGAAAATGTTCTTAATCATCGCAGCCTCATCATTCACGGTTCGATTGCTACTGTGCTGGCGGACCTTGTCGGTGGTTTGTTGATGCCGCAACTTGATACCGGTCATGGCACAAATCAGGGCTCCTCGTTCATCGATGCAATCTCTACAGTGTTTTCCAACCAAACTCTGATGGGAAATATTGCAGACCACTGGAACAAGACGAAGAAGAGGAGCGAGGGAGGCACACAAAGGCGAATGCTTGGGCTCGGGGGTTATGTCTGACGCCGGCGTTGTTTTGAACAAATGGCACTGAGAAATTCATACATTTTAATACATTGATTGGTTACACATACGTACCAATATCAAACTGCGTAGAAGCTCTGCCCTCGATGCAACAACGCGCATTACATTGTATTGTCATGGCGTTGCCGCAAGTTGTCATTGCCAGAACTCTTCAGTTGTCTACCGAGACGGGTCAACTCGCAGTATTGAACTTTTTCAAGAGGTTGGCACTTTTTCTTCATCTTCAAGTCCAAGTCCCTCGAGGGATAAACTTGCACCGCCTTCCAAAGTCTCTTCTTCTTCTTCTGCCTTGACCGGCTCGGGTTCTTCTGCCTTTCTGGTGTCGCGCTGCAGCAGCTTCTTCTTGACGTTGAACTTCATGTGCGCAGGCCGAAAACCATTATCCAGAGCCGTTTTGATCTCCACCATGTAGACTTGGACAACAGCCTGCTTCCAGTCTTCGATAAAGGCCTCGGCCTCTTTCTCAGTCTCAAACTTTTTGAAGCATGCGCCCACCACCTCTGAAGTCTGGAGTTGACAGTCACTTTTTTGTTACAAAAGGGGGGGGGGTCAGCCAGAAGAGCGACATCTATTACAAACAAGCTACGCGCAGCCAAAAAAAAAAGAAGAAGAAAAGAAGAAAAGAAAAACGTACCACCAGTTATGGAAAACGCCCACTTTCCTGCCGTTTGCGACTGCATAGAAGCCTCCTTTGCCTCGGTACGGGTGACGATCCTTGAGGACCTCGTCAATCTCCTCCTGGCTCCGTTCCCGCAGCCATGCTCTAGCCTCTGCCAAGCTGGAAAAGCACTTGTCCTCTGATTTGCATCCAGTCACGCGAGGATGGGCATCACCCCTATTACTTTGCGCATTAGTACAAAGTTTGTTACTCGGGGGGGGGGGTATAAACGATACTGACCATGATGAGAAAATGGTGGGCCGCAGCAGACGTTGATTCGGCAAGACTGCGAAAAACTCGAGGTACCTCATTTGGAAGACTTGAGCGATACAAGGGCAGGAACAAATATTTATAGTTTTCTTTCAAAGTAGCCACTGAATCCGGGGTTAAAGATGTATTGAATTCTTTTGCTGTAGTCGAAAATTTGTGATCAGGCTGGACATGGCTGCCCGAACAAAGCCCTATTCGTCATCGTGCAGCTGCAGCAAAAAGCCCACAACATGTTCAGTATGAGTGCACAACTTTTTAATTACTATTGATCCTATAGAATGTGTATAGGAAATTGGCTTCGAGTTGACTGCCTTTGACAGTGAATACAGATTACTGCGCCGATGGGATCTCGCCCATCAAAACCAAGATGAGCCGCCATGGCGGTAACCTCAACCACAGTCTTTGATGGGGTGACAAAAGCGACTCGTTATTATGCAGCATGACCACTCATCCTTTGAGATTCGCTGCATCATCCTTTGAGATTCGCTGCATCATCCATTCAGACATGGCTGTCAGACACGGCTGTCAGACATGGCTGTGAAGCCAAAGAAGCCTCTTGACTATGGTAGTAAAGCCGCCAACCCTTTACCTCGGTCTTGCTCCTTTTTTGCATCTTTCGAACCCCCTACCCTGGAAGATTCGAGGGTAATAGACCAGCTATCGTCCGTCATCCGTCGTCCGTCATCCGTCGTCCGTCGTCTGTGTCATGCGCTCGGCATGTGTCTTACATGCCCTTTTTCTTGACGCGAAAGCTATAGTGAAACAGAGGGATTAACTCTGGAGTTTTTTGTCGCCTTGTAGCCATTTTTCGCCAGGCTAAAAGAGAGCGACCACTGCCTGTTTCGCTTTCTGGCTGAGCCGTCGCTCTGCCGTCGTAAACCCGTTGGCTCGTTGCCACCACCGTCAAGCAGAAGCCAAGAAACCTCTTGGTAAAAAGCCAAATCGAATGGGCTGGGTCCACGCTCCCGGACTTGTGAATTCGTATCAGAACTTGGGCTGCCCAGCAGGAAATGCAGGAAATTGGGTTCGTTCACCACCAAAAGCTGCTGTATCTACATAGGGGCAAACGATATGGCCTTCATTCAGCTGCCAATAATGTCAGTCTCCCCAGCATTGACGTAGCATTCTGGGGCCAATGCCAAGTCGAATGTGCGCATAAGGGAGGCAAAGAACGAACCAAGAACAACCCTGCTCGCGCAGAGTTTCCTTGAGCGCTGTGATGTCACCGCTGGAGTAGCCAAGTTTGACAACCTCGTGACGTTTTATCCACAATTTGATCCAGCTATCGTGTCTTGTAGCCAAGACCATGTCGTGGTTGCACTTGTCATTCTTCATCAATGTTTCGGTGAAATGACAATCGCCTTGTCCCGCTAGCCTGCTTGACGGTGGTCAGCGGGGGTGTAACATTCTTCTGAATACGAGTATATGCGGCCTACAGCCATGGGAAAATCGCTAAAATCAGTCACGGACGGCCAACGGATTCGTCTTTGGCATGTGTCTTGGCCATTATGTCGTGGAACAGTTGCATTCACCACTCAAATTCGTCAAGGAATCGACGATCGAGAATCGCCCGATGACGACAAACTGTCATGCATGTATGGGCTGTTTCAAACTTTGGAATTGTAAAAGAGGTTTGGGGGGGGGGGGTTTTTTTCGCGTCAAAGTGTGGTTGGTCGTTCTCAGTTCATGCTGGAGAGAGTCGTGTTAGTGCCCTGGTTGCGACCGGGCGAGAAAGGCCCTAACCCCGAAAAGTCGCGGGTGACTGGGGCTCTTAATTACGATTAAGAGTTTTGTAAAGGCAAAGTGGAGATGCAAATGAAGCCGGATACCTCGAATTCCGCCTTGTGAGACTTTGTTCAGTCGCGCAAGGGTGTTTGTATGCAGGGCAGGGTTTCAACGTGGTGTGCATGTGTGCGAGATGCAAAACTGCTGTTTCTGGCTGTTTTCATTTTTGAGATTGCAGCTTGGAAAAGCAAAGGGTAAAAATTCACGACTAGGAACGGTGTTTCAGGCATGAACCGTGGCAAAAGCATGGGCAGTTTGTTGAGTCAATGTTGTCGCGCATCAACCAACCCCTTTCGTTCTATAACAGCCCATGGGAATAATTGCAAAGAAAAATGGCAAGTTTCTGTCCCTCGAATATATGAAGAATTAATCCGCCTGAAAATGAGCTGTATATGCGTTTCCTCAATTTGCGATAGGACATGGGTGAGAATATTACTCGTTGCGGATAAACAGTTTTTCCAATATCGACATTGAGTAAATGGAGGACATGATGAATGAAGAGGTTTCTACTAGATGAAAAGGTCCGAAAAGCTTTGTGAGGGATATGCCAATATGAACATGGATGTATGTAGACGACGCCGATCTCGTATAGTTAGTTGATGATGCTATGGCTATGCAACCGCAGCGGCGCGGCCCCCCCCTCCCCGCCCCCCCATCGGCGAAAAAAAAAAAAAAAAAAAAAACTAGCAAAATCTTATCGTCATGCAAAAAGATTGCGATGAACCTTTAATGTCCAATTACACTCTCTTGCTTGTAAATCTGCTGCTGAAATTCCGCTCACAAGCCACGCTGAGAATACGTGGACCACACTGGATGATTGGGTGGGTTTGTCAGGCCAAGCTGTTGTTACAGCTGATGTGGCGACAATGCTTGGCTCAAAGAACCGTGCGCGGACTCAACTGAAAGGTGAGAGGCTCTTTTTTTTTTTTTTTTTTTTTTCTTTCTTTCTGTTCTTGGCCCTGGCTGAAAGTGGTGATATGCTATAGTCAGGCCAGATTAAACGAGGATGACATGTTGGGTGTTGAATCGAACCATGCTGGTGGTAGTACATGGTCTGCGTTGAGGCGGGAAGCACATAACTAGTTAATAACTAGTTATTAGTTTGACATCTGGGCTGGGTATGCACGGCTGCAGGTGCAGGTCTTGGCGCGTGTGGCTTGCCTTTTTAGAAAGCTGAATACCAATTACATGTTGATGAGTTCCAGTGTTGATGAGTTCCAACCGTGAATGTCTCAATCGTACAGATTAGCTATCCCATCCCGTTGATTCACGATTAACAACGCTAAAAACTCCATCAACGGGTTTCACTACGTAAAAATGACAAGTGGCTTACGAGAATCTGTCGACTGCCGCAACAACGCGATGCGGTAGCAATTCTTTTTCTTTCTTTCTTTCTTTCTTTCTTTCTTTCTTTCTTTCCTTCCTTCTTTCTTTTTTTCTTAAAGTTTCTCTGCCAGTACCAGTAACATGGCGGGCACTAGTTAGTTAACATCTACGCGCATGTCTCACCATTTTTCAGATTGACCCATCTGTTGTTCAGATTGCTGGAATCCTTTGTTATGCGCTGACCATTTGCCCGTTCGTCTGACCCAGGAATGTACTCAGCATCAGACGGGACCAGATGCCTTGAGGGCTTTGACGCTAAACGTTAGTCGACATTAGATCTGTCAGGACGCCTCGAACTGTCAGCTAGCAGTTAGTGCCCAAATGAAACAAAGCAGACCAGTTCGAAGATGGGGAAGAAAAAAAAAGAACTTGTCTCGTCTCGGTCTCACCTCGACGCGACACTGCGCCTCAAACAACAAGACAAAGAAAGTAGCCATGCCGCGTCGAGCGTCGAGTTGAGGCACAGGCCAGAAGCTGATTGGACACGGTAAGAAAAAAACTTGATCCCTTGGAATTTTCTAACATGATTCCTCTTCTTTTTTGCTGACCATGTTGCCCGAGACGGCAGCGTTGGCTGAGAATCACGTCGGGCTAATCGGGTTGAAGGAGGGGTTGGAGAGGAACAAAGGTCCGAGTGACAGCTGAAGAATGACAAGAAAAAAAAAATGACACTGCCAATCTCAATTTCATCAATGTGACATTGGTGTGGTGTAACGCGCATCCGGCATCCGATGATCCTTGCAATACAGCAGAGGTCCTCTGGGCTGGCTGAACTGCAGCCAAAATAAAGATTCACAGTTGGTGGATTTGAGGGGTCGATCCCCCCCCCTTTCCTGGGGCTGGTTGAAAAGTCATATTGGGGCTGGGAAGCTACTAAATGTCAGAACGACGCTCGGCCTCTTTGACAGATTACAAGTTGGTCTATTAATAAATTTGAGGGGGGCTTTCGTATTCCCAGCCTTGGCTAGCTTGGATCGCCCTGGGAACTTTTCTCGCTAATCCCAATAGCCGTGGTCCCGTGGAGGATGCGACTTTGAAGGCGACGACAAGTTGTTATTGGTAGTTTGCAGCCCCAGCTTGCCAGTTGTGGTTGTGTGGGTGCCTGTGGGTGCGGAATCTTGTTCCTCATTACTCCATAACTCGGTAAATACTAAATAGATATGTTAGTTTACGGACCGTGAAATTACAAATCCAAAGCAGGACCATAGCCGGTTTCCCGTACACAAAGTACAGACCGTACAACAAAGTACAGGGTAAAAGTACTGGTAGTTATTAGCTGCTCAGGCGCAAGAGGGCGCCAGTAAAATTTCAAAGCAAGGAGGGGCAATGGCCCAATGGATGTCAAGCCCATTCGGGTCATGTTCTACAATTCCTTCTGCTGTAAAGACATGCATTAGAAAAGCAGCCGAAGCAGCCATCAGCACCAGCACCAGCACAGCGCCATCTCTAGGTACTCACCCGTCACCCGTACTGTACATGACACATTCCGCCGGGGCACTTACTAACACGACTCTCTCCAGCAGGTTGTGGTGTTAACTAGGGTCTTAACTAGCGTGTGTACTCGGTATGCTTCTTTTTTGAAGCGCCTGAAACGGTTGAGCCCCCGGCATAACCACTATCCGCACTCGGCAACTAGTTGATGAGAATTTCGCCAAAAAGGAACAAGTATCATCATCGGTGGCATGAAATAAAGAGCACTTGACACCTGAGGCATCTTGGTACTTGCCAAACTCCGAATTAACTTTTTTTCCTCTGCAGCCTCGACGCGACCTGCAGACTGGCTGCAGTTGATACCGACTTGGCACCTGAGCGGCCCTATTACAGGTCAGGTAGGTAGGTTAATCTGTATTTAGTTAGGAGTTGCCAACGGTGTCCCATCACCATGTACATATTTCAAGCCACGACACGGCTAGCTTGATGGACCTGGCCCACCAGATTGCTCGTGTGCTGCACCAACTGCGGTGACTGGGTCCTAGATTGAATCGTCGTTTGGACCAGGTAGGCATTGATTGTCGTCATAGGCCGAGTCAAGAAAACCAGAGTCTCGGTGAAGCAGGCGCTGGCAGGTTACAGCGCACCCCGAGTTCCGTCTTTGCCGGGAGTGGCCGTGCTCGACTAACAACGGAGTCGATACGGGCGAAACTGGTGGTTCTTGCCCCCTTTCCTCCATTTTTTATCTTACGAATAGCATTTTAACTCGGAGAGCACATAAGTTGGATAGCACACTAGACACGTCAAAAATCAAAATCCTCTACTAGTGAGAGGGGCGATGCCTACTCGATCGGATGAAATACAATAACTAGCTCCTCGGCAATTGTATTAACTTGGGCGCACCTCAAAGTCCCCTGCCATCAGCTCATACCAGTGGCATATTATACGAGCAAAGGCGGACAAGACCGACCGACAACAAGATACCACCCTCCCCCCCCCCCCCCCCCAAAACACCTGAAGCATGAATGAAAAGCCCCAGTCATGCGGTTCTTCCAACTAACTATAACCCGCAGTATTTTAATTCAGCCCCAGTTATGGCCCATGCCTCAGCCTCATGCATCCCAATTCCCGGGGGAGACACACACCACAATAGAGAGTTGTCCGTCTGCGCATGGCATTCAGCCGGCAAACAAGGCAACAAAAGGAATGGACTAGCTCCCGTCATTCCATCTTCTGCCCATGTTGTTTATTGCCGTACGAAAACCGCCCCCCAGCTCCGTTTGTCTTGTACATGTTCTCTTGCTTGCTAGCTAGGGCCCGAGACCAGTTTACATCATCATTAGTCCCTTGCTTGGCTATTATTATAAGTCGCATCCAGTCCCCCTCCCGGCTCGGTTCCCCGACTTGCTTGGCTCTACCAGTACTCGTGGAAGCGTTTTGTTTCCAATGAGATAATCCGCGCATAATTTTCATCTTTAGTCACTATGAAGACTATCAAGTTGTACTCATGGCTTCTCTATGGACTGAGTGTCTCCGTGGTCCACGGTGTCATGCCGCGTTCTCGGCCTGATGCTAGGGCCATCAAGGAACATTTTGGAGAGAACCCCAATGCTAACCAGCTCTTTGCCGCACCGCCAACTAATGCACGATTTATCGATCGTGAAGGATGGGGAGTATACTGTGACAGCGTGCAACCTGGCAATGAATGTTGGAAAGCAATCGACCAAGACAACAACACAGTCTGGCACACGCAATGGTCTGGCACAGCGCCTGGTCCGCCTCACAGCCTCACGCTGGATATGCGCACCACGCACAACATTAATGGCATCTCAGTCCTGCCGCGGCAAGACAACAATAAGAATGGCTGGATCGCTCGGCACGAGATTTATGTCAGCGAGAATGGCAACAACTGGGAAATTGTCGCCATGGGCAACTGGCCTGCTGATGCGCTGACAAAGTATGCCAATTTCGAAACACGAAGAGCCCGCTATGTTCGCATCAAGGCCCTGAGCGAGACTGCAGGCAATGCGTGGACGAGCATTGCCGATCTCCAGGTCTACGCCGCCAACGCAGAGCCGACGCCGTACGCAGGCCTCGGGAAATGGGGACCGACCATCAACTTCCCAACCGTTCCCGTGGCCGGCATGGTTGACCCTCTGACGGGCAAAATCACCATTTGGTCTGCATATGCCTATAACAACTACATCGGTTCAAGCTGGGACCGAGTCTTTACCTCCATCTGGGACCCGGCCACCAACGACGTTGAGCCCAAGATTGTCGACGACACCGACCACGACATGTTTTGCCCGGGCATCTCCATTGACGGAAAGGGACAGGTCATTGTCACTGGCGGTAACTCCAAGCTCAAGACTACACTCTACGACTTTCCGTCGCAAAGATGGAGTCCTGGCCCTGACATGCTTGTGCCTCGCGGCTACCAATCTTCAGCAACCTGCTCAGACGGTCGCGTCTTCACCATTGGCGGCTCTTGGAGTGGCCAAGAGGTTCAGCCAAAGGACGGCGAAATCTACGACTTTCGATCAAACGCCTGGACAAATCTGCCTGGCGCCAAAGTCGCCAACTTGTTGACGCACGACGCCCAGGGAGTCTACCGCTCCGACAACCACGCCTGGCTCTTTGGATGGACCAACGGCACCGTCTTTCAGGCCGGCCCCAGCACCGCCATGAACTGGTACGAGACCAACGGCCGTGGCAACGTGAGGTCGGCGGGCAAGCGCACCTCGAACCGTGGCGACGACCCGGACTCCATGTGCGGTATTGCAGTCATGTACGATGCCACCGCCGGCAAGATCCTCACCGCCGGCGGTGCGCCCTCGTACCAGAACAGCCAGGCTCACACCAACGCGCACATCATCACGCTCGGAAGGCCCGGCGACCGGCCCAGCGTCAAGTTTGCGAGCAATGGCATGTGGTCTGCGCGCTCCTTTGCCACAGCCACGCTCCTGCCCAACGGCCAGACCTTCATCACCGGCGGCCAGAGCTACGCGATCCCGTTTGAGGACAGCACCGCCCAGCTGACGCCGGAGCTGTACGACCCGGAGCAGGACAGCTTCCGGCAGCAGGCACCGAATGCGATTCCGCGAACCTATCACAGCATTTCGCTCTTGATGCCCGATGCCCGCGTCTTCAATGCGGGCGGCGGTCTGTGCGGCGACTGCAACACGAATCATTTCGACGGCCAGGTATTCACTCCCAGCTATCTACTTAACAGGGATGGCTCTCCTGCTGCTCGGCCCTCGATTGCATCGGCCGATGTCAACTCTGGCCGCATCAATATCGAGACTGATGGCGCCGTGTCGTCGGCCTCGCTGATCCGCGTCGGCACGTCTACGCATACCATCAACACCGATCAGCGTCGCATCCCGCTCAAGCTCGCCCGTCGGAATAACAGGTCATACACTGCCTCGTTGCCTACGGACCCTGGTGTCCTCTTGCCAGGCTACTGGATGCTGTTTGTCATGAACAGCGATGGCGTCCCGAGTATCGCCAAGATAATCGACCTTTCTCTATAAAGGAGCAGCGTTTTATATCAACGGTTAATCTTTGATGTATATAATTTCACGACGATGCGCTTGTTCAAAGCCGTAATTGCACATATAGAACTTTTGCAAAACAAGCGCTTTACGGGCCATGATGCATTGGAATATTTTTTATCAGCCAGAGGCACAGCGGTATATAGTCATGCGGGAACGAAGCATTAACTAAGAAGTACAAGCTAGGATCTAATATTGAAGTGTGCTATTGCCCGAACGAGCTGGGAGAAGGTGGGATCCTAAAAAGCTCCCGTGTTAACTATGGTGCAGTCTCGTGTTCTCCAGTCTGATTCGTTTTGAAAACCGCGCGTAGAGATTTAATTGAGGATACAACTCGCAAGGAACCAAAGTCAAGGACACTAACTAGCGAATAGTCAAAGAATTGTTAATTTCACTGTTCTCGTCGCTTCAGCCTATTTACCCAAGGTACTTGGTACAAATTGAAGCTGCAGAAAATTGCATCAGCCGAGGGCACAGAAAAAGGTAGCAATATTCAAGCATCCGCTTCATGGTCGGGACATTACTGTTGATCCTGAGCCAAGACGAAGACGACAATGGGGAACCTGCGAAAATGGCGTGTGGCTGAACCGACCCTACTTGTCATCAATCCACCAATCCTTGCTATGCTATATCTGATACTACAATTAATTGAGAGAATAAACCTGGACCCCCCTCTGACGCAAAAGTCTCCCAACATCATTCAGCAGAGCTGCTATACATGAAAGAATGAGGCTGCTGCACAACAAGACGCTAAAGCTCGCCGGGTTCTTGCAGCCACCGGCATACGCCATTCTCTCCCACACGCGGGGAGCTGAAGAAGAAGTGTCATTTCAGGAACTCGGTCGGACCAAGGGGCTGAATATAAGCACGGATGGCGTAAAAGCACACAGTTTTTTGCAAAAATGGTCGACGCCGAGCTGGGCCCAATAATTGAACATGGCTGGGTCGACACCTGCTGCATCGACAAGACGAGCAGCGCCGAGCTGAGTGAGTCGATCAATTTTATGCGTGGGACTCTTCTTCCTTTGACACTGAAAAAAAAAAAAAGTTCAAATCGGCGTCTTGTCGCCATCACCTCGTCACTTTGCCGATAGAGGCAGCTTTGGCCGTCTGCCATACCAAAGCGGCGGAGAGGGCGGCGATGCCGAGGACGAGGATGAGGGGTACGCCTCTATGCCAAACTTTGTTTGGAAAAGTGAGGTTAGGCAAGACGGCAGCGAAAAAAAAAAAAAAAAAGGTGAAATGGCGGCAAAGATGCGAAATTGAGCGGCCAAAGGAAAGAATGAGCCTGTGAGCATGGGTTGATGTGTATCGAGCCTTTGGCGCGCCTGTCTTTATGGTATCTATAGGAGGGGGGTACCAGAAGAAGTGAGAGTAAAATGAAGCTGAATTTCCTATATATTTTGTTTTCTGACCAACTTTAGTGTTTCGCGCCACGGGCAAATTAACCCCATCTACTCGGGTATAGAGCCTATTGGGGGCTTGACGTACACGACCAAGTTACATATGTTTGACCAAAGACGACAGAAAGCAGATGAATATGATGATTTGGACTTTCAAGAAACTAACATGAGCAGCCCAAGTGCAGGACAGAGTCGTGGAAAAGACAAGACAGAGTAGTAGGAAACAGTTTCTGCGCTTTCCTCCCAATGAGAAGCACCCCCCTTTCCCCCCATGTCCTGATTGAACACTCACCTCACCAACCAAACTTGGGGACCAAGTCCAAATATGAGCCGTCGTCCATACCGAAATGCTCTTTGAGACCATATTCCTGAAGGAATGGTATATACACATTCTGAAGCGCCTGTTCTGGGCTGGGTTGATTCTTGCGAGTGTAGCGGTCCGTGGCCCAATCGTAACCCTGTTCCTGGTCCATGAGGCGTATGTAAAGGCGCGCATCTGTAAAGAGCCTTGACTCGAGCCGTTTCGAGTCCCAGAATACGCAGCCGAGCGCTCTCATAGGAAAGTAGACCACTTCGTCGTCCTCAAAGTGTCCAGCCGTTGACGACGCATAGTGCTTGATGTAGCTGGCACTCGCCTCTGCACCGTCGTCAGTCGACGGCTCTGTTAGGGTGCAGAGAGCTTGATCCTCTCGCAGAAAGGAAAGTGCTGTATAGAGAGGATCGTGCTTGACGGTGTATTTTTGAAGCAGTTTTAGCTGCGTGCTCTGGTCGCCTCGAGCAAAGTCGAGCATGAACCCGAGTCCGGCAGAGATCTTGGCGCCCTCGCCATAGTCTTGGATATTTCGAAAAGCGGTTGAAAAATGATGAAGACTCCCAAACTGCAGCACAGACAAGTCTGCAAGCGTCCAGGGACTTGCACAAGTCTGCAGCATGGGCCACTTGAGATGTGGCTCTGGCGCGAGGCTTCGCGCAAAAGTTTCAAACTTGTCGTCCAGACTGTCGCATGCAGAGCGGATAAAGCCAGTCAGATACTGGTGGATGCAGGCAATTGCCTCTACCTCCCAGATCTCAAGTCTCGAAAAAAGAGTATCATGCTGGTCCCTACCACTATATGTTCCATGAAGCGGAGAGCGCGTAGGTGAAGGATGGAACAGTACGCAGCACAGCTCGAATTGGATAAAGGCTCGATAAAGCCGGAGCCTCTCGGGATCTGAGAGACCAAACTCTGTAGACGGCGCATCATCTGTAAGACAATCGGCATCATCCTGCACTTGCTGTCCGGATCTGTAGCTGTACATCTTTTGAAGACAGCGTGCCTCTGCTCCCGCAGTCTCGGTGAAATCTTTGATGAACCATTCGATTTTGTGCACAAGACCTCGGGCCAAGTCAAAGCTCTCTTCCGAGACTGGCAAATCGGCAGGCAGGGCACCGAAAAAGTGCTGGTCAAGGAAAGAGGTCACCTCGGCCTTTTCTCTTGCGGCCACGCTGCTCCTGTCAGGACCACCAAAGTACTGGGTGGCCAGGTGAAGAGCGCAAAAGTCTGGCCAGAGGGGCGCAGGAATAGCACTTTGGATCGCGGCAAGTTGGTAGACCGCCGGCTTGTGTTTATAGACTCTGTAGCATCGCGGTGATGCCGAGATGAGATTGACGAGATCTCGAGAGGAGTCGGTAAACTTGAGAATAATATCGATTGGTATACATGGCAGTTTGCACAGATGTTGCGCCATGTTTGTATCCCTTTTCCGAGCTGTAGTTGTGTGTGTGTGTGTGTGTGTGTGTGTGTGTGTGTGTGTGTGTGTGTGTGTGTGTGTTATGATTGATGGTGTCAGAGGTTGATGAAGGCTTGATAAAGTGTAGCGAGATGCAATGGTCTGCCTCCTACAGCAGTAATATGAAGGAGAAATTGAATGAAGAAGAAATTGAATTTCCAGCATTTCCATTGACTTTTGGCAACGCAGTCTCATTAAATACCGACAAAAGAAATAAGAATCAAACCGACAGCATTTTGTGGCTTGTCGATGGCGTCAAGCCGCTGAACCATTTCAACCGCAACAACTCAATTCACAGCTGTTGATCAAGCAGACCTTGACAAGATAAAAAGTATCTCTAATTTTTTCCCTTAAACGTATGTGGCTATTATCATGTCCAACTCTCACGAGCCTTTGGCCGCACCAGCATGAGCGAGCAACTCTTTCATCCGCGCCTGCGCCTTTGCCAGCTCCGCCTCCAAATCACAGTTCCAAATCTCTCGAATAGACGCGTCAATAACCTCGCGGAGCTTATCCAGGTCATCCTCCACGCCGGGCCAGCGCAGGTCCAGCAGCTCCCCCTGGCGGCGGCCGTGGTGCTGCACGAACCTGGTGCGCGGGCGGCGCACCGACTCGTACGCCGCAAAGGCGGGTAGCAAGTCATTGCTGGAGCGGCACGCACCAAGCATGTGGGAGAGAATGTGTGCGTCCTCGAGGGCCTGCCCGGCGTCGGCGCCTTGGTGCGGCGCGCAGGCGTGGGCGCTGTCGCCGAGGAGGAGCAGACGAAGCGGCTCAGATGTGAATGTGGGAATATCTTGAGAGAGGTCAAAGATGCCCCGTTGGTCGGTATTTTCCATGAGCTTTTTTTTTTTTTTTAAAGAAACGTCAGCGAATCATTGTAATTGCAGTGCTGAAACTAGCTTACCGAAAAGATCTTTTGGCAGTCTGGGCCAAAGTTTCTGAAATCCTCTTCCAAGTCCTCTTTCTTCATTGGCTTGATCCAATTACCCTCCCAATTTCCATCTTTGGAAGTGCCAAAGGCGAAGACATTGATAAACCTGCCTTTTGCAATCGGAAATATGACAACATGGCCCTCTTTCCCGAGAAACATGTAGCGATTCCGTGCCTTTTCCTCTCCAATCGCCGCAATGGCCTTGTCCATCGGAACCCGTCCCCTGTACGCATACTTTCCCGTATATACCGGCTGCGCCAGCGGATTGTCTTTTCCCAAGACAAAGTTCCTGCACACGGAGCGAATGCCATCACACCCGATAACGGCATCAGCCTCGTACGTAACGCCGTCGGCAAACCTCATCAGTGTGCGGCCCCGCGCCTCATCCCGCGTGAGACCAACGAGGCGCTTGCCAAACTCGGCATCTTCCACAGGCACAAGGCGCGCCAGCTCGTCGATGAAGCGCGCCCGGTGGGCGGTGCTGTGCCTCTCGTGCGGGCCGAGCTGGGGCGAGCAGACGGCTGTACCCGCAGGCTGGCCGTGCAGGTCCTGGCCGAGGATAAAGTCAAAGTAGGTGTCCTCCTTGGACGCCCAGCCGGCAGTGGTCGATATGCGGGCATAAGCCTCGCCGATGGCTGGGTCGATAAGCGACATGGCGCGGATGGCGTTGGCGCCAAAGAAAACGCCCCCTTGCGTCGGAAAAGTCAGTCATGGAATGTTTTTTTTTACCCTTTGGCAGAGTTTTCTAGAATGCGCATATACCTCCAATGTCCAAGAATTGCGGCGCGGCTTCAAAGATGCGGACTTTGATGTGGCTGTACTGCTGCAGGCCGATTGACAGGGCCAGGCCGCCAATGCCACCGCCGATGATGGCAACATTGATAGGCTCTGGATCGTCCGTCACTGATCCCATGATGCTTGATACATGTGTATCGTGCACAGAATATTTACGAGCCACTTGCCAAGGTTGGATGTCGAAAGAGGCAATTGCGGCCAGCAGTCGCCGTAGCCAGGAATTGTTACCCACTGCTTTCTTCTGGTGGCAGTGTATAATAGTAAGCTAAAACATGTAGCTATGTGAGGTGCAAAGTTGCTGATACGTCTTTTTGAAGAGCAGCAGTAAAGAGGTAATTTTAAAAGGGCATGCAATGTGACAACTTTTCTATTTACTTGACTAGAATTATATCCCGATTCGTTACATTCTGATCAGGCTATGCTGCACCTCGTATTTGTAGTATGTAGCAGATTAGATATACATCATCTCACTACCGCTATACCTAGGTATCACTTTTTTTTTTCTAAAAAAGAAAAAAAAAAAAAAAAAAAAAAAACACCGTAATCAGACTTCAAGTCATATTGAATTACGTTACTAAGCTACTCATTGCTGAATTTACTTGTTGAATTACTTCGTTGTAACCCAACGCAACCTTGACGTGAGATAGCAATCGATGGTTCCTTATTTTCGAATCCCTATCAAATCCAACGCATCGCGTGGTCAGACTGTGGCAACAAGTTTCGCTTCATCTTCCACGAGCGTGGACACAAGCATGTGCGACTGCTGGAAATTTCCACCGACGGCACCGTCAAGGTGCTGGTCGAGGGCAGAGATGGAAAGACGGATATCTACGGCGTCATCGTTCGCCCGCATAACATGGACGAGATGAACAAGTATCCCATCATCGAAGTCATTTACGCTCATCCCATTCCAATACTTTACGCCAAAGCGGTTTGCAAGCACCGGCGCATCTCGGGCGAGGGCGGGCCACAGCTACGTAGTCGTCTTGATTGACGACATGGGCACCAACGGGCGCTCCAAGGCGTTCCGGGACGTCGCCTACAAGAACCTCAACGACGCGGGCTTCCCCGACCGCATCAAGTGAATGCAGGCCGCTGCCAGCACGCGGCCCTGGATGGACATTTCCCGCGTCGGCATCACGGGCGGCTCCGCCGGCGGGCAAAACGCCGGCCGCGGCGGTGTCTGCACCACGACTTTTACAAGGCGGCCGTTGCGCTCTCGGGCTCGCACGACAACCGCATGAGCGACTGCAAGTGGGCCGAGATGTTTATGAGCTGGCCGGTAGACGAGAGCTACGAGACGCAACTCGAATTGCGTGAATGCGGGCAAGCTGGGCGGCGCGCTGATGTTGGTGACGGGTGAGGTGGACAATGTGGTTGATCCGTCGACGACGATGCGCATGGCGAGTGCGTTGATTGATGCGGACAAGGACTTTGACTTGGTGGTTATACCGAAGCACGGTCATTATATGAATGGCGTAGAGTGGCTGGCAAGAAAGGAGGCACAATTTTGGGCGAGACATTTGTTGAATTAGTATCGAATGTAGGTAGATACGGGAAGCAGCGACGATGCAAGTTGGAGCCCAGCAAAGCTATATAGTTAAAGTATCACGCATCAGATTGCAACAATAAACAACAATACTAATACATCAAATACTCAAGGTAGTACTATACATCATCTTCTTCTCAGTCGTAGCATCTGAGCTTGAGGCGCGTAATGTTTTACAAGGAATGCTGATGAGATGAATGTCATTGACTCATCAAATCAAAGACAATCCAACGTGTTGAATGTCATGGATTCATCCAATCAAAGACAATCCAACGCGTTGAATAGTAGGTCATTCTAGCAGCATTGTTACATCCTTACGTAGGCGTAGGAACAAAGGTACGAGCATCCGTATTCTTAATTGAGTAGCCCTCGCTGGCGACGGCAGTATTTAACAACTTGGCAGATAATCCCGAACTCCGGATCAGGGCCGAGGTCAGCAACTAATTCCCGCCGCTTATTAGGCTCAGAGTATAAAAAATTCTCCATGAATAGGCCGTCTATTATACATCCACTCGACGACTGCGCCTTGATGCTAGCAGCACTTAAACTCACAGTTACACGAGTCAAACGTGAAGCCTTACGTATACTCTATATATCGATAAGGTATATGATCCCCAGCCTGCGTTATCTCCCTGCAGCCCCGAGGGTCGGATAAGTGCTAACCCGTGAGCTTAGAGCATGGTGTTAACTTACGATGATGATTTTTCAAAGGAAATTGGCGTAATGCAAAACGGAGAGGTTCCGCTATTTCGGTCTACTAGGAGCCTTTAAAGGTAGCTCGAAATTAAAAAATAAAAGCCTGTCCTACTTGGCCGACATGTACATATACCCAAAGAGCTCTCTTGCCGCTATTTCTCTCGCCATAATTTTCTCTTTTCTTCTTGTCTACAACGCTGTTCCAGCTGCTCTCCATCGTGACAAGATTTCTGACTCTTCTGCTTCCCTTTTTTCTGGCACAGGTTGCTGTTTCCAGCACCGCAGATCCAACTCTTGAAGATGGGACAAGAATTTGGTGTCAAGAGGACCTTGAGCTCGAGTCTTCTGACCCGGCGCCCTTTTACGATTCTTTACCTTTACATGATGACACCAGTCTTGGGCCATCTCTAGTAGAAAGCCGCCAAGCGCAGCAGTACCCCGACATCAACTTTCGAGTTTTCGGGCATGTGGTCTACGCGAACAAGACTGTCCAGGGAGGTTATGTAGCGGTACGTTGATGCTGCTGCTGCTGCCATCATCTCGTGCGTCTAGGCTAATCTCTGGGCAGAAAGAGGACGTTGTATCTGTAGTCGAAATGCTGAACCAGGACTTTGGAAGGTTTGGAATTTCATTCACCCATGTCAACACGAGCTATACCCAGAACGAGACCCTGGCCACCGTGACAGACCGCCAGGCAATGCACAACACAATGACCAGAGGCATGCGAAGGGGCCAGTACGCGGACCTCAACCTCTTTTGGGTAGCTTACCTCGTCAATGCCACTGGCAGTTGTACCCTGCCGGAACGCCGCTACTTGAACGGCGAGCTCTCGTGGGAGACTGTGGTTCCCACTGACGCATGCGCCATGCGTGCCACGACTATCAAGGCGGTCAAAGGCAAAATCATTACTCACGAAGTCGGTCATTGGCTGGGCCTGTTGCACCCTTGGGAGAAGGGCTGTGATATTGGAGATTACATTGACGATACCTGGCCGCAGGAGATGGCGACAAGGAATATTCCCATCGATCAGAGGAGAGAAGACAACGGCGGGGAGGTCTTTCAGTGTGGTGCCTGGCGACCGAGCAACTATCGTAACTTCATGGATTACTTGTGAGTCGGCCATCTACACCCGTCCACGACGCCCGCACCCCCCCATTTTTAACCAAGACTTGTTTTTTACTAATTCTCACCACTTCGGCTTTTATCTAGCCCCGGCCGCAACAGCTTTACAGATCTCCAGGGCCAGCGAATGAGGGCGTATGGCTACCTGCGTCACAAGTACAGCACCGAACGTCGTCCGCTTTCCGCCGGCGAGTCCGAACTCTGGGCCGGCTGCCAAGTCAAGTGGAATGGTCCCAAGTCCTTTGCGCACGGCTTCGCCTGCCAACTGAAAGCGACAGACGCCTTGAGCCTCTCCTGTGCTACGAAGCCAGACCTAGCTGGCTCTACGGAACAATTCGTAATCGAGGCCCGATGCCCCCTTGAATGGGTTGGGCCTCTTGAATTCCATGACGGGGTCATCTGTGAGGAATTGAATTTCAATCATATCCGATGCAAGCCTAGTGCCGTCCCGCAAGTACCCAATCATCAAAGCGACCCGGTAGGAAAAACCCTTGAAGCGATCTAACCATCATCCCAAGTCATTGTGTGAGAAACTAACCCAAATGATACGTCTAGGAAAATACAAAGTCCGAGCCCAAGGAACACGAACAGGACGACGAAGAAGAAAAGTGGGTCTGGGCCATCACAGATAATTAAAAACTAGGTAGTAATCTTCTTCTATTGCCGATATAAAAACTGCTTGCTACAGGGTAAAAGGCGGCTGTGGCTGTGACTATAGCCAAGTCCTGGAGGTGGCTACACCGTGAATGCTACTAGTAAAACAACGAACATGACTTTTTCTTCTTCTTGGAATTCGCACAAGCTTTTATTCACGATCTATTTGTTACGCCCATTTCTGGCACGGGCGCCGTCAGGATCGACTCAGCGCACGTGCACCAGAGCACGCATACATAGAGCAACTATTAGTCCCTTGGTGTTAAGAGAGTCAACAATATATTCACTAATTCTATCTGCACAACCTACAGTAATAGACCGAATAGCTACACGATCCTGTTGACTATTGGTTTAGTCTCGAACAGAGGTCTTGCGAGCATTGACAAGCCATCAGTCACTCCTGAGTCAGGGCTGGATGACCTATCGTAGGTCTAACACTAACCCATTCCACTGGCGGCTAAAGTCTTTGTACAGCACTCTCGTGCAATTCCCGTTGCGGACATCAAGTCTAATACCCTCGCGTGCTTGTAAAGAATTGATCTATTTAATTCGGTACAAGGGCTGCCACGAAAACATGGATATCCTTCCTGGACGATAACCGCCAACAGGGGGCTCTGCTGTCGGGTGAGTTTCAAGAGACGCCGCCTCCCGCCCGCCCGCCAAGAACCGCGTTGCTGGCAAAACACCACCACCAGACAAAAACACAAAAAGCGCCCGCCATGCACATCTCGGCAAGATGGATGATCCAGATAAAAGACAACAACAAAGTCGAGAAGCGTCAAGTTCACGTCAATGTCTGGTAAGAGAGCCAGAATCGTGGTGATACCAACTGCTGTTTGGTCACGCAGCAGTTCTGCTATCTGGGTGACAACGGCCAGTACGTCGAAATGATCCAACTATCTTGAATTTCTGCCATCCAAGTAGGGAAAAAAAGACAAAGACTTGAACAAGCAAGAATGGAAACCGCGCACCGCTACAAATTATAGCTGGTGACGGGTCATGCCTCGTCCAACTAGTCGACGTCTACCGAAATTGCATCCTCCACAATGGCACACATGGTTCGATGGCCTCACCAATCATGTCACACGCTGCGCACCTAGCCAATGCACAAGGCACTCACTGCCACTGGCAGTCTTGGCACACATTACCAATAATGCTATTACAGGTCAATTCACTATTTAGCACGAAACCATTGATTTGCCCTTGATAGGATTGTATTTTACTTCTTTGTGCCTGTTTTACAACTACCCATACATTGAACCTGAGGCTCCGCCCCCTCATCAATACAGCTCCTTGCTGGGCACCCCTTGTCCTCAAGGGTGATGCATACCATGCTGCATTGACCGCTTCTAACTTATTAGCCGCCCCCCAGTTAGGTGCCATATAGGCGTCTTCCAAGCCCAGTAGAAAAGGTAACAATATTGCAGGCCTTGGTTAAACCCTGGGGCACTCTTCTCGCCAGCTGCGACCAAACGCTTGGGTATCCTTTTTCTTCCCTTGGCCGCTGTTCCATTCTTGTGTTCCATAGCGAGGCTGGCTAAGCCCCCTTGTAGTCTAATCCTCTCCTCCCCCCCCCCCCCAAAAAAAACAACTTCCACCAAGGGCCATTATGCTCCAAGCCTGTGGAGGCTTATGTTCCCAAAGAAAATGGTGCACACTGCGAAATGATGTAACATGCGAAATCAACTCTGAGGGCCCGCGGGCCACATGCCGCAGAGATTTTTTTGTTGTCGGACGCTTTTTTTCTTTTCTTGTCGAAAGTTCGACGGAAAAAGCAAAGGGCGAAAAAGTAATGAAAAAAAAAAAAGAGTCGCTAAATGCATGACGTAAATGAGAGAAGAAACCATTTTGAATGCCAATGTGCAATTCGAAACGAGAAGGTGAAAGAGTAATATGTTGTGCCAGGACCCGATATTATGTGCGGTACGAGACTCTGGGGTTTTTGAATGCCGGATCGATGCTTTCATGCTGTGCGCAATGCTGTATGCTGCATGCGATGCTTCGATGCGCCTCAATACTGCATGCAATGCTGATTATGATAGCCATTTTGCGCCTGTGCTGCAAACACTGTCCCTTGGCCGTGATGCGGTGTAGGGGTAACGGGGCATCGGGGCGGTAACGAAGTGTAGACTTGTTTTTGTGTCTGAACGTGAACGCCGTCGGGAGTGATGGGAGGCGTCACGTAGCCCTGGTAATATGCGGCACCGCCGTGCACCTTTTGAGGGGTGCTGTAAATGTCTGCAGGCTTGCTCGCCAGCTCCGCGGGTGGAGTAGGAGGGTGAGCTGCTCTGCGGGCCATGGCAGCCTGCTCGGCCATGAATTCGGTGAGCTTCTGCGAGACACGAGACAGGTCAGGGGTAGCGTATTTGCGAGCCAGAGTAGCCGAGGGTTGACTAAGGTGTTGTGATAGCGTCAGGAGAGTGACGTTTTCCGTGTGTGCCCAGTCACCGTCGTTGACTTCGGGGCGGCCGAGAATTGCTCGGGCGAGGGCGAGGGAGGCACGGGCCATCATCGAGGGCTTGGTCGAGACAAAGTCACGGTGATAGAGTGCGATTTCACAGAGGTAGGCAGCCATGTGCTCGACCTCGATGTCGTCACTCTCCTCGGCAGCCATGAGCTGGGTGAAAAAGTCGACGGTAGGGTGTCCGATGGCCCACTCGAGCGTATTGAGAACATGCATCTCCATCTGGGTGAACATGCCCGAGTCGTAGAGGCCGCAGCACATGTTGTTGAGCTCAGTGATCTGGGGAACACGGTCCTTCTTGTCACCATACTTGGCAGCGATGAGGAGGGCAGCGCAGCCGACAAGCTGGTAGTGGTGCTTGTAGACGACTCGTTTCGAGCAGTAGCGGTCCAGCAGGTTGACGGTGAGGAAAAGAGTCTCGGGTAGCAGAGTGAAGGCGGCATGGGCCTCGATGATGAAGTCGATGAGATACGGTCTCATAAACCACTGCACCTCGCGCTGCATGTCGATCAGGTTAGCATCGGGCAGAGTCGATTCCTGTAATCAAGTTAGCAAACAGTGCCATAATGAATGAGCAGCTGGCGAGCTTCGTACCTCCATGTCGGCCATGTGTTGGAGGATATCCTCGAGGTACTCTTCGCCGGCTAGCCTGGAGAGTTCGCTGGCAATAATGTCCTGGCGTTGGCGGGCAATCATCTTGGCGGCGGAGCGGCAATTCATTCGCTCAAAGGTGGGCTCGTCCGACTCGATGAAAAAGGAGTCATCGTGGTGAGTATAAGCCATGATTGCGGATGGAGAATGACGAAGCTTCCCGTGGTAACAAAGGCTGGAGAAGTTAAGTAGATATTTGCAGAAAACGAACGATACGGCGAATGGGTTGTATCTTGGTGGATGCCGTTGGACAAGGAATGGCTGGTAGGTTCTCCAGGAATCTTGGGTAGGCGAAAGTTGTGTAAAGAGAGACTCGAGCGGCCGGGGTAAAGAGAGAACCGGTAACCGGAGGAATTAAAGAATTAGCGTATTAAAAGAGCGTGAGACTAAAGTCGAGTGAGAGTTGCTGGCAAAGAGTTGCCAAGATCATATAGAGAATGAGTCGAGAGAGACAAATGGGTTGGACGAGGGCCGGTTTAAAGGACTCGAGGGCTCTAGAGTTGAAGCGTTCAGTTAGTTAAATCCACGCTACAGAATCGCATCTTGGTGGATTAAAGACCATGGCGAAATTGCGGGGATCACAAGAATTTCCCCTGGCGTGCCGCTCCCTTAAATGGTAGGGGTGGGCTGGTATGGGAGGCTTTCGATCGATTGGCATGAGGGTGCCAGCGGGCAGGAAAAGAATAAAGGGCAGGCTTACTGGCTCTCTTGCAGAAGGGACAAGACAATCAAGATGAGACAATTGTGCAAAGGGTGGGACCAACGAGTTAACGTGTCCTAGAGCGCTGTGCACAGGATTGAAGTCGACCGCGACAGTGGAGAGGCTGAAGAATGCAGAGGAGGTGGCTCGGCATGCAACTATATTACAATGGAGACGAGGTCAGCCCACGGACATGAGAGTTTGGTGTGGCGATCAAGGCAAGCGCCCGATTGGTAGAGTAGTTGAGAAGTGAAAGAGTGGTGGTGATTTGGGGGAGCATTTGTACGTACGATTTGCCGTCGACCTCTATAAAGGACGAAAATGAGAGTAAAATGAAGGTACACTAATGCAACGACATGCAAAAGATTTTGTGTGTAGTGATGGATTTTTTTGCTATCGACAGCAAAAAAACTGGCCAGCGTTGAGTGCAGAGAGACGAGAGGTCCGGCTGGTGAAGCTATCTCGAGAGAAGGGGTCGTATCGAACGGCGGTAGCTGTCGAGGAGCAGAGGCTAGGGACCAGAGACTCGACTGAAGGAACGTCTAGCAGAAACTAGTGTCGGGAAGGGGTGGAAATCGAATCGTTTGTCGAGCGAGCTTGATGGAAGCTGGCAAAGGGAGGTCTTCGGTGGATGGCGGAAGAGTGGATCGAATTCCTATGTCGGGAGAACTGGAATCTGGCGAAGCTCCAAGTTGGAGCGGGAAGACGAGACTAGCTCAGTTGGGAGCGGACAAGAGGAGCGAAATACCAATCAAGGCAGCTTTGAATCGCTTTGTCGGGCGGGCGAGAAAAATCGAGTGGATTGTTCTCTTTTAACCTCAGCTGAGAAGCTATTACACGGGTAATCGTGTTGGAAGCTAGCAGTGACCAAGGGGGCTGGAGGGAGGGGATCGAGGATGGAGGGAGGGAAGGGGCGGCTTTTAAGGATCTCTCGTTTCAATCCGAGGGCCGATTTCTTGTGCGAGGGTGTCGACCTGCTGTGACGGGGTCAGGGACGAAGAAGAAATGGCGGAGAAAAGGATGAATGGACGAGGATGAGAGAGAAGGGGAGGAAGAGGTAGAAGAAGAGGAGGAGAGGGGAGGTGAGATAAAAAGAGAGGTAAGAGGAGGATGGAGACGAACAGAGCGGATTGGTAGCGGAGAGGCGGTTAGTTTTATTCGGGGCAGCGCATTTCATTCAGGTAGGACAGTAATTAACAGTGCCTGTAGTTCGAATGAAGAGGAGGGAGAAAGCAGTTGGGTGGTCAGTGGCCAGAGGTCAGTGGTGTTTAATAGTGGCCAGCAGTGATTTAATTGTGTGCTTCAGTGCTTCGTTGCAGCCTGTAAAGTCTCAGCACTTTTAACGCAGCAGGCGTTTTAGCGGCTTGCAAGCCCCAAAAGGTTAACAAGCAGAATACACTGCACCACGGCGTCATCAGCACCAGAAAAGCACCGCAAGTACCACTGAAGGTACAGTACAGCCCAGTACAGCACCGTTCAGCAGACCCCCTGCTTAGCCTGAGCATTTGCCAGCCAGTAATGGGTCATGGAACAGAGCCAGCCTCCACGACGCCCTCGTCCTTGCTTGGAGTCTTTTTTCTGGATCCCTTTTTGGCGTCTTGCTCGTGTGGGTTGGGAGGGGGCCGCGCTACTGCAGCCAGGGGAGGTGTGTGTTTGCCTGGTCGTGGGTGTACATTTTTTATTTTTTATTATATTCTCATCAACAAGTGGGAATCGGGTGTGTAAAGCCCACACACCCAGGGCGCGAGGCGTACTAGAGGTGTGAGGCGTCTGTCTGGCGATGGCGATTTAAAAAAAAAAAAAAAAAAAAAACATAACTAAGTTGGTGGCACAAACACACAAATCACCGTGCTGTGCACCTCTGTTAACCACTTGTGCAGCCATAAGCTCACTAATTTCGTAACAGCGCTCGCTACACCACTCAGCCACTCAAACCACCACGCTGGGAAGCCTCTCACCAAATCCTCGGCGAGGAACGCTTGCTTCCCCGCCCCAGCAAAACACAAGGCACGGGTGGCTTTGTGCAATGCCTCACAATGGCACAATGGCAAAAATAAACTTCCATTACACAAAGAAATTCAGGAACCCGGCGGTGTATTTGCCGAGTCCCAGATTAAAATTCGAGGAATTCATCATGATAGATTGAAGCGTAGAGGCTAAACGCGGCTATTCCATTTTCTCTACCTCCCTGATGACATGCTGTTTCCCTCTTTTACACTGGCCCTTCATTCCCATCATTTCGGCCCATTGTCCCGAGTACAATTGCGCGCTAAATCAACGCGATTGCCAGCACACCACTTCAATAGACGAGGACGAGAAAGGAAGGCAGTCACACCAAGACAACTTAGGGGGGGGGATAGATACGTACCAGTGTGCAGATTTTCTCCTTTGCCCCCTTGGGATAGAATTCCCAAAATCGAAACAAACGCGATGCACCGCTGTCTTATTGTGTCTGATCGAGCCGTCTCTGTCTCTCAACTCGGACCCTGCAGTCCAAGCATCTACCTGTAGGGGTGACAATTTAGAGAGAATAATGCCCGTCTGTTTTTCTATAAACTCCAATCTCGATTTATTCATCAATATCCCTTGCCATCTCGTAATCATGTTATCTGGTAGCTCGAGTCTTTGACGCACAAAAAGGCGCCCCGTAGGAGAGACTCGGGTTAGGCTGGGGTGGCTTGTGCCAGTGCTCGACTTTGTGGGGAAATCGAGAAGAAAGATGAAAGGATCCAAATTTAAATATCGAGGAAATGACTTATGCTTGCATAGCCAGATTGCAGAAAAAAGTGGATGAGCATAAAATAAAATCTTCGTACCTGAGCCCTCGCGCGTTTGCAGACATTTTTGGACAAACAGCCAGTTATACGACGGCAAAATTACATCAATGCACTCGTTCATACAAATAGCACAGTTCACAATCCGACATGTTGACTTTGCGCGCATCATCGGTGACGGTATAGCTGGCCTCGACCACAATGCTCGCCGTCAACATGATGATTGTTGACCGGCCCCTGTTTGCCCACAACCGGCCGCCGCCTTGTTTGTTGCCAAACAGCCCGCTGCAGATATAAACAGGGCCAAGAAAAAAGACACCACCCACGCCGCGACCGACCGCTCAAAACTGGTAAAATAACAGCAATCGCCAACGTCCGCTGCCGTTGACTCGCCCTTGTCCGGTAAGTAGATAATACCAGCATCCGGAAGCACGAGATCCTTCATCACATCTCTCACCTTGTTTCTGATTTGACCCGGTTCCGTTTCCACTTTATTCCCAGCGCGAGGCCGTTTTTTTTTTTCTTTTACCCGCGGCAATTTGCATGCTCGTCACGTTGCAGGGGCGGAATAGAGAAAAAAAAAGTGGTTTACCATCGTGATTGTCCATTCCGAGATGCCTCGCAGCTTGCATACCTGACCGCACATCTTCATACAATTTGTCCTGGTGTGTATGTACAGAAAAGTAATAATGGCATTCTTGAGATTTATGCATCACTGGTACATTTGACCATTTCACTAGTGCAAAAGCTTCCAGCCCTTCTTCGTATGATGTGCCCCCACAAAAAGCTCCTAAAAATCTCATCTACACCATTTCGCGACTTGGACGCGGCAACTCGTGTGCAACATTAATGTACACTCGGCGTAACCTTTTTTCTCTTTCTTTTTTTTTTTTTTAACCCTCTGGTTAAATATCGCCATCACCATCGCAAACAGACGAGGCAAGACATTCCAACCCCTTTCATGTACTGTTCCCAATCTATACACTCCGGTACACACAAACATATCTTCCATAGAGTTAGCCGACGACGCTTCTTCGAATGCTTCAGCCCGCGTTGCTGGCAAGACCAGCATCCTCGCCATCATAAATGCATGCTGGCAAAATGCATGCTGGCATACACCCAGTTCTCCTCCCAATGACACGGACGCGTCCAAAACTCAATTCAGCAGCCATCTCGTCGCACCAAGAAAAAGTCTCGCCTATCAAATTTATCCGTACCAGTAATTATCTTGCTCTCCTCGATTCTCTTTCCCCCGTTGGTACCAGGCCTGTGCGCCCCCCCTCCTTCAACAGCTCCCAATCACCTCATCCGACCACACGGCAGCTAGCTCACGATTTGAGCACGCATTTGATAGGCATGAATCTGCTAGTGACCCAGCTTTGGGGGCTTGGTTTCCCTATTTCATTAAAGCTCTTGTCAATGCCTCCACAATCACGTTTACATACGTCGTGATAATGGGTCTCACGGTCGATCGAACATGGATCGTAGACAAAAATGTGCAAGTAATTAAACCAAAAAAAAGCCTTGTTTTCCAACCACGATCCATCTCATTTCTGTATGTCGTGCTTCTTGACCCTGCCTATATTTTTCTTTTAGTTGATCAAACTCGATAAAATCTCCTGCTTCTCGTGTGGGTAACTTTCGCTGCGTGTCTCAATCGCGGACCATCTAGCATCGCACGCGCGTAATAAGTACAACATATTCATGCTTTGTTAAACGCGAGCAGGATACACCCCTCTCCCTTCCTTCTGTACCTCGACCGAGCTATATTGTTGCTTATTCCGTGTGGCGAGCGAGGCTGCAGAGGAAAGTCGGTCGCGCCCAAGTGGTGTGCACCACAAGACCACCACCACCCAGCTCGGGCCGTATGGACGCGGCCGGCACCGCCGCTACTTTTTGCTCGGGCGGGCAGACGGGTGGGCGCCGACGGTCATACAACTTGCAGCCCGGCCACGGCAAACATGCTGCTGCTGCTGCTGCTCACCAATCTACCTGCGTCGCTGTGCGGCTCCGTACTGCAATGGACGATATGGCTCGATTGCGTCGTCTTCACCGCCGTCCATCGAATTGGCGCACAGCAAGTTGTACAGGAACTACAGGGGACCAGCTCATCCAGCACCAGCTCAAGCCTGGGAAAGAGGGGCCGGAACGAAACACATCAAAACTGGGCGGTGGCGAGAGAGTAGTGAAACCCCCGCATCGCTTATTGAACGTCAAGAACGAGCGCAGGGCCACACCGGGCGGGAGGGGACCGATTTTCAGCACCGCCAGGGCCTCAAGGCCTGTCGCCAAACGTCAGATGGGGTGATTGATGTTGATCATTCAATCTTTCCAAGCCAAATGATGATGTGGTGGTGCTGTCTACTGGTTGACTGGGTATCTCCAACAGCTCGTACCACGATAGCCTGGTCGCGAGGCCCAAACGGGAGTTCTTTCAACCAATAGAGCTCTTCCTTTCGTCTTCATTAGGTGAGGCACAAGCCTCTCGCGGCCAATCACCGCGCCCGCACGCTCTCTTTCCGCGACGTGCACACCACTACCCCGTATCACAGCCAAGAATCTTCTCGACACAAAAAGCACGACATGTATCCGTATCTTGGAGAAGAAGTCGAACCCCTGCTTGCGACTTGAAAGGCTGCTAGCTGACAAGCCGGGGCTGCTCTAGGCCAATCAGACCTCTGCCGTGGAGGGGAGCTCCGACGACGACGACGCCGAGGCAGCCCCTCGCCTTGCCTCGCCTGAAAAGGCGTCCAGTCACCTTTTTCTTGCGCGTGTGTGTCTCGGAGCCTTTTGTATTCGGCGTCCTGCGGCTGGGCAGCTTCTTACCCATGAAACTGGCGAGCAGCCTTGTTGTTTCGGGCGCAGTAAGAAACGGCTACGGAGTCACTCTTGGCTTTGTAACGGCCGCGCTGCTAGCCATGCCGCGACACACGCTGCATGATGCCAGCTGACATTGTTGATGAATGCCCATGACGCCGTCGTGTTGATGGGTAGTACATAATAAAGCAGAACTGCGGGAAAAAAGCAATTTCACACGAGGAAAAAACCAACCTCTCAGGTGTTAATAAAGCTAGCCCTAATGCGAGACAATGGGCCTTCAATTACGGCCTGCTTTCCAGCCTGCTGGTACCTAGTGCAGGCTCCAGTGGCCACCGCAAATGTTGTAATAAGCTTTGCCTGGCCGAGGCCTTCCTCTTTCAGATGGTTCAATCGAGCTCTCCTTTATTATTACGGCAGATATTGATTGGTCCCGGCTGTGTGCTCTGGTCTCTGATATATCGTAAATAAAACCGGATGCCTCGATTTGCTCGCCACAGCGCACTGATTGTTGTTTCAAGCTAGTGACATGTTCCGTCCGCAAGAGAGAGAGAAGGGTGCGCGCGGACGTGTCCAAGGCCGTTGGTGGAACCGTCGTCAGTGACACTACGCGTGCGGAAACATCTCTTTGTACGATGTCAAATGTTAAACTTGGTTACCCGTCCCGTTTCTGATGATGAGATGGGGGTTCGCAACGCATGAAAAGCACACACACAGCCCGGAGGGGTGAACGGGTGGACGGCTGAACGGGTCTCGAGTCGCGCGACTTGATGAGTTGGCAAAGTCTCCATCCCATATGCAGGGCACCAACAAGGTGACGGTTTATTATACTCTTCTTGGTGCCGACAGCTTCGGCAGTGTGCCGTGGCCAAAAGGAACAAGGAAGGAAGTCTTGGAGCCTCACATTGATATGCGACCTGTCGGCCAGCAAGAACCAAGGATATGACGGGTGAAAAGCAAGATTATGCAGGTATAACTAACTGGCCATCCGGGGGTGCCTCAGCCTTGTCTCTGCTAATGTCTTGAATTTCGACATCTTTTTACGCCTTGCATACGGATACTCAACCATCAACCAACCCGTTGCTTTTATGCAGCATCCTTCTACAGATTAGCCAGCGACAAGAGGCAAGTGCTTTATTGCTTTCTCTCTCTCTCTCTCTCTCTCTCTCTCTCCCTACCGTTCGAACCTGGTCCCTGCCTTGGTGCGCTGCAAGGCACCGGCATTACAATCTTCGAGGCCCATCACGGCTCAACGTCCACTTCTTTTGCCTATCATACTGCTTGACTATTTCTCTGCCCCTTTACATGGTGCTCCCCGGACCTGGGCGTGCATATTCAACATTGATTGATCACCGTTGGGCAGCAATAGCTCCCCTGAGCTGAGCAAGCTGAGCCACTATTCGGAAATCCCGCTTCCGCTTTGTAATTTTACAACTCCTGTCGATATCAGCGTGGCGGCCAGTAAATAGGACAATGCCTCTTCCAATTAGTTGCTTCCCCTTCTGGACAAACGCCGAGGGGGTCGCGGGTGGTTGTGGTGCCATTCTCCAGTGATGAGAACCGCTTAAAAAAAATCGGTGGCGGCATTGAACGATTTTGGTTTGAGAACCGCACATGCATTGTGCTTGTGTGAGGTCTTGGGCGCCCGCCCGCATATTGAAACCGACCAACTGGCGATGCCACTCGGCCAGCGGGACCCCCCCTTTTATTAGCCATCAAATTATGCATCAAGAAAGCAGCAAGTCTTTATTCGGTAGCAATCCGCTATTTTGACTTGCCGCGGCGCAAACAGGGTCAGCCATTAACCATTAACGGTTATCCGGTTCCCTTTTGAGAAGCCGCACGAAGGGACTTGGCTGTGGGCGCTGGCTCGAGTTGCCATAATCGTGTACAGTCATTGTGTTCAACGAGATGTGCAAATCCTCCTCGCGGCAAGTAGAAATTCGGCTAGATAATGCAAGGGGGTTACGGCGGAATCAAACCCTGGCTTGCCGCCCAACGGTAAAACATGGATCAAAATACAGCCGCCAAAACCTCGTTCAATAAACGAAGACGCAGCTACATGGTCCAGGTCGCGGGCCACATCAATCAGCCTACAAATTTTTATTAACATATATTTGGCTTTTTCGAGAAATCACAAACAGCCGCCCTGCAGATAAAACAGGCCCGCCAACGCGTGCACTAGTTAACCAATACAAACCACGCCCCTACCAGTCACTAGTGCGCTGATCGCAGGAGCTTTCGGGGCGTAAAATGGCTACCTACCTTAGTACAGATTACTGGCTGGTGAACTGGCCCTACAATTTGTGCGTCTGGGCAGTAATGGCATGAAGGAACTTGGAGCCGTCACACGCGCCCCTTATCATGGAACTGCGTCTTGTGTAACGGGCCAATTATTCGCGGATGGCCACCGGCCGCTTTCATTGTTCGACCCGTCGTTGGCGTCACGCATGTTCGTCATTGTCAAACAAAAAGGGTTGGTGCTGGCTGGCACTGCCTGGCAGTCGGCTAGAGGGGCCGCAGTTTGCGAGTTTGCTGCTATTCACCCCATTGGGCAGCCAAGCCCTCGGCAAGGCCTTGCTACATCGTGGCCCAAGGAGACCGTCACCCCCCTATGCACGTCACAGCAGCCCATCATCGCGGCCTCGGTATCAGGAGGGCCGTGTTTAATCACGTTAAATCTGCATGACGTGACTCGGAAAAAATGCTCACACGTCGTGACGATTCATGAGAGAACTGCGGCCAAGCGTATCCTCCCCCGCGACCTGCGATGCGACCATCTTTTTCGCTGGCCACGGCATTTGGGGTTTTAAGTGGTTGCATAATCCCCCGTTCCATTGTTTGTTGGGGGCCGGACGTTGCACCGAAAAAAGAAGCGCGAGCCCTTTGCATATCTCGAGACAATGTCATCTCGGCGGCCCGCGCAAAATGCAGGGTCGGATATCTGTGCCTCATCCTCATCCTCATCCTCATCCTCCTCAACTCCTCGCTTCCCCCCTCAGACGCCTCGCATCTCGTGCCTCGGGGCCCCCCCAATGCGCGCCAGGTACATTGAACAAAGCACACATATTTCTCTCCTGATGCAGGAGTGCGGGTACGCTTTCTTGCGCCGTACGTACAGGCATGGGTATATGGGTGACTTGTGACGCGCGAAAAGGAGATTTGATGCCCGGGGGGTTTCTCACTCTTCTTTTTTTGTTTCGGCAGGCTCTTTTTTGAGGGGGTAGAATCATGGCGCTGAACCCTAGCGTTGCAGGGCAATTGCACAATGGGCTTCTTTTTGCTTGCCAGGCCAGGCATGGCGCTCTTTGTAGTGCGTGCCATTGTCACCAGTGCTGTGACTATTTGACGTAGACTTGCATTGGCGCTTGTCCACTGCGTCTCAGACATGCCTATGAAAAAAAAAGTCGTCCCATGTTGTTTCCTTATTCTTTTCCTTACAGGTACGCCCTTTCAAATTAATTACACATTTGAATAAGAGAAGCAAGGGCCCTGCATTTAGGCGGAACATGTCCGTTGTGCTGAGCTAGGCGCAATGCCATTGTAATACAGTCAGCGCCTCATAATAATAATAGCAGTTCAAACTCGCAAGACGGCCCAGAAACCCACCTGTACCACCTTTTGGGGCCGTCGCTCTGTTGGGCCTTTTTTTTTTTTTTTTTGGCCCTCTTCCTCAACTACTATGCAGGGTCCAGTGGCTGGCACAAAATCCACCCGTCACCGTCCCACAACGTGCTGGTGCTACGGTAGTTGGCATCAAATTTGCGCGTCAAGCTGCAAAAAAAAAAAAAAAAAGGCATTGGTAGATGATAGGCCCAATGGGCACAGTTTGTGCGGAAAGTCGTGGTCACGGCATACACGAGATGGGCAGACTCCGCCTCGAGCGTCGTCGCGCGTCAGTGGGAACAAAGGCGGCGGAGGAGGGCGTGTACGTTTTGGAAAATTGCTTCCATTTTATTCTATTTCATATTTCTTATAATTCCTAGACCGCCGCCATGTCGCGAACAAACCGCATTTTCAGTGTTCCACAATCGAGGGCCGCATCGCGTCGCGTTGGAGGAATATTCACCCATCACATCCGGGATGAGGATACAGAAATATTAGTCGTTGTGAAGAGCCTCACCGTCTTTTGCCCGATATCCGTGTATCTACTGTAGGTCAAGTGCCTCTGCATATCGGCTCTTCATACGGAGTACATGATCGACAATAGGGGGCATGTCGTGGCATGTCGTTGGCGCCGAAAGTGGTTGCATACAGGCAATCTAACATAAGTGTTGTGCAGACCAGATTATTTATAGTGGTTGCATAACTCGTTTCTAGAATCTTGCCTAATTGGGACAGTTTCTTTTTCATGACGACACCGCACAGGGACCCGGTCCAGCCAATGGCAGCGCCCGCATTGCTCCTCCGCAAGCATCACCGCTGTGGCGGGAGCGCACGCTGCCCCGCCCAACGTGTGGCTTCTTGCCGTGGCGGGGCGGGGGGGCCCGTTAGTGCCGATTTATACCACAATGATTGTGAGATTTGCACAGCACAGCGATGGCTCATAATGCTTAAAAGATGGTGCCGTCATATATTCAACACCGAACGCCGCCGCCCACTCCGCTTCAGTAACCCATCCCAGTGGCACCGCCGAGTCGCGTGCCTCTGCTCCTCTTTACGCTGTGGGCCATCGGCATCTTTGCTGTGCAGACAGAACATGGACAAGAAAGCCCACTGTGGATGTTGTCTAAGATGTCTCACTATTATCAAGCTGCCTTGTCATCGTCGGTGAAGCCCAGATAGCAAACCAAGGGTCCGTGGCCTTTCAGAGAGAATGAAAGTTTGTAAAGACGGGGCGAGTTCATGGCATAACGGCCCACGTCTAAGCAGGGCACCCGCGGAGCCCACTCGGTCGGGACCCTGGAGGAGAAGAACGAGCATCATTCGCGGGAAGCCGCACATGATGCGTACGTTTCCCCCCCAGATGAGAGGACGAGAGGCTTGTTTCCGTGGCAGGATAACTGGAGAATTGCTGCAGATGGCGTGTCTCTCGTCAACCTCCCCCGGCACGCTCGACCACACGCCCTCCCATGTCCGACACTGAACCTGAAGCGGACAGACAATATCTTCAATCGAAAGAATTCAAATAGGGGATGGGTCTTTTTCTCTTTATAATCTGCGACGAGGTCATGGTCAGAGTTTTCTCATGCGTGGCGGAGGGTCTCTCCATCTACTGTGTCCGAGACAGCCAATGAATATCTCCTCGGAGAGAATATAGTCACGAGGCCGGAATAAAAGGCTAGTCGACCGAGCGCAGTCCAATTTGCCTGTTTGGAAAAAAGACAAGACGTCGGCTTCAGCTTTGCGCAACGGGGTCTGTCCCGTTGACCGTGCCCAAGGGCACTGCTCTGCCTCAGCACCCTGGCCTAGTTGAAAAAAAAAAAAAAAAAAAAGACAGACCGGCCCAGGGTCCTTGTATTAATAACTGTATGAGACGTCGTGCCCAGGCGGCCGATATTCCCACTCTGCCAATCACTGTTTCATACGAGTAATATTTCGTTGGGGCCCGTGTTCATCCCCGCTGAATGTATACTCAGTACGGTACATTGGCCGCCCAGGAGTGATACACCGCAGGGCCGGTCATTACCGAATCAAGCCTTTGATATAATAGCGTCTGCGACAACGGCGGTTAACGTCTTAAACATGTGCTGAATCAGAACGAATTTATTTCCTTGACGCACATTGTATTCCTTGCATAGTTATCCTTGCACGACCTGGGGAAAACGAAGCAATGCGCTTCGAGGATTGTGAGACTATGCGCCCAGATACTCTTGTTTCAATGGCCACTCGATTGCCGAGCAGATCAGTCGTTCGCTCCGACAACGAAAAGCTAGACATTCCGCAGGAACGAATGTCCTTGTCAGACGTTATCTTGTTGGACTAGCAACGACCTCAGAAGAATTACGCCCGCTCGGCATAGAATCAAAATGATACATGAGGTATCCGTATATGACGTGGAGTTGGATTAACTCGCAGACAGGGTCGAGAGGAACTAGAGAGATCCGCCCTCCACGCCCCTCCTAGTCCAATTATGGACTGCGAGTTTCCTCAGCACCAGTCATCCAAGCCGACGCCTAGAGAGCCTGTCGGCCAGGGAAAACAGGTCCAGCCGGGTTGCCAGGAATAGGCGGGATTTCAAGAGTCATGACGCCGGAAACTGCAGGCTTGCGCTTTCCGCTTCAGTTCGTTGAAAGACGCACAGCGAAAAGACGAGATCCAATCATGGAACGCCAAATCAGACAGCCGCTCCATGGCCGCCAAAGGCACGCGAAACCGTCACGCCACGCCACGCCTCACCAAAAACTTGATGCAATTCCACGCAACTGCGCAGCGGCGACGACAGGCCGTCGCAGGTTGGCAGGGCCACAGCCGCAGACAGCATAATTGCCCACCCCGATACGCCATGCAGCGCGACACATGAAGCTAGCGTTCAGGAGAGGCTCTCGCTGGAGCGTCATCCCAACCAACATCCTTGCTAAAAGTATACGGAGACGGCCTCGGCGACGCCTGGCTGCAGCAAGTGGACATGTTTCCATAAGGCGGAGGGGGCCTTGGCTGCCTATTTCTTTTTCTTCTCAGCGAGAGGCGTTGCGGACGCTCCATAATATACATGTCATCATATTGCAGAAGAGATAAAAAAAAAAAACCGCCGACGGGGATACTTGAAGCCATCTATTAGCCACCTGAGCAAGGAAAATTTCTACCTGGGCCGGGGACAAGATCATTCAAAAGAGGCTCTTTCGATGGTTACTGGAAAGGCTTCATTAGCGGCCGAGGCGTGCCGAGCCCCAGCAAGAGCCGTGGAGACGTCAAGTATGGCTCTCGGTGCATTCTTGCAACTCTGTGACTGGTCGGTCCGGTTTGTAATTATTTGTGCTCCGTACGGAGTACTGCGGCTTGAAATGAACGCACCAAAGCTTTGCTGGAGCTCTCCAACGCTAGGATGGTTCATTACCAGTGGAGAATTGCACAGAGGCGGGCTTGGACAGCGACGCCAGTCAGCTTCTAAATAGATGTAAAGCCAAGTTCAAGGCCATTAATTATGATAATGGTCGCTGTTTGTATCCCCTTACAGGAAGGTGCCCGGCAGCCTTGCGTTCAGACGACAACTCAACGTTTCAATGATGAATAAGACGGCAAGCGTTGGAGAAGGAGTACCATTTCCGCTGTGGCTTGCTGGCGTATACCTACCTAGTTTGCTAGTGCAACTCCTCTTGGCCAGGTAGCTATCCAGGCATGCCAGGCTCAACCAGGCACCCAAGTCGAGGCGTCTACAAATGATTTCTATGCTGTTTCTCCTGGTTCTTTCTTTGTGCATCAAGTCCCCAACGTTGGCGGGACCGAGTTTGGAAGGATTTGCCAGCAGAAAAGACGCCAGCCCTGGAAGAAAACGACATGGTGCCACTGGAGCTCTCCAAATGGCGTTGGCGCTGCTTATAACGTACGCCCTGTGGAAATCCTCCACATTCAAGGCCTTGCTCGTGCGTGCAGGTAAAAACGGATATATACGGAGAACCATTTCTCCAATTCTGCATCTTTAATTTTCTAGCTGTTTAACCCCGGCGCCCCTAAGCTTCACGATGGAAAATTTTCGTACAAAGAGGGCCGTTGCTGAGGGGAAGACGAGGCGGTAAGGCCGGCCCCTCCATTGAAGCAATTTGCAGGTCGACAATGATCGTACATTGACGAGAGAGGGGTAGATTATATTGCCATTTGTGACCGCATCATGGAAATTGCAGCTGCCCACTGATGCAGACAGACCTCGGCACCAACCTCCAGCAGAGCCCCAGTCGGAAATTTATCCAAAGCAAACAGCTGGCAGCTGGCAGCCGCCAACGCCGATTTGCTCCTCCTGCATCAACATTCCGTATCGTCCATCCCGATACATCTCGATGCAGTCAATCAAATGCATGCAAGTTCGAGGTAGCATCATGGCCAATTCTAGACCCCTGAGACGTCGCTGGTGTTAATTGCCATTCTAGCCAAGGTTGCATGAAACCACCACCGACCAAGCCTCGAACAGCAAGACGCCAGCCAGCCATCAGCTACCACAACTCTGCAATGTCTACATCCTTCGTTTGATACACGCGCACAAGTCCATGGCATGGACCCCAAGGTTTGCTGCTAGCGTCTCAAAATGCCACTTGCATAGCACGATGAGCCACGCAAATGAGATTCTTCCCGGTTAGCGCGAACACCAAGCTCGTAGCGCAGATTCTTACGCTCTTTTTTCTTGGCTGGGGTACATGCACAAAGCTGGTCGAGCTGGTCGGTCGAGACACGAGCGAGATGCAGCTCCGCGACTTGACGAGGATGCAGAGAATTGCTTTTTGCTTTGCAGACTAATCTTCGTCATGTCTGGCAACCGCCGCAAGCCCCCGCCTGCTCGGCCATGACTACTTCGGACGCATGGCACATGACTAAATGTACCATTTTGGGCAAGGTGGTGGTCCAACTTATTGCGAGATGACCTCCGCAAGCTGCCACCCGCAATTGATGTCGCATTTACATCCCGATCAAATGTACATCCCGAGGGCTCTCCCGCGCTCTAAGCCATCTTGAACCACTTGAAACCAGACAACGTCTTGGGCGTGTTGCACGGAAAGTCAGCCGCTCCGCGCTACATTGGCTTCGCATTGGACTCGGGAGACGAGGAGGTGGCGTGGCCCGGCGTTGCGGCTTGGCTACTAAGGAACCGTGCAATACAACGAAGAACGATTGACGTTTCTTTGTCCTTCGCTAACTACGTGTTGTCTTTGGGTAACATACAATCGTCGCGGTGGGCAGCCGCGGTGACGCAACGCTTGGCACTGAATGAGGAATGTTTTCTTCGTTAACCAATGTGCGCTCGCTGGTGTCGCGTTGCAGCCGTTGCTACCACATACGATGAACTGGACTTAGTAGCGTTGCATTCTCAGACTTGATACCGAACACTTGGTTCAGCCACGGCTTGGCTTTACACCTCTCACATGGAGGGGCGCAAGATTGCGGTTCCTGCTCGGCTTGGCCCTCATGACCCCGTCCTCGATCAGGTTACTGCACTCCAACTCATGGGGCCGTCCATAGCCTGTACAGCTGTGGCTGCTGCAGATCACACAACAGATAACTATTAGGCCAGCCATTGGCGCGCACAGCTCGAAAGAAGAAGCACGAATATGTCTGAATTCAGACGGCGGCGCTCCCATTACGGGACACAAAGTCTTTAGCGCAACACAGTTCTCCACCTCAATTCTTTATGGCTCAGAAAGCTGCAAAGCTCTGGCGACTCGAGATATCCAGCCAGCAAAGAGCAAACTCGGCTCGGAGGGGCTCTCAGTTCTTGAAGCCCGTATGCAGTTTGCACACCTCTTCACCGTCATCAGCTCCTCTGGTGCACACCAACGATCCATCAGATCTGCGGTGCGCCAACTGTTGACGCCACAAGCCGCTATTACTCAGTAGCGTTTGATAGCGTGTTGCTTTGGCGTCTGGGCGTGGCTTACAGGCCTCAAACATCCAAGTCTACCAGTCTACGCGTCGTGCAGTCAAAGACTGGCCGTCCCAGACCCAGCCCATCGGCCGAAGACGCGCTATCCATCGCGTGATGGGCATTGCGATTGGCGTCGTGGTAAGCTTCCTTCTTTTCCAGCTTGGACCCTGGCCACTGTTGATTAAACCGAGTGAGCAGTTCTAACGCTGCTCCCAACGGCATCAACAGAATGGCTTCTTGGCAGGGCTCGCCGGTTGAACTGGCCAGCCCTGTCCATCAGCACACGCCATTTCCCATCCTATTTTGCCTTGCCGCGATCGCGAAGCGAGCCAAGGCCAATTCCAAAATTTCGACTCGGGTCTTTCTCCAGGCGTCACTTTTTTGCTGGAAATGGCCTCGTCACATGGCAGATGCTCACTGTATGCACGCCGTGGCGTCAGCTGTTACTCTTCTGCCCCAGCCACATGCATGCATTGGTGTTGAGGCCAGCGAATGCACTTTTGAACCAACACTCCGTAAAGTCATTAGTCATTTGGTACTACAACCAGCTGGCGGAGAGGCTCCGTACGCCTGATAGACGTCATGTTTTACGGCGAGGCTGTCTATACTGATTATGACAAGTCCAAAGGGTAGACTACAAGAACATGGAAAAGGCTAAGCCAAGCCCCGGGCATTTCTAATGAATACAGTAAGCGGATTTCGATTAGCAACAGAAGAATTGCATAGGAGAGCGCCATCATCGATATGTTGCTCTTCTCCATAAATTATGATGGTGAACAAGTATGGCATTATGCGAAACCCTGTCCTTTTGCGCCGATGGCCAGGTTTTCGCGACGTCTCTTGGCATGTACGGAGCAGTCACATAATGAGAGGCTCGGACATAGCTTTGCCACACGAGGCAGCCAACATGTCAATGCCACAACGTCACCCATGGCCTGCGCATTGCCTGAGTTGACAGCAACGGGTGAGGCGCTGGCTCAAACTTGAAAAAGGAGCAGCTTGGCCACTAGCTTGGCCCAACTTCTCCACAGCACATCCGCCGTCTCTCTGGTCCTGGTCCGCGACAATGCCATATTCAGTCGACGATGCTTCAAACAGCAGGAGTGCCTTTGCCAAACTTTGATGTGCTCATGGAACCATACGGCTGCTAGTCTAGGATATTTTGACGCCATATCTTTGATATGTACGGAGTACCGGGATGTATATGTACAGCACCAGCAGCTCCGAAGCCGCGCCAGCGACAGAGTCCGCTACTAGTAGTTAGCTGTTAGCTACAGGCTGTGGCTGGCAGGGGATCGTCGTCGGCCTGCTATTGAAGCCGTAGCTTGCTTCGGAACTAGTCTTGCGGCTGGAGGCTTGTGAGAATAGCCGCTCTCCATGACGATTTTTAAAGTAAATGCTCGGCGTGCTTGGATACAGTTTGGCTCGGGACGCCCTAGCCAGAAAACCAGTCATCAAGTATTGAACGCTTACTGGTGCTCCATATGATATGAACCTTTGCCACCTTGCCCGTCTTGGTCTTCAGCTATGCAATGAACCCTGCTCTTGCATATGGCACATGCAAGGACGAACCAACTGTCAGACGGCCTGGCCTGTAGCTTCGGCGCACTTTACATCATCCTGCGGGCAATGCCAATCACGACCCCAAGTAGCACGCCACTTGGGAGGAATCGACCATTCAGGAAGGTAAGGTACCAGCCACTGCAAGCAGCTCTTGGCACCTGCACATAAAATTTGACGAACTGCACACATGGCGATGTTTCATTTCCGTCTCTGCGATACGGTGAAACCATTCGATAGCATCTCCTGTGGCTTCCCGCTGGCGGGCATCAACTAGACTCGTTTGGGCTTGCAGGCTGCTCGTTCAGTCAAGCCTAGCTGTGTCGAATAGATGCGCCATCTCACCCGCATTGTACAAGGCTACGGTAGCAGGCAGGCCGCGCAAAGCCCGTGTTGACACACAGCAGTTTGGTCCGCGCTGCGCCAGTGCTAAAATAGCATTCATCGGAGGCAAATGTACTGTTTTGGTACAGCCACGTGTGTATACCCGCCTCGCCACACCCAGAATCTACAAGGGAGGGCCTGGGCTTGAAGCACTGGCCACGCGATAGCTTTCTCCTCACGATATCAAGACCCATTATTACGCAAACGCAAAAGGCCGCTCCTCCAGACATCGGCTCACTGGAGAACCGGTTCCATCCGTTTTCGTGCCATGGCTTTCCAAGGAAAGTGATCCTCCATTGGAGGCGCGTGGTGTGTAGCATCATGAATCGCGGAACCAATAAGCTGTCAAGCGACGGCTGAGCCAGGTTTTCTGGTGGGCGGCTGAAGAAGGGCTGCCCCAGCCTTGGGCACAAGTAAAGCAACCCATATGTACGCATACAAATGCATGGTTCGCGTCGAAGCGATTCTGTGGCAATTTTTCAAATTATGCGAGCCAACTCGGCAAGTGCTGTGAGGAGGAGGCATGGCATCATTTCTGCTTATTGTCGTATATTCAAGAGCTTCAAGTCTTTTGCCCGCCGTCAGTCTATTGCTTCTGTTTTAAATTGAGGGGCAACCAACGCGCGTCGCACGGGCAAAATCGTTGCTAAGTGCTGGGGTGCGGATCTAGACCGAACAGGCACCCCGGAGTAATGATCGGTCTTACCACGAGAGCCGGAATCGCGAAGGCACGAATTCGGCCCTTTGATACCTGGTGCCCTGCTTGCTAATGCCAATTGCAGCAAGGCAACAGCAGACGCTCTTTACAAACAAGACATATGCAAGCTACATATCTCTGCTTCATTTCCGTGCATATTTTCTTCCTGGAAGCTCTCATCCTGAGCAATTACCTACCGAGGCTCAGGTTCTTCCTGTGTTAGGATGCATCAAAGACAGTGTTGGTGTGGATCCGCTGTCCGCTGTCAAGAAGTGTATCTCGTATCTTTGTACTCTATACGTATCATTGATGAACCCGATCCTCGACGCCCGATTCCGATGATGGTTCTTTACGTTCCGACTTTGACGCGCAAAAGCCGTTGAAGTCGCATTGCTCCGTACACCAGCCAATTCCGCTACCTTTGTCTTTACTCGGATGCGAGTAAGGAGTGGCTTGGTCGAGCCGTGGATGAAGCGCGGGCCGAGCTACAACGGCCCAGGTCTTGAGCCATGGACAAGATCAGGGGGGGGGGGGCCCGTCATGTCACACGACCAAAGAAAAAGACTTTGAGAATTCAGAAAATTGAAGACTGCCCATCTGTAGAAAAGATGTGGTAAATTGATAACAAGTTTGTGCGTGTGGAAAAGCCAATTGGTCGGTCGCCCAGTTTATACGAGTGGCGATACAGCGTGCCCCTTGTCGTTGTCCTGAACAAGAGCAAAACGCATCATTCTGAAATTTTCCTCTTTGTTGCTTTCATCCAGCTTTTATTCCGACTCCAGAACAGGGTGTTTGCTCCTGCGGCCGCCCAGCAGGTTCATGGGAGCACAAGCCAAGTATCGGCCGGTGCTCCCCGGTAGCCAACCGAACCGGAACAGACAGAGACCACTTTGTACTTTTATATCGGACTGTAAAAGAACTGAGGACGTTTTTTTATGGAGGAACAAAGAAGAGAGTCAAATTTGTTGACCCATAAGAGAGGGAAAATCAAGAGAGGCGATGGACGTGGAAGTACGGGGTAATTGACAATGGAGGGTTGTCGACAGTGATGAAGTTGTTGACAGTGATGAAATAATCTCAGGGTAGAGACAGAATAGGTGGGAGTGTCAAGAGATATATAGAAAGGAAGAAAACTGGCTAGAGAGGAGATACACAGCGATGTGGTGTTGAATTTTCAAGTGCATGCCGTCGATGAGAGGAGGCCCAGAAAGACATAGTCAACAAAGTGCCCGACTCTGGGCTCTTTATTCGTAGAACGGGTATTGATGGAATTAAACAGTCTCCAGATGTGCTCAAAGGGCTTTCTCTCAACTTGCTTAGAAATTGATCCAAATCTGCCGTCAACCTCCACTCGAGGCGATACAGTTGTCGCACAACTCTCTCTCTCTCTCTCTCTCTCTCGATGCATCACCACCGAGGCAAGTTCGCCGCTGACTGAAAAGGCTTCTCGTTTTTTCTTCTTCTTGCTCTTTCTATTCCCTATCCATGCCAAGATCAGGAAAATGGTGGAAATGTTGACGTACCAGGGAGTTCGGTAACGCGAAACATGCTATAAACTCTTCTCAAGGCTCGAGAATGCTGACCAGTCTGTGTTCAATTGCAAACATATGAAGGTTGATGATGGTGTCCTGTATCGAATCAGTCTCACAACATCGTCATCACGTCAAGTCACAATGCAGGCTCCAAAACAGTTCTAAACAACAATAACATGTTTCAACAAATCTGTCGCTGACTCTACAAAAACTATTCAACAAGGACGCGTCTAGTCGCCGCCCCCAATCGCACCACTCTCCCACGCGCCAATAATGAGCAACTCCAACGTCTATTCGCCCAAACAATACTTTTTTTTATACGTCCCTATTTCTCATTCGCCGTTTAAGTAAACCGAAAACACCAGCTGTATCCCGTGCAAACAGCACAGCACTGGATCAAGTGACCATCAACACGAAGCGCCCCCATCTTATACGAGTAAAAGAAGAAAGAAAGACAATGCATGTCGCCAGACGGAGAAAATGTAGTAGGATATAGATACAACACGGGTGATGGTCAAAGGATGTGTAAACTTGGCCTGTGCGACAAGCCAATGGTTGGTTGAGACACCGTCTCGAGGCCTCCTTTGGGACAGCGGACATTGCGTAGGCTTGCATCACATAAGCCTGCGATGCGGCGTCTTGCACGTCATAATCGTCAGAGTTGTACACGCTTAAGCGGCCGTATTCGAAGAGTCACTGGCACGTCGAACAGAAGGTGACTTGGAGGACCCCTCCGCGACGCAGCAGCCCTGACCCTGGCAATCATCGATGCACTCAAGCAGGCAGGGAGCAGTAGGGTCATTTTGGCCATCGAGGGTCAGTGCGGCAGCGTCTCTGAGGTGCTCGTGATCCTGATCGAGGCAAAACTCGGGCTGAATGGTAGCACTGTGGATGCCAAATTCGTGCAGGCAGTTACGTGCACGCTTGGCGAGCTGCATGTACTTTTCGCCGCTGTGAGTATTGATTGGGAACTCAACCTGGAGGTGCATGCTGGCGACAATCTTGGTGTCAGAGAGCTGCCAGACATGGATGTGGTGGCAGCTGACGACGCCAGGCAGCCTCTCAATATCCTCCCGGATATCCTTGATGCAAATGTTCTCAGGGGTGGCCTGGAGCAAGATGCGCGAGGTGGCAAGTGTGAGTGGAATAGAGGTCTTGAGGATGATGAGAGTGATGAAGAGTGAGACGGCGGGATCGGCATAAACCTTGCCGGGCCAGTCGGTGAGCCATATGACCAGGGCAGTAGCAATGACGCCGACATTGCCGAGGGCATCGCCGAGGACGTGGAGCATCATGGCGTTCATACCCATGTCGGCATGATTATGACCAGTGGTCTTGCCAGGCTTTTGAGGCTGTCTGTGGTTGTGGCCGGCGTGGATGCTCGAGTTTCGGCGTGGTCGTTGCTTGGATTTTGTTGTGTGAGGCTTGATGGCAGTTGCGCCGTTATTGCCCTTGGAGTCTCTGAGGAGAGGCGAGTTCTCGGTAGGCTCGGCCTCGTCGGCGGTAGGCTCATTGGAGGTTTCAGTATCCTGGGGAGCGGGAGACGAGTGCTGAGCGGCAGCAATGATCTCCTGGCGAAAGCTAGAGGGGTGGATGCTCATGTCATCAATGCTGGTGAAGCGCGAGTGCTGTTGGCCCTTGGCGGAGAGGCGGTGGCCTCGGTTCTGACTCTCGGACGAGGCGCGGGCTTGGGCGGCGGCAGCGACTTTGCCGACGACGACGTCGGGGTAGACATCTTCAACGGGGCCGGACTCGTCGGCAAAGTTGCGACGGTCTTGGTCAATGTCGTGGCTATGCGAGTGGCCGTGGTCATGAGCGTGGTCGTGGCCATTTTCTTCGTCGCCGTGACCGTGGTCGTGGCCGTGGCCTCCGAGCACGACGAAACCGAGCAAATTAGAGATGAGACCGGCGGTACCGACCATGAGGATGAGCTTGGGCTGAGTAATCTCGGGAGGCTCAACGAATCGGGTGAGGGCTTCGAGGATAATGGAAACGCAAAGGGCGATGAGGAAAACGGCATTGAAAAAGGCACCAAGAATCTCGGCGCGAACCCACTGGAACGAAGTTAGAAATGTTGGTCGGTTGTTTGTGGAATTGATGAGGTAGACGTACGCCAAATGTGAATTCATCGGTAGTTTCCTTTTGCGAAGCGACAACAGCCCACAGACCGATAATGAGCGAGATGATGTCGTTGAGCTATAAAGCAAACGAGGCCGGTTAGTCATGCGGTGCGGGAGGTGCGGGAGCGCAAACTGGACAAGGTGTACGAACCATATGGAAGGCATCGGCGGTAAGAGCGAGCGAATGAACGACGAAGCCGGTGATGAGTTCGAGGAGGAAGAAGGCCGTATCAATACCGATCATAATTTTGATACGGGTGCTCTTGGAGAGCGCCGACTTGGACGCCATGGTGGGCAAGGCTGTTTGCTGATGCGCCGACGGAAGCAAAGCAGTTGGGGATAGGAAGGAATATACAAATGGATAAATTGGGAAGGAAGAAAAAGAAGAGCCTCGCTTTCGATGGAAAGGAGGAGGAGAAAAACAGGGCCCAAGCAATGGCGGGAGGGCTATACGAATAGAGCCACGAAGAAGAAAAAGGGTTTTGCCTGGCCTGGGGTGGTGGGATGGCGAATGATGAAATGTAGGCCGAGAGCGCAGATGACGGTTTTGGGGTAGTATATTTATTGGTGGCGCACTAGTTTTGCCCTGCGGTACCCAGGTTGGCAGGTACTTCTAACCTAGTTAGGGTACTTGGGTACTTGGCACGTACCGAAATAACAGCAGTTTGGGAGGGGCAACCGCAGCCAGCCGCAGGTATTACAAGGCTTTATAAGCAGTGGGCTTGAGGCATGTAAAGGCATTGAAGATTCGGATAATAAAAAAAGAGAAACCCCCTTTTCGAATATCTTGAAGGGAATCTAGCAAGACAGCCAGCAAAACAGGCTCGACTGTGAAGAGTGTGCCGACATGCGCTGGACCATCCCCGGAACCCGCTCGCTCACTCGCTGTAACAAACCCCCATCGCCCACTGCCACTCACTAATTGCGGTGGGCGTGGTGGGCTTGCTCGGCCCCAAAATAAACACTGGGTTGGAATGTTGGCCGAACTAATTGTCCCAAGACTATTGAACCACCTGCAGCAAGACAATCAACAATAAAGAGGCATCCATCCCTTAATCATGCATGAAAATGACTTGTCCTGTCTCGTTGCGCAAAGCATTGGCAGTTAGTAAGGCCCGCGACAGGTTGTGCGACATTCGGTCAGGAAGCCTGCGTGCCTAACTAGGTAGGTATTCATTAAAATGGGATCGTAGAGATTGCGCCAACAAATAAATAGTGGTGGCAAGAATGACAAACGTCACCACTATTGTCCATCAAAGCGTCTACAGATGACTGCGACATAGCAATGATAGCATACAATTATTACTCTCCTTACTGTTTCATTACAACCAGAAGATGCTTGGCTTTACGGATACTCGCGCCTGCCCAGGCAACCAGGTAAAGATAGGAAAGATAGGAGCCTCGCACGGTGCACCACCGCCAGCTTTCGTTCCAGATCGGCAAGATGCTTCCAGCGCCCTGTACAAACTAGCCAAGGGCACTTATTGCCGTTAGCTTCCACTGCCTCGCCCAACATGACTCTGCCTTTGCTCTCACTCTGTCCCACAGTCTCACTACAGTCAACGACCTCTCGCGTTACCCAGTATATCTTTACAGCCAACCCGACTCGAGCGACCACATTCTAATCCGTACCTCCCACAAACACAGTTTCACATGTCTCCATCTCAACCTTGACATACCATCCGCCTCCGATTCCCACCGTGATCACCGTCGCCCAGCCGCCAAGCTACCTGCCCGGGGCCCCAGCCTAGTGGGCCGATGGGAGCGGACAAGGTCGCATCAACCAACACAACCTCTCTCTCTAGCATGCGGGGTGCCGAAACTTGCTCATATGCGTTGTCAACGACGCGCATGATGCCTTTCGAAATCCTTCGACTTTTCTGGGGTCAATGCTTCTATTATACCACGCGTATACCAGTCAATACACACAAGCCAGAAGCCAGAACCAAGCTTCACCTCCGGGTCACAATCACCTCTCCACTGTGAAACAAGTAAATAACAGGGACCTGCAAATATACTGACAGCTGCTAGCCCCTCATCACCACTTCTCATCTTCTCATCCACAAAGATGCTGCATGAACGGCGGTTCGCTGTGGCAGGGACCAGGCTGTTCAGACCCTGGCCAAGCACAAGCAAGGTTGGTGCATTTACGCGAGTCAACGCTTCATTGTTCGTCGTTGCTCACCTTTTACAATAATTACCAGTTTCATTGAAAGCCTGGTCGGCACGCATGTCCTTGGCATATCAATTACTTTAAATTCTATACCATGACTCGCTCTCGCTTCTATTTGGCTTAGGAAAAAAAAAAACGCTCCATCTAGCGACTGTGTATACCAACCAGCCAGTTGCTTCCTCCTGCCGTTTCCTTGAGCTATCCGAACGCCCGGAAGTGGCCTGATTCTCGACATGACAAAAGGTCGCTCTGTATCCGTAGCAGACCCTCCACTCCCCGCCGCCCACACAACTCGGGCAGATTGGCCGCGTTTAATATCCTTCCAGCTATAATCCGTAACCAGACTAATAATATCTCCGATCCAGCGCTGTAGTGAAAAGAAGAAAAAATTTAACCTTGCTCTTGTCGTCGAAATCTGCAAAGAGCGAGACCCGGGAATATAGCCGCCATCATCCGACATTAATGCGCTCGTCAATTGTCCACTTTCACTCAAGCTGTGTACGCCACTCTCACTTCTAGACCGGGGCCCGGATATGTATTGCCACGGCTTGCAGTGCCGGAGCACAGCCCTTTTCGGACGAGCCATGCAAGTCATTTTATACTCGACACAATGCCCAATGGCATGAACTGCTCTCTGAGACACGATCAAGGTCATGGCAGGTCCGTAGTGACTTGCATTGCTCGCCGCAGCTCTGTCGAATCCGGAGCAGGCCGACCCTCCACACTGCCCCGGCAATAGGCTTTATTATTACCCTTTGCCCTTCTGTTGGACGAGATGATGCAGCTTACTTTCAGCTGCGACGCCCATCCCAGCTACTCGCAAAAAGGGCCGTCTTGCAACGTTGGCATCAACTGCGGGGGTGCAAGACCCAGGCTCATGCAGAAGCTGACTTGATATTACCTCTGCTGCTCTGCGCCATACTTTATTGTTGCATGGCTGGCCGGCCGCCCATACGAAGTCATTGATGTGGCAAGTGGACGAGACGAAAGTCTAAATGCCTACATGAACATTGATTGTCCTGTTTGACAAGTCTAAACCATCCCTGCAAGCCAACTACAATCACTCTGGCGATAGTGGTCATCATGAACCAGGGACCAGGTGATTCAAAATTTTCACGAAACAGTGACTGGGCAATAATCACAATGAATACCCATAATCCCATGTGCATCTTCTTTTCTTCGCAGCCTTGCTAGGAAAACTCGGCATCTTGCTCCACTACAGATTACTGTCGCCGACATAGCCCTGCCTGCCTGCCCACTACACCTCCACTTGATGCACATTCGGTGATGCCTACAACGGGTCAATAACCTCAAATAGTGCGCCTTCTAAATAGCGTTTACATTACTGATAACCGTGGCAGGAAGCGAACCCCGCTGTCGCACCGCGATCCGAAATCCGCGTCGAATGAAAAAAAAAAGTTGTCGCATGACCAGCTTTCAAGTTACACAACGTGTGGATAAAGCACATAATGTCCAAGTCCATGTCCGATTGGGTTGGCACAAGGTTCTTGGGCTGCATGATGCAAACCGGCTTACTTGCCTCGATGAGGCTGCAAGCTTCTATTTACGCACTGGGTGCTTTGATGTGACGAGGCTGCAAGCTCTACTCATTGAGCGTGGACAGAAAACGGTTATATATGCTGGCGACATGTCCTTTGCAGAGTACACAACCGTTACCCGCCACGACTCGCAGCGATTCCTGACAAGACTGTGCCATCACATTACCGAGCTTGTGGCGTCTTTCGTGATGCGCGAATGCCGACCCGTATGTAGAGTTGGCCGTAGCTGTGTGCTTGCCTGCACATCTTCCACGTTGGCTTTCAATCAAGCTACATACATGCTCAGGTAGTAAACCTCTCTATGCTAGCAAAGCCTCAAGGGCCTTGACCTGCTCCACGACACGGGCCCGACTAGTACCACCCTTGGCTGATCTCACCTCGACGGTTCTCCGGTAGTCAAACCTGTCCGAAACATCCTCCCCAAACTGGCCATCAATGGCCTGTAGTTGCTCTAGTGAGAGCTCATTCATCGGGATGCCTAGCTCCTCGTCTTTGGTGACACATCGCCCTGAGATATGGTGCATCTCACGAAAGGGTACACCCTTTCGTACGAGATAATCAGCAAGATCAGTAGCTAGCATAAATGGGTCTAGGGCAGCTCTCAATCGCTCCGGCTTGACAATTAGGGTGGCGAGAAAACTATTTGAAGGCTATCAGGGATGGTCTGTCTGTACATGATCCAACATGTATTCCCAGCTTTCCTGCAAGTCCGGTATGTGCTGAGTAGGCCCTGCTGGGCCACCATCAGGCCAGCCATGTGGCCAAGTGCTCAACCAGCTTTGCCTCGCAACAGCTCCAGGCCATCTGGGTTCTTCTTATGCGCCACCAAAGAACTTCCAGTGGAGTAAGCATCAGCAATAGAGATGAAGCTGAACTCTGTATTGGAATATCTCCGCCCATCGATAAACATACTGCATGACCATACTATCCCATTGCAGAAATTCAGTGGCAAAGTCTTCATTACCAACAGCAGCCATGGAGTTCCGTAACAGACCTGTAAAGCCCCGCTCCTCAGCCATCATGTCGCGACCAATATTGAAGTTATTGCCAGCGAGAGCTGCACGACCAAGAGGGCTCCTGTTCACACGGCTTTGGAGTCTCGCGCAGCCGCTCAAGATAGCTCGCAAAGTAAAATCCATCTGATAATAGATGCTGCGGCCACAAAACCAGCAGGGCACGCTGGCGGTGAGGCGGTGTGATCGTGGGCGCACCCATCGCGGAGGGCGGCCGCGCCGCGCGCATTTGACGTAAATGCGTGGCCGGTGCTGGTGCCGCGGGCGAGCAGCGTCGGGGGCGATGCTATGGTGCTTGCTTGACTAGTTGGACATCGATATATGGAGACTAAATGTGAGAAAAGCATGGAACATGCTGCAAAGCGAAGGATGAGAGGCGGACAAGTCACATGCAGATTGAACAAGGTTGTATAACTTTTTGTAATTCAGAAGGTAGCCATGAAATGTCCTGGCGCCCAAGATTCTGACGTTTATTTTTGCCGTATAAATCGACCAACCATCATGCAAATGAAACACACAAAAACATGAATCGTTTGGACTCCCGCAGTCTTCCTTCCTTCATAAAATGTATCCCCTCACATCACGACGTCACCCCGTGATGGAGTCCACATAAGCCTCGTAAAAAAGAAAGCCGCGCTCAAACACGCTTGGCCTCCTTGAGCGAGTCGGAAAACTCCTCGAGAGGGCTGCGCAGCAGCTTGGTCTCCTTCCACAGGTTGGGGGTGAGGAAGCCGTAGGTGTTGGAGACGGCGACGAAGCAGGCCTTGAGGGTATTCTCGAGCGTCTTGGTGGAGCCGGCCGACGACGTGTAGGCGTCCTCGACACCGGCGAGCTGCAGGAAGCGCTTGACGGCGGGCGAGGCGACAAGGCCGGTACCGCGGGGGGCGGGAATGAGGCGGACGGTGACGGAGCCGCACTTGCCAGACTCCTTGCAGGGCAGGGAGTGAGGCTGACCGAGGTTGTTGCCCCAGTAGCCGCGGCGGACGGGGATGACGGAGAGCTTGGCGATGATGATGGCGGAGCGGATGGCCGTGGCGACTTCCTTGGAGGTCTTGATGCCGAGGCCGACGTGGCCCTGCGAGTCACCGATGATGACGACGGCCTTGAAACGGGTGCGCTGACCGGCACGGGTCTGCTTCTGGACGGGCTTGATCTGTACGTTCGGGATATCCATTAGCATTCCTGTGTGCAAAGAGTTTCCATCTTTGTAGTCGTTCAGCTGATAAAGTAAGACCCCCGCTGCATTCTACTCTGCCATTGAAGGCATTGCGTCGTCCGCAGCGAGTCGCTTCCGTATTTTCGTAGCTTTTCCAACAGCATTTCGTGCGCACCTTCATGACCTCGTCCTTGAGGGAGTCCTTGAGGAAGTGGTCGACAATCTGGAACTCCTTGATGGGCAGGGAGTGCAGGTAAATCTCCTCCATGCTGTTGATCTTGCCAGCCTTGACGAGACGGCCGAGCTTGGTGACGGGCTGCCACTCCTTCTCCTCGCCCTTGCCGCCGCGGCGACCACGGCCACGACCACGACCGCGACGGTCGCCGCCACGGCCTCCAAAACCACCACCGCGTCCACGGTCAGCCATGTTGTATGATATGAGGTTGTCGTTGGGGGGAGGGGCTGGGTGTGTGTTGGTGTTTTTGCGCAGGTTCACAAATTGCGCGGACAAGTCGTGATGGGGACTTTTTCGCTTCGGCGGGGTCCTGGTGCACACTGTGATGGGTTTGCCAAATTTTTGGCTAGAAGTGCGGTCAAGGTTAGCGAGCCCTAACGTGTTTGTGTGGGTACCTGGACTACACTCTCTTTTGTGCCTGATTTGCTACACATCATGCCTTGAATGCCAGGCATAAACTTGCGGACATCCAAATTGCGCTAAACCAGAAATGGTTACGAGTTGTCAACGTCACTGACTGCCAGATTCTTCCATCACACGTCGCCGGAATGGACTTGTGATGTAGACTGATTTTGTACATCTTCATGGAGTTGTCTTCATTTGACACTGCGGTCAGTCGTGTGTATGTGCAAAAAAAATTTTTTTTTTTTTTTGAAGTTTCAACTTGGTCGCAAAGCGCTCCGTCGCGACTCGTATCAATTGGTGGAGAGTGTACTAGATCAATAGATAATCATACAAAAACTTGCGTGCAATAGATGTGTTCCAAAGGGTATCCCGGCTGTTCCTCGTATTATACAGCTCAAACTAATCGACTCTACTCAGACTTGAGAATGAGGTTATCGCTGGGTTGCACACGCTGTGCCCATTCCCTAAAGTGCCGTTAGTCAATGTTTCTATCCGGGTCCATCTCCAATGACTTACGTCCAGCTGCCATCATACACCTTTCGCGACTCCGGGTTCCCGTAATTGGCAACCTCGAGCGCAGTCTCGATAACGCAGGCCGTCACGCCAGTTCCGCAGCTGGAAATGATGGGCTTGCTGGGGTCAACCCCTTTGCTTGACAGAATGCTCTTTAGTTTCTCCGGCGAAAGGTATGCCTTGGTGGTCGGATCGAGCAGATCGCTGAAAGGCAGGCTGATGGATCCAGGCATATGGCCCGAGGACAGTCCTTCGCGCGGCTCGGGGGCCTGGCCGGTGAAGCGTCCATTGGGTCGCGCATCTAGAATCTGCACGCCTTCTGAGCCCTCCTTGTTATAGTCCTCCGCAATCTCCTTGATTTGCTCAAAGCTGGCGACCTTGCTTTCGTCCAGCTCAGGGATCGGGTATGGGCAGCATTCCACACTGTACAGCTCGCCCGACTCTGTTGGATAGCCCTCTTGCACCCACAACTTGAAGTTGTTGAGTATGTGTACGTTTTGGTGGCCGAAAATCTTGAGGGTCCAGCCGACGCGGGGCGCCGAGAAGATGCCGAGCTCCTTGGAATCATAGACAACAACGACGTCCTCCTTGCGGATGCCGAGCTCGCTCATGGCGCCGGCGAAGCCCTTGGCGGTGGGCAGCATGTGCGGGTACGGGCTGCGCTTGTCAATGACCTTGTCGAGGTCAAAGAAGCGCGCCTTGGGTATGCGCTGCTCGCGGAACACCTGGATACCGGTGCGCTCATCGTTGGGGAGGAACCACGACGCACAGAGGGGGATGACGCGCGCGTCTGTGTTGATGGACGAGGGCGGGTTCTTTTGGAGCGCCTCGTTGAGCTCCTTGGGGGTGACGAGGTAGGAGGAGAAGCCACGGCGGCCGGCGGCCATGCCGGGGGCAAGGACCCTGGGCAGACCGGCTCGCACAGCCCGTCCCACGGCTACAAAGGACATGGCCAGAATGCGAGGCTGCCTACGAGTCCAGATGGCCGGACCAGTGGGAGCAGAGATGGACAGCTTGGTGAGCCAAGCGAACTGGTTCGGATGACGGCGGAGCTGAAGGCTGTTGAGCGGAGCACCAGCCTGCGGAAGAAAAGTCACAGTAATGTCTGCAAGATATCACTGGCGATATGTGACGGATTGCAACGAATGCGAGAAGCAATTGGCAGTCTGAAATTGCAATGGCGAATAATTTATGACGGGGTCCGAACAGCGGGGGTTGGCGTCACGTATTTCTGTAATGCGGGGAGCTTGGGCCAACCGCTGACAGGACAAGCTTGGCAAGCTTCTGAAAGTGTCGAGTCCGTTGTCGGTCAGAAGCTGCACAGGCGCTGCAGAAGCTCGAAAAGCCGTTGCAACAGTGCTAGAACCCACCAAAACAGGGCGTTTCGAGGTGCTTACAGTGGTTGCTAGCGCCAAATTGCACCAATCTCGCCACCTCTAACCCACTTAGGTAATCTTTTCTGGAGCCGTCCCGTCCAATCATCACCCACTAAGAATCAAACATCACCAAGACACGCCCAAACCGCGTCTTCCTCTGTTGGCTAGCCGCAGATGGCCAGAGATACCACCAGCGGTTGACAACCTCCTACACTTCATCGTGCACATATTTCCGCGTTATAGAGTCGTTACCTAATACAGCCTGCACACAAACAGTGTCATGCGCCAGTTGTAGCCCCCCCCCACACAACAACAACAACACACGCTGCCATGAAGGTCACCATCAAGGAGTGGAATGCCGTCGCTACTTGGCGGTGGGATATTCCCGAGGACGATGTCTGCGGTATCTGCCAGGTTCACTTCGACGGAACGTGTCCCTCGTGCAGATATCCGGGCGACGACTGCGCACTACGTACAACCAACCTCCCAGCTGCGAGAGTACCGCCAGCAATGCTAACAAGCGCACAGTATCCGGCAAATGCGGGCACAACTTTCACATGGTGAGTACTCATTGACAACTTCTGGCCTTTCTTTCACCATACTGACTTCATGTCTCAGCACTGCATCATGGAGTGGATTAAGCAAGAAACTTCACGAGGACAGTGTCCCATGTGTCGACAGCGTAAGCGTACTTTTGCCAGCACGACGCATTCCGTGACTAATCACTTCAAACTTAGCTTTTGAATGGATTCAGCAGGATAACGAACCGCCTCCAAACCAGACTAATGATTCATGACATTGCATACAACACGTTACGCACCAGCATCAGCATCACACATAATGTTCGAAATTGTCATTTACAAAAAGAAGCCAGCTGTCGAAGTGGCTCGCTATGCTCGCTACAAACACCAGAAAATACAACATGCCTAAATGCGGGTGTATCTTCCGCTTTCCACCATCAACAAACGCCCTGGATCTTGATGTCGGCATCCATCTGCCGATATTTCTTGATCGATTGCCGTATGCACTTCAATACCCTTGAGCTCCACCTCGGACGAGCTCCTGCCGTCTTTCAACACTGTTCGAAGACCTGGTATGGCCTCGCCGGCGGCTGTGCCGCTGACTGTGGTGTGGATGATGCTCATCTTGGCATGTTTGCCTAGTACCGATGTATCATACATGCCGGCGTAGCCGCAGCTCTTTGTCTTGCAGGAGCGTGAGGATTGCAAGCCGCGGAACAAGGGAGCCAGCTGGGGGGCACAACCACAGACGACGGCAAATTCGTTTTCTAGCGTAGTCCAAAGAGTTTCCAACGCGCTCGAAGCTGCAGGACCTTGTCAGTTGCTGCTGCGGTGCCGCGAAGAAGGCTAGTATACGTACTGGAGATGTGTTCCAAGTCGAAATAGAAGAATTGGACAACTCGCAACAAGCTGAATATGCAGACGCTATTGTCTCCATTAGGTTTCTGCGTCGGGAGTAATGATGCTAGGATATATAGACTTACATTAGACCGATACTCAAAACGCCAGTCATGGCAATCTTTTGCTTTTTGCGCATCTGCGACTTCCACAGCGTCGGCATGGGAATGACGAGGATGGTGATATCCCCCATCATGTTCATCACGGCAAAAATAATGTTGCCCAACAAGTAGTGGTCTTTCGACATGCAGTGACCGCCGTGGCTCGACTTATCCCAGTAGAAGGAGATGGGCGTGCACACAAAGGTCGAGAAGAGAATGGCAGCCAGCGCCCACAGCACGGAGACGACGGCCACGACGACGAGAGTCGTGTTGATGGAGCGCGTGAAGCCGACAACGCGGCGCAGGAAGAGAATGATGGCAACTTTGCAGCACGCGGTCGAGCTGGCCCAGAATTTGGGCACTAGAAACGAGCCCTATCAAAAGACCATATGTTAGCGTTTGGGGGGGGGGGGGGGGCGGACGTTGAGCCAACAGAGTTGCAAGTTCGTACCAGATTGAGCAAATGTTTTTGTTCTGGGGGAATCTGCCATCCAGGGAGTCCAATGCCATTATATGCCTCTGAAAATGGCGGTCAGCAAACAGGCGACAGAAAAGACGAAGAACAGCTGGGAGAACTCACTCATTAAGACAGACGCAACGGTCCCCCACATGAGCACAACGCTGATGCCCATGAGGACATCCTCTCCCCGCATCTTGCACGATGCGAACCTCGAAGCGTATACGCGAAGAGCAAAAACGGCCGATGCCAATATGCCAAACGTCAATGAGACGGCCGGTAGCGTTAACCGCCATCTCTGCTCGACCAGCGAGTGCGGCATCTCGAGCGGCGTTGTGTGATTCCAGTGCCTGCGGTACATTTTTGTTTTTTTCTGAAAACAATTCGAGACTTTCTGTATCTTTGATGAATTCGGTGTCGAGACTGCGAGTCGCTTGTCACCAAAGTAAAGAGTGTCGGTTCTCAAAGGCGGGCCAGGCCCTCTTCGTCCATGTAGGTAGTTTTGTTACCGAGTTGCACGTTTGGGCAACTTTGCGTCGTCTCTGCTCGTTTCTGTTTTTGCGACCCTTTCTTCAGCCGAGACTAAGATTCAGGTTTGCTCACAAGTTCCCAGCGCCAATTGAGAAGAGTAGAGAGTTATGCAACTGAGAGGCAGCGAGCCGAATTGAGGAGCGAAAAGGTACGGGTTTCAACTGGCACGCTACCACCTTTTTGCTGATCTCAAGTCCCATCGGGTAGTGGGGGATGGGCGCGGCCGTCTCCCTCGCAAGTGAATTTTTTTTGCGCCCTACAGCTCTTCACCTGAGACCTTGACAAGGGGCGTCATCTTACCATTGGCTCGCTGGTTTGGCTCGAGGACGGAGGAAGGCGTCGAGCAGGGGCCAGAATTTTAAGCTAACTTGAGGCAAAAGCCACTCTACGACACTGCGGAGATGGGATGACATGTTGTGGCCCGTGAGAAACTGCAAAACTGGCATAAAAGCATACACACAAAGTAAGCCCCCTCCTCTCCTCCCACCGCGTCGGGTTAGTTAGTTTATTATTAGTTGGTTATATTCTCAAGGCTGAACCGTTTCTGGGCCCATTCCCCATTGTTCTTGCCGCTAGAAGAAAGGAGGAACAAAAATGTTGAAAAAAGTGGCAAAGCCGCTCTTCCCGTGACGGGGTCCATCTGCAGAGAGATACGGAGTACTTCGTACGGATACTGGCATGACTGGTAATAAGATGTCGGCCTCCCCCCGAGGCTTTGCCCCGTCTCAGACACTCATCATCGGGCTTCAAAATCGGATTTTCTCCCCAGTCGTTTCCCATCCTCGTTCAATCTTGCGAGGGTTCTATCGTTAAGCCTTTAGCAATCTCCAGTCCAGTGAGGAAGGTCTGGTTTATCAGTCAGCTGAGACGGGGCATGGCTTTGGCGTCTCAATTAGCGGATTTCGGTATCGAATTTTCGAGGTTATTTGCCCCCATTGTACGGAGTATAACCGTAGATACTAGAAGGATCTGGGCAAGTGAGGCTTGTGCTAAATTGCTAATTGACCCAATTTGGCTTCCGACATACGGATGGAATAGTAGCGGCTAAAAGAAAGCTTAGGCCAAAAGATTGGCCACTAGTCCATCAGCTGCAAGCTTCTAGCTCAGTTTTGAGAGATGACAGACAACCATTTGCCCGCAAAAAAGTCTCGGTTGACACAGTGGCAAATCGGCTCACCCAACCACCCCTGGTTCAAAAAGCTTGACTCGAAAGAAAAGATCCAGGATTGACCTCGTCACCTCGTCTGGCAAGGGGTTGAGAGACAGGCTCTAAATGATCAAAGGGCACTTGGAAAGTTACGCGGCCGGAAACTTGCGCTCCGTCGCGGACCAGGTCATTGCAACATTCGCGCGGCGCACTGCTCAGTCGTTGGAGAACTGCCAGAATCAGAAGCAGAAGCAGACGTTATGCATTGCATCTGCTGGTGCCTGCCTGCATGGCCACATGGCAAGCGCTCCATGGACGGTAATAGGAGTCTGTCGGACGGGATGCCGCCGAGAGTGCTCCATGGGCAGCTGAGGCCCCCAACGTTTCTTCCATGCAGTAAGAAGATTTTCAAACAAAGCCTCATTGCCGAATAACTATGTAATTCTGTTCCATGCATCTGACTGTTTCTGGTAACGCACACACCACACGCCAAACGCAAAGGCTGCGACGTTTGTGTGTGGCGCTGGCGCCCGCTACCGATTTTGCGGTGCACTTGTCTCGGCCGCATTTTGTTTAGCAAATGGCAAATGCCCACGGAAGTTGCAGATCTTTTCACCATTGGAGCCTTTCCTCCTGACCGTAGCCCGGGGTCATGTAAAGAGGGGGGCACACGCAAATATAAAGAGCCGCGCCATCTGGTCAGGGTCAACCGCCACAGGCTGAGGATTACAAATCCGCTCAAGAACTCTGTGGCAGCGACATTAAAAGCCGTGATTGTGATGCGCGCTGTAGAGGCGGCGGTCTATTCGAACCCCCGAAAGTAACAAAAACGTGCTGTCGTTCAAGAGAAGGATCAGGAGTGAGCATAAAGACGGCTCGTGGCTGTATGCCTGGTGACGGGCCAAACTGAACTTGTCGATAGTGAAATCTATGAATATATCGGCACCGCAAGGCAACTGCCTCGTTGCATTCAATGACTCGATATTAATAAAAGATCGAGGTCGCTTGACGTTGGCTCCTTCCACACGCTCCATGCTACCCTATCGCCCTTGCCAACAATGAGGACCTAGTCGCCCGCGGCGTCAACAGGCTGGAGGTGTCCGGATGTGTCAATGAATTAGCTAGCCGTCATAAATACGCCAGCGGTCATAGTACGTCCTCGTGCTAAGTTTCTCCGATCGGTATCTAAGTTCCCCGTAGTCTAGGCCGTTGTCGCAATGCTCCGCATCATTGTGGCGTAAATCCTGTCACCAGACATGAAGTATCCGGAGCAAAGGCCCGGAAGTCAGTCCGTCAGTCCAAGGCAGCCCCGGACCATACAAGTATGCGCCAGAAATCTGGCGCGGCCCGCTGCAGCGAATAGAGAGGCAAACGAATTAATGATGCTCCCCGCGAGATAGTGTTGGCAACTGACGTATTTGTGTCGTGCTTGAAGTTTTTGGAACCAACGTGGACGCGCAACACGCAACACCCTCGGCCAAGATGTCGGCCACTTGGCCACGATGTCGGAAGCCCCAGCCGTCGCCTTCTGCGGAGTGCATGGCGGCCGGATAGCGCGGATGAGTGGGTATGAGGTTACGCTGCAGTGGCTGCTTGGCTGCCTCGATGCATCCATTCGACCAATCCTGCATTTCCATGTCATGACGGAAGCCGGGGCATGCGCTAGTCTTGGCTTGCCAAAGCTGGCCGACCGGCCGGAGGGTTGGGTGAGACTGGCTGGACCCTGACGAAAGCTTGGCCTTGGGTAGCAACTGGGAAAACAGGTTTGCCAGCCGGTGATTGGCATTGCCACACCACATATCTGGTACGAATTGTCTTTCAAAAACCGGCGATAACGTCTCAGCATGGGCAGCTGACGCACGCGCGCGTGCGCGCAAGTGCAAGATCCCGTTATCACCTCGGGGGTGCAATCTGGCAATCCGACCCTTATCAGTCTTTCTGGAGATAAAGCGTTTCCCCCGGATATCAAGATAGAAGAGTGATAGGAACGCCCAGGAACCAAGACTGATGATAAACTCGACTGATAGAGGTTCGCGCGCCCGTGCACAACAGACGGTGCGGGGAGTGCCATTGGCCGCCCGTCACTGGCGACAGATAGCTGGCTGACCTGCGCGAGCATCAATTTGATCCTTCTTGTCTTGATACCTATTATCCTATCACTCCACTATTTTTCCTTGTCTGACTTGCAAGCACACTGCAAGATAAATGCTGTTCGAATACCAGATTTGGTAGACGGTGGCTGCGGGGAGCCAACCTCGGAGGAGGGGGGGGGGGGCGTGTGGGAACAAGCCTGCTTGTCTATCCAGGCGATGGCGATATCGGGCCCGGACAGCGCTTCCGACGCACATTTCACGAACTTGGACCAGCCCCGATACCAGGCGCAATCAGAGTTTCCAGATGGGCTATTTCAAAGCGCCTCCCCCTCCCTCCCATGCGACCAGTTTGTTGTTATTTCCCATCAGTACATTATTGTTTTGATTGTGTTGAATACTTACACGCAACAATAGTCAATGCCCAGCAGTAAGATTGAGAAGCTGGGCCATCTCGTCTTATACCAGTCGCCACCATGTCGGCACTCGCCCCCGTCACCACCACCCTACGCAAGCAGGCCACCAAGCCTCTCTACAGATACTCTGGTGTAAGATGGCACGATAGTGTGCGGTACCTTACAGGCACTACGGCAGCTGGGCCGACGGTCCCCTCTGTCCCTTCAATTCCAGCTCCCACACGCACAGCACTCTCCCGCCTACCATGGCTTACACTGCTCCGTTCCGCCGCCCTCACCACCATGATGTGCTCGCCCACACTCCTCAAGCCTTCCATCGCCGCCATGGGTCTCATCACGCACCCCAAGATTCCTCTCTTCAACCCCGAGACCAACCCGCTCCTCAACACGCTGGTCCGCCACGTCGTTTACGACCAGTTCTGCGCCGGCACCAATGAGGCCGAGGTCTCCAAATCCATTCAAAGTTTCAAGACGCTCGGCTACCAGGGCGTTATCCTGACATTTGCCAAGGAGATTGTGCTCTCCGAGGAGGAGCGCGCCGCCGCGGCCGCCAACCCGGGCCAGTACACCCAGGCGCATCACGACCTGGTCGCCTCGTGGCGTGACGCCTCGCTCGCTTCGCTCCGCATGCTGCAGCCCGGCGACGTGCTCGCCATGAAGATGACGGGCGCGGGGCCCATTGCCATGGACGCGCTGCAGGCCCGCGCGCCCATGCCCCAGGCCGTTGACGGCGCGCTGACGGCGCTCTGTGCCGAGGCCAAGCAGCGCGGCGCGCGCCTCTGGTTCGACGCCGAGCAGCAGTCGGTGCAGCACGGCATCGACGACTGGGCTCTGGAGCTGATGCGCCGCTGGAACAGTGACGGCCAGGCCCTCGTCTACAACACCATCCAGGCGTATCTCAAGGGTGCGCGCGACATCGCGGACCGCCACATCGCGGCGGCGGCGGCCGAGGGCTGGAAGCTCGGCGTCAAGCTCGTCCGCGGCGCCTACATTGAGCACGAGGAGCGCTCCCTCATCCACGACACAAAGGCGGACACGGATGCCTCGTACAATGACATTGCCGACAAGCTCATCAGCCAGCGCCTGCCCGCTATGGCCGGCGATGCCGCTGCCTTTCCCAAGGCCAGCCTCATGCTGGCCACGCACAACGCTGAGAGCGCCGCGCTGGCCACCGCCACGCACCGCACCCGCATCAGCAACGGCTTGCCCACCTGCAAGCTCGAGTGCGCCCAGGTCGCCGGCATGGCCGACGAGCTCGGCTGCGAGCTCATCATGAACTATGAGAACACGCTCGCCGACCAGGCCGCCGCCAACATTATGGCCCCCAAGCCCTACAAGTGCCTCACCTGGGGCTCCGTCGGCGAGTGCATGGGCTACCTCCACCGCCGCGCCATTGAGAACCGCGGCGCCGTCCAACGAACCAAGCACATGGCTGCCGCTCTCCGCAAGGAATTGTGGCACAGACTTTCCTTCAACTAAGCGACTTTTGCACTTGAAGATTCTTACGGCCCTCTTAACAAAGGGAAGAAATTGCATATACTAATTTTGATTTATGAGCGAGCATTGGGTCGGTTTCACTGGTTTTCACTAGTCTTTACTATATCATCTTATTTCCACAGAAGGATAGATGGAATGACGTGAATAACACATTTACATACACTCATTTCTCTCGTAATCTCCAAAAGCTTCAAGTATCCGTCCAACTTGTAGGAAGACCGCTGCTCAACTAGCTGGCCATAAGACATGCACAGAAAGTTATTTGAGTGTCATCATAATGATGTCTATATCTCCAATGTTCTAGGTCTATCGATGCAAATCTATATTGTACAATACCACACATTGAGGGGAAATGTCTATCATTTTCTTCCAGGCTTCAGATTTCACTCTTATCTGACTCGAGGCCAGACAATAACGCAGAGCTTGCCTTTTCATCAGCCCACCGCTTCCTGGGCAGCTCAAACGTTGAGGTAATGCGCCCGTAGGACATGCCGCCCAGCTGTGCGACCGGCCGCAGCTTGTCGAGCGCAATGTGGCTGGCCTCGTCGTTGGTGGCGTCCTCGCGCACCCAGAAGCGCGTGGCCTGGATGAGCACCACGCCGGCGGCGCTCATGCCCGGCTTGCCGCGGCCGAGCTCCTTGGCGTCGACGACCTTGCCCTCGACGGACAGGACCGACTCGTGGACGCGGCCGGGGCGCACCGTCGTCGCGGGGACCTCGTGCAAACCGGAAATGGCCCACTCCGAGACACCATGCGGGGGGTCCATCGAGGTGGCGTTGACCGCCTCCATCATGCTCTCGGACACGGTGTTGATGACACACTCGCCCGTGTCCTGGAGATTGCGGTACGTGTCCTTTTCGCGGCCGGGCCGCGAGGAGAAGCCCACGACAAAGGTGGGCGGATCGTGATCGACGACTTGAAAGTAGCTAAACGGCGCCAGGTTCTTGGTGCGACCGTCGGCCGAGACGGTGCTGATGAAGCCAATGGGTCGCGGGGCGATGCCAGACACGAGAAGCTTGTAGTTGCTGATCATGGGCCGATTGGGGGCGCAGGGATCAACCTCTCGGTGCTTCCATGATGCATCGTAGTCTCGCGCGCCGCCACCGTACTGCCAGTTGGGATTAGGTTGCTTTGTCACTTCTATGGGCGTGCCTGAGTGGTCAAAGTCTGGCCGGCGGGCCTGTTTCTCTTCAAAATCTGCAGCGCGGTCCACGATCTTGTAGGTGGCCTCGGCCTGCTTTACCTGGTCGGCGGCCAAAGCGGCCGCGGAGCTACTCCTTCTCAAGGCCGACGCGGCAGTTCGACACACTGTTAGTGGCAGGGGTCTACATTGGGAAATATCTCGTGTAAGTCTGGAGCCCCGGATCATGCGTGGCAATTGTATGATGTCAACAAGTGGTGCAACGAACCTGGATAGAAAAGCCAAACAGCGTGCCGACGTTGGACCCAATGGCATTGTTCTATCGCGACCCCTGTCTTGGCTCTAGAGGGAAAAAAAGTGACCCCCTTGATCCTCTGGTGATCGTGATTTGTGCCAACGCTGTCCTTTTTGTAGCCGGTTGTATTACTCATAGGAGTGTCATGTTTTGGTGTGCGAGTGCCAGGACGTCGGACAGGCCAGCCGAGACGGTGTCCGACGCCGGACTTCCCCACAATAAACCCATGGTTGCACGGGGAAGCACAAATTGAGTTGCCCGTCCAATAACTAGCCGGTTCTATGCTTACTTATCCTTATTGATGGGTTACAACGGGCGTCTCACCTTCCAGAACGGTTAACCATTCGACCCTTGCCTGTCGTGCCCAGTATCCAATGGAAATGCCATAACATGACATTGTGTCTCACAAAGATGCGACAACGATCGAATTGACCATTCATGCATAAGAACGAGCCCAGTCAGATCTTAGTCAACCAACCAAAAAGCTTGTCTGAGAACGGCCCAAGTGGGGATTTCCGCCTCCAAGAGCTTGCTTGCTTGGTACTGGCTCACTATCGCTCCTACGTAATAACACCTTGTTTTTTTTCCCCTGCGCAAATGGTGTGCAATTCCCCCGGAAGACGCTGTCCGAAAGTATCGACTTTCCTAGGCTTCTGGCTCACAACACCGCCGACAACATGGATGGTCGTCCGTCGCCTTCCAGGGTGACCAAGAGGACAGTGCCAAAGGTCTCAAAAGCGTGGGTGACGCTTCCGACGGCAATTTTTCTGCCGCCGCCTCTCCTTCCCCCCCCGCCTCGCGGGGTTCCGAACTTGAGCTCGGCTGACCAAATTTTTTTTTTTTCAGATGTGAACGATGCAGGGCTATGAAAGTAAAGTGCAGCGGGGAACAGCCCTGTTCCCGCTGCGCGAGACAAAATGAGAGGTGCTACTTTGTGGCCGAGTCCAAACGGATATCTATTTCCGAGAGGTAAGATAGACACAAAACCAACACGCACGACATGCAGACGGCGGCAATGGACGGCCTCATCACAGACTCAGCCGCCGGGCATAACCTGGGAATGTTAGATCCTCGAGTACTGACACTAGTGGTGCCACCAAGATATCTCCGTGAGCTGGAAGGCCGCAAGACGCAGGACGAGCACATGCTTGACCCCGTCGCCGCACCGCGCCGGTTGGATGTCGATGCCCTCCTCACACAGCCGAGCCCGAGCGCCGCGTCGTCCCGGGCCGCGTTTGGCTTGCATCCGCGCGATGTAGCCCACCAGAATGACCACCGCAATCAAGGCCAAGACAGCAATGGTTGGTGTCCCAGGTCCCCGTTTGTTGGATCGTCTCCTGTCAACCATCCTCTAACAGTAAATGCCACACCAGGACCAACACCCTCCCTAGCTCCCGATACCGGGCGTCTGTCATATCACAGCAGCCATGGCGGCAGCAGTGTAGATGACAACAACAGCATCGAGCCCTCATTCATGCAGAATCCCCTCGCAGATAACGACTACACATTCACCAAAATGAAGGGCAGATTCTGTAAGTGCTTCTCCGCATTTCCCCGCGTCTGTTACTGTCACACAAACTGACTATTGCTTGCAGGGTACATGGGACCTTCCTCCTCGTGGTCCTTTTGCCGTCGCGTCTTGACGCTGCTCGGCCAGCACCTCCCCGACCAAGGCTACGTCGCAGACCCTGGCCACTTTGACGGTGGACACAAGCTCACATGGAACCCCGTGCCGTGGGAGGAGACGCCCGACGTGTCTAACCTGCCGCCGCTCGACTACGCGCTGCTCCTCTTCAACGTGGCCAAGTTTTACCTGGGCTCCATCTTCTACCTCATCGACGAGCAGGACTGGCTGCGGAATCTGTACGAACTGTACGAGGACCAGTCAGCCAAGGCGGCGTCGTCGCGGCACTGGTACGCGCAGTACCTCCTCATCCTCGCATACGGCAAGGTCTTCATCACCAACCAGAGCAGCGCCGAGGGTCCCACGGGCCACCAGTACGCGGCACGCGCCATGGCCCTCATGCCCGACCTGTCGGGGCTCGCGACAGATTCCATCACGGCCGTGCAAGCGCTCGTGCTCGGCGCCGTATACCTGCAGTCTATTGACATGCGCGTGGGAGCGCTGCAGCATATCTGCCACGCCATGCGTATCTGCATCATCGAGGGCTGGCATCGCCACATGCCCGTTGAAGTAGTGGGTGCGCAGCACTCGCAGCGCTGCAACCTCATCTTCTGGGTCGTGTATAAGCTGGAGCGCGAGTTTGGCTCGCTCATGGGCGCTCCGTCGTCGATCCGTGACGAGGATATTACGGCCCGCGCGCCGTCGGACCTCAACGACTGCTTCGACGCCCGCAACATGTCGCTGCACGTGCGTCTCGCGCGCCTCGTCTCGCAGATCCTCAACGCCATATACGGCGTCGGGCAGCGCTTCGACGGCTCGCTCGTCACCAACACGCAGTCGGTGCTGCGCGACCTGGCGCAAATCTCGCGCGACGTCCACGCCCTGCTCGAGTCGCACTTTCAGGGCTCCATTAGCAAGGCGTCGCGCATGGCCGTGCGCCTGCTGCTCTCCTACCACCACTGCGTCGTCCTCACCACCCGCCCCGTCGTCATGTGCGCGCTGCACATGCACATCAAGCGCACCAACTCGGTCGTCACCGGGCCCGTCATGCTCTCCACCCCCGTCGCCTCGCTGCTGCAGTCGTGCGTCAACTCGGCCCAGACGGTGCTGCGCATCCTGCGCGTCATTGGTGACGAGGATCTGCTCGAGGCCTTTTTGCCCTTTCAGCTCGAAGACGCCTACTCGTCGGCGTTTGTGCTGTATCTCGTGCGCACCATCTGTCCCTTTCTCGTCCCCGACGACCTCTGGGAGGAAAACATGCGGAGCGTCCTCGACAAGATGATCTCCAAGGGCAGCATCGTCGCGCCTATCCGCAAGATGGAGCTCGCCCAGCTCGAGCGCTTCATGAACGCCTTTACGCCCCCGGCACCGGCTGGTAGCAGCCATGCTGGCCCCGGCGGCGGCGGCTCGGACCAGAACATGTCGGAGCACGGCCACGCGCACGACGACAGCCTCAGCACGCCGCTGACGCCGAGCGTTGCGGCTGATGAGCCTGGCTGGGACCTGTTTCAGACGGACGCCATGATTGGCATCTCGCCGGGCGAGATGCTTGATCTGGCGGCACAGCTGGAGCTCAACAACCCACTGCTTTCGGCGCTGCATGAATGAAAAAAAGAAGAATAATGTAAAGGGCACCAGGGCATGACGACAGAAAGCGATGATAATTTCCTTTTGATATCCTATGCAATCATGATGATGATGCATGCATTTTGTGCTTTGTTCTATATTAATCCAAGGATTCTTGTTTTGCCTCGCTATGCTACAACTTCCTGGTCTATCCAGCATGATGATATTATGTCTAATACAACCTTGTCGCTCCCACCGTCCACTCCGCTTCTCTCCTTTGCACTGCTAGCCACCATGGCCCGCCGAACCGCCGTCTAAGCATCCGGTACATACACGCCGTCCTTGCAGAGCACGACAATCTTTTTGAAGAAGCGGCGCCACTCGAGCGGATCGCCCTTGACCTTTGAGAAGCGGACGTCGAGAACCTCGCTGCCGTCGGGGAGGGCATGCCGGTGGACCTGAATATCGCCGTGCAGGCTCTGGTTGCGGCCGTCGACGGCGCGGACCTTGATGGCGGCGACGGCGTAGCCGTGGAGATTGGGGACGACGGGCGCAAGGGGCACGTTGAGCTGGTGCAGGGCGTCGCTGAGCATCTGGACGAGGTGGGCGGGCGGCACGTGGGAGAAGAACCTCGTGAGGGACTCGGCGGGACAAATGTCGCGGAAGCGGCGAGCCTGCTGCGTCAGCGTCATGGACGGGCCAGGCGCCTGCGAGAATTGCGACATGGAGGGCTCGTCGGCGAGCGTCTCGAGCATCATGCGGTGGCGGTCGTCGGCAACGCCCGCGCGGGGCGGGAGCGATGCCGAGGGCGCGGCCATGGACCGCAGAGCCGGGCGCTCAAAGTCCCAATCGGTGTCGACAATGGGCACGTCGGGCTGCGTGGCGGCGAAACGGCCGGCGTTCATACCCGTGTCCATGTCGATGTCGTCGGGCATGGATGACGGGCCCTGGGAGGGGCGCGGCTGCTTGGTAAAGTCGATGCGGAGGCTCTCGAGCATCTGTGTGGCGAGGTTGATGGGGTCGGCGACGCGGCCGTCGGCCGTGAGTAGCGGGTTGTGCCGCGTATACCAGGGATGCTGGCGGACCTGTGCGAAGCTGAAGCGCTTGTCTTTGTCAACGCACATCATGCCCCGGAGCAGGGACAGCGCTTCGGGCGGCACGCGCTCCCATAACGCGTCCGTGCTGTGGCCGCCCGACTTTACATATTCAGTAAACTCCCAGCTGTTGGACGAGGGCTCGTCCCAGGGCGTGTTGCCGACGAGCAGCACAAAGAGCACGACGCCGCAGGACCAGACGTCGACGAGATCGGGCGAGTACTTGGCGCCGGTGCCGCCAAGCCCCGACTTTTTATCGACGCGGCCGCAGGCGAGAATCTCGGGAGCAATGTAGGGCGGGCTGCCGCAGAGGGTGGCGCTCAGCTTGCGCTGACCCTTGTACTCGAACATGGTGGCCATGCCAAAGTCGGCGAGCTTGAGATTGCCGTCCTGCGAGAGAAGGACGTTTTCGGGCTTGAGGTCGCGGTGGGCGACGCCTTTGGAGTGCATGAAGCTGACGCCGCTGACGAGCTGGCAAAAGTAGACTTGGGCAATGTCCTGGCGGACGCCGACGTCGGCCTCGATCTTGTCAAAAAGGTCGCCGCCCTCGGCGTACTCCATGGCGATCCAGCGCCAGACGGAGTCCTCACCGGACGCAAACCACTCAATGATGTTGGGGTGCTGGCCAATGTGCGAGTGCAGCGAGACCTCCATGGCGAGCTGCTTGGCCGAGACCTTGCCATGCTTGACGGCGTAGCCCTTGTGGATGAGCTTGACGGCAAAGACGGGATCTTGAGTGTCGAGGGGGATGGCTTTTTTAATGCTAATGTCGTAGAAGAGAAGGCGTTAGTCGGGGCGGCGGCGCATTGTTGGGCAACGGTGCGAAGAAGAAAGGAGAAGCGTACGAGGCGTATGCGCCGCGGCCTACCGTCTTGGAAATGATCCGAAAGGGTAGGTCGCTAGGCAGAGGGTCGAGTTGCGACTATGAGTGGTCTTTTAGTGTGTTACATGGCGAAGCTTAATGATTGAATATTTCTATGCAGAAAAAAAAAGTTGTGTGTCGTTGGTGACAGGGCTTGTATCACAGAGGAGGGGCAGAGTGCAGCAGCTCGAGTCCACGTACCATGACGTCGGCCGACGATATCGAATGTGGAGTGTGGGTCGTTCGCTTGGATCTTGGAATGAAACCAGGCAGAGAAAACAGATAAAATGGCTGATGAGGGCGATTCAGGCTGTGCGATAAAACCGGCTGTTGAGTGATATCGTGTGGTGTACCCGTATGGTGTTTGTCGTGTTGGTGTCGTTTGATGTGGCGGTCTTCCCGGGCCCGGTCGCGTGGTAGCGCGTCCGACCGCGTAAAGCCGTTTTCAGAAGTGCACTAGCGCCTGGGAAACAAAACAATCGAGGGGGGACAAAGCCCGTTGGCTGGCAGCGACGCCTGAAAAGACCCCACCCGCAGTGACCCTGAGGCCTGGGCTGCCTTGGTTGGTACTTACAGCGTCCAACCCCTGGAACTTGTAGTGCCTTGCTCACCCCTCCAACCAGCCGTTGCTGGGCAAAGAGAAGACTTGCATCCACCAAGCTTCAGCAACGCAGTGCAACCAGCTCATCATCGCGCCACCAGCCAACCAAACGCTCTGGGCGCTCCACACGCTTCGCTTTCCATCCCGCCTCTACTTCCGTTTCCAGCACTCAATTTCTCTTCCCTATCAAATCTCAATTATTGCCTTTATTTTGTTTCGTCTCGCTTCCTGGCTCAGGTCTCTTTTCTTTTTTTTCTCTAGTCAAGAAAAGAAAGGCAAAAACAAAAGACTATACACTCCATCACTCTGCTACTTCCTCTTCTGTTGCAGTTCCCAGATTTGCCCGCCTCGCCGTGTACATAAAACCAACCGCCCTTGGCCGCCACAGACATTGCATCTTGACATTTCTCTCTCAAATTCGTTTTCGTCTGCAGTCCTGCTTGCGCCCGGCATCTACTTGACTCGCCTTATATTCGAAGCTGTACATTGGACCACTTCAGTCAACCCTTGGCTTCCTCATCGTCTCCCTTGCAACCCGCCTTTAGCCCGTCGCCAGCAACCGACCACTATTCACACAAGACGCAAAAATACGCCTCTCCCCGATACAATGGACTTTGCAATGGAGAATGACCAAAACTCTGCTCCCGGCAGCGTTCCGGCTGCTAAGCTCAATGCCTCGCGCAAGGGGCCAGATTCACAGAGCGTCACCAAGCGGTAAGTACACGCGCAGCTCCCTTGCTTCGGCTTCCCAAGCAATCGAGCACCAGCAAACACAGAAGACGTACTCGGGGCCAGTTGGCTAACCAGCATCAACTCGACAGCTTGCAGACGGAGCTGATGCAGCTCATGACCTCGCCCGCCCCCGGTGTCTCCGCCTTCCCCTCGGCCGACGGCAACCTGCTTTCCTGGACCGCCACCATCGAGGGCCCCGACGCGACGCCCTACGCCGGCTTGACCATGAAGCTCAGCTTCGCCTTCCCCTCCAACTATCCCTACGCGCCGCCCACGGTCCTTTTCGCGACGCCCATCTACCACCCCAACGTAGACTTTTCCGGCCGCATCTGCCTCGACATCCTCAAGGACAAGTGGACCGCCGCCTACAACATTCAGACGGTCCTTCTCAGCCTGCAAAGTCTCTTGGGCGAGCCCAACAAGTAAGTCTCCAGCACACTGCCCTCGATATCTGTTTCTGGGTGGCTTTGGCTAATTTATAAACCCAGCTCCTCTCCGCTCAACGGTGAGGCGGCCGAGCTCTGGGACAACGACGCCGACGAGTTCAAGCGCAAGGTTCTAGCTAGACATCGTGACGTGGAGGACGAGTAGCGGGGTTTGTTGGTGGTGTGTGTTTGTATCACGATCGCCGCATATGTTTATATGGGAGAAATTCGGGAGTCTTTGGGTCCTTTTTTATTTGAAATTCCGCGTCGTGGTTATTGGATAGCATCAGCATTACTGCGGCTGTGAGAGTGGGAAGCGTCTCTACACATAAACTAGGCGCTCTATATACCCCTCGCAGCCTGGCAGAGCATACACCCCGTCCATGCTTTATCAGCTATTAGATATGACAAGTTGACCTGGCCTACCAGCAAGACAATATGACGAATTGAGACGTTCTTTTTGGTTGCATCAGTATGAGCATTATACCCCGTAGGCATCACAACCGAAGCTTGATGTACTATTCCACCGTCATTGGCGACATTGGACCGAGTGAGCACTGCATGGACTTGCAACTCATGACAGGCGCAAAGACAGATTGTACAATGAATGGTATTCCTTATAAACGTAAATCTCATTCGCATCAGCTTCCGCGTCAAGCCAAAACACCACACAAAGGGAAACAACCCTCAAGCTTGCCGTCGTTTTGATTTGACAATTCATCTGTATTTTTTTGTTAAATCAGCGTGAAAAGCTACAAAAGCCGGTTGCAACTCCAGAATGCCATGCCCAACCGAAAAAAAAGAACCCATTTTCCGACTACCGGGAAAAATGAGTCTTGTTCTTTTTTTATTCCTCTTTCCCTTTCAATAGCGTTGAAGTGTGTATTTCTTTTTTTTCGTTTCAACCCCCAAATTTCAACATCGAACCCTCTCCAGAGCAAGATTTACTCCTCAACCACGACAGTGTAGAGACCCTTGGGGTTCTTGACGTTGACGGCCTGGACGTAGCTGTACAGCTTCTCCTTGGCGCCCTCCTCGTCGTTGCGTCGTCGGGAAATGCGGACGCGCAGTCTGTAGGCGACGCCCTTGACACCGTTCTCCCAGACCTTCTTGTTCAGGGCGGGGTCCACGCGGACATCAGTGGTACCCTGTGATGCGTGTAAAGATTCATCGGTCAGCAATTATATTCTTCCATGGTCAGATGTTTCCGCCGCCAAGTTGTGTCTCGTGCGTTTCGTCATGTCATCGATGTAGAACAGCGTTCGCAACTTGGTCGGCGGTGCGGGCGGGGCGGGATGTTTGTCTCGTACCATGGCCTTGACGGCGAAGTCCTTGATCTCCTTGATGGCGCGGGGAGCACGCTTCTTGAAGGTGACACCATGTAGCTACATCAACCGTTAGCCTTTTCGTTCCTCTGCGTAGCCGGGCCGCATGTCTCGTTTGTCGCGGCTCGTCTGGAGGGTTGTTGCGCATTCGTAGACGACGTACTCTCTTGTGCATGTGGATGGTGTACTCGCGGGCAACAACGTCCGCAATGGCGGAGCGCTGGGCCTTTCCGGTGGGCTTCTTGGACGACATTTCTGTAGGTTTCGAGTGTCAGCGTGCTTGAACCGCGGGCAGGTCCAATTTCGAGAATGGCGATTGTCGAGTGATGTCAAATTCGAAAAGAAAATGGTGCAGCATCCGGTCAAGGAAGAGTTCGGGGCTTGGGGTAGGTTTGGCGTTCGTACCTATATCTCGTCTGTACAAGGTCTGGTCGGTTGAAGGAGGTTCGAGGGTTGGTCGGATTCGCAAATTCCGCAAAATCTTTGTGCGTAGGGCAATGCTTGGGAAAACTGGTGGGTGGGGTGTAGCGAGCCAATCAGGGCTGGGGCAGCTGCTGCTCACAGAAGCTAGTCACGTGGATATATACGTACCTTTTTTTGGTCCTTTGAGACCCATAACTTTAGCGCATTATCGTCGGATGGGTCCGAGCCAGGCAACCAGAAAGCTGTGCTGCACCTGTGAGTGGCTTGATGCCAGTCGCCCTTGTTATTTGCTGTGGTCCAGCCCCGTGTGCATTCCAAAAGTCCTCCTTGGTGACAGCCCAATTTAAAGCAACTCCCGGCGGGAAGCTGTGCAAACACAGTCCTGCCTCGTATTGGGTGTCTTGGGTGTTCTTTTTACTTTCTATCCTTCTTTTTGCAGCGCCCTCGACATTAGTTCCGTGCGCCTCCTCACCAGCCTCGCCGTCGAAACGGAGCAGCCCCAGCTGCAGATTCAAGGGGACGCGAACGAGCTTTGTGAAACGCTTCCCTCGCCCGCGTTTGCTCGCCATTTTCTTTCAGCCTCCTCCCCCCGCCGCAGCAGCAATAAACTTTGCAAACATCCAACCGTCCTGACGATCCTTTTCTCACTCCCGAATTTCACCAATCGCTCAACAATTCTCCTCCCGTGAACTCCTCATCCGAGTTCCCTGGCCAGCCATCATGGCGGCCCGATCGAACGTCAGCTCCCCCGTGATGCAGCCAGACCTCACCCGCAATCGACTTCCGACGCTCTTTGAGGTGCTGAGCAGAAGGACTCTGCCGCCGGTGGACTTGTTTTCATTTTACATCTACATGAGAGACCAGCAGCGGTCTGTCGACTACTTAGATTTCTGGTACGCTTCCTTGAGGTTCCCGAAATCTGGCCCACGAGCACGATCTCTCTCTCTCGGCCCGCAGCGGCAAGAAGCAAATAACTAATTCGCCGTTTCATCTAGGCTCGATGTTGCGCAGCACATGTCGCTATGCCGACACTATGTCCGCGAGCTTCGACGATCCGTACTCATCGCCACGCCCGATATGGAGCGCGCCGGCGGCGCCGCCTCGAAGCGCTCCTCGACGATTCTCGACAGCCTGGGTGACCTCGAGCCACGGCCAACGGGCCCATCCATGTATGCGACGGAGAAGGAAAAGAACCAGGACGCCCAAATGTCGGCGTTTCTGCGCGAGGAACAGTCGGAGCGCGAGTCGCCGCACACAGGCTCACGGCCCAGCCCCGTCACCGCCAGCCCGGCCCGCGACCTGACCGACTCTAATTCGCCCGCGCACACCGTCTCGCGCCAGGATATCCGGGCTTCGGCGGAGAAAATTCTGTATACATTTCTTTTACCCGGCTCCGAGCGCGAAATTATCCTGCCGGGCTCCATCACGCAAGACGTCATCAGCGCTATTGAAGAGCACGGCCGCGACGACCCCGAGGTGTTTGACACAGCCAAGGACTATGTCTTCCAGGCAATGGAGCGCGATGCCTTTCCTGGCTTCCTGCGCATGAAGGCTCTCGGCAACTTGATCCCGCCCACGCTGGTGATGCGTCTGATCCTCGGTCTCGTGGCCATGTTCGGCGCCTTTTGGACCGGCTTTGTGCTCATCTTTCTTAACAAGAGCAGAGCCACAAGATGTTGGGTATGGTTCCAAACTCTTGACTGCATCATAGAGTGCCCCTCAATGCTGACATTTCTACCCCTAGGTCATTCTGCCATTCACCGTGGGCGTCTACTTCCTCGCCTCCTACCAATACTCGCTGGACCCTGTCATGGCGCTCCTCGGCTTCAGCGAATACACCCCATTCAACTTTTCACGCATACGCGAACCCTACGTCCGCACCCTGCTAGCCAAGCGAGCCTTTATCGTCCTCCTCGTGACGGCACTCATCACCGCAGCGCTGTGCGTCCTGTTCATATTTGTGCCCGGCAAACGGCTGTAAAGACGACGCGACCAAGAGGACTTGCAAACCACTAGTACATAATATAATGCCCGCAAGCCCTCCAACCAATGGTGGGGAACGTCACATACTCGCTTGCTGTCCTTTTACACGCCCCGTGTCAACTTTCACAATGTTTTGTCTGTTCTTTTGTTCTTTTAACGACCGTCATGAAAGGAGGGGTGAGAGGATGTGGACACGCTGTTAGTCCTAGACAAGGCGACTTTGATATCGATACGACAAACGATGGAGACTTGGACTCGACTTAGTCTCTCTATATCCTATAATAAGGGAACGGTTCAGCATGTACGGCCATAGCCGAGTGACAAGATCTGGATCCCGTCTGATCTCCGAGCGATAACCACTCGAGCGCCCGAATAGTAGCTGGGCCGGTGACGACCAGCAAAGTCCGGGTGCTGTACGTTGATTTATTTTTGTGCCAGTCAAACTCGACTGTTTTCTAAAGAATTGCGGCTGATATTTTACATTGTCAATTGTCTTTGCATATCATTACAATCTTGCCTCTTTTGATAGCCTTGGAAGTCGGATATATATACTAGTTTGCCTCTTCATTTTCAAGATTCATGTAATGCAGTGCGAAGCACATGAGTCGTCGTAGCTTCAGTCTTTTGATGTTATTAGAGATTCATCCAAATGCGCAATATTGGGAATAACCAGTCTTGAATGTGTGAAGATTGTGATGCGTTGGTATTTATGTTGTGTATATCATTACAGCACCATTAGGTGCAAGCTCGTTAACGTTAAAAAAAAAGGCAGTGATGGCTTTTGCCCAGCCTCATCTATGCTTTTCCTCCCTCTAGTGGTGCATCTCCCGTCACCTCAGAAGCAATGCTTTCGTAGTCCCCCTTCTCTCCCCTCCAGCTACATCTTTCTCTTGCCCGCCCTCTTCTTGCTATCCTCGCTGGGAGATAATCCATCCAGATCCATAGCCTCGTCCGCCTTGGACTTTGCCACCGCATCCAGCACCGCTCTCTTACTCATACCTCTGCGCGCCAGCTGCTCGCGTGTTATGCCTCCCCCACCCAACTTGTCCGCGTCCCGCAGCTCCGCCATGGCCTTGGCCATCTTTTTCGCCATTTTTTCTTTGGCCTCGCGCTCTGCCCTAGCTCTCTCAGCCGCGCCTTGCCTCACCCGCTCCATGTGCGTCTCTACATCCGTAAGAATCGCCGCGCAGCGGTCCGACCAGCCCTGGAGCGCCGCGCGCATGCGCGGCGTGTCGTCGTCGGGGCTCAGATCTCGCAGGGGCGCCACGCGGACGACGTGCACGCGCTGGCGGGCCGGGTCGAGCTTGGCGTCGATGAGCCCAGCGTAAATGGCCGTGGTGACGAGCGTCTCGAGCTGCGGCGTGGTGTCGAGGCGCAGCCGCTGCAGGAGCCGCGCGTACGAGAGGTCTGCCCTCTGGCGCGAGGCCGCCGCGAGCGATAGCAAGCTAAGCTGCCGTAGCTTGAGGCGTTGCGCGTCACTGAGCGCCGGCAGGCCGGGCGTCGCCTCGTACGTCTCGTAGTCGCCGTAGGAGAAGAGGCGCAGTAGCGCTAGGTGCGGCGCGAGCTGCTCCGGGTGCGACGCTGCGAGGGCCTGGAGCTGCGGTGACTGCAGCAGCTCCGCAAAAATGTATGTGTTGGGCGCTGAGGTGGCCCGCTCGATGAGGTCGGCGGCGGCGCGGGGCGAGGTGGCCGACTTGGAAAGGGCGATGAACGGCTGCAGGTCGGAGGCAGTGTATGATTAGCTCTGATGCAGGGGAATGGGAATGTTTTGATTTCGTTGAAGCTTGTTGCATACCTCTAGTGCGTTCAAGGCTTTAGTTTGCTCCATGATGGACGGGTAGGAGCTTGTGTCAGGGTGCAAAACAGGCAAGGCGGTCGTGGTGTTTGAAGCCGATCAGATTCAAGGTCGATGGTTTAAGCGGGGCTCGTCTGCCTAACGGTTGAGCGACGCGGGGCAGTTTGTGAGCTTACAGGCAGGCGGCGTGAGCTGTGATAGGTGTCATATCGATGCTTTAAGGGGAGCTGCTGCTCATTCTTTTGACAATGCTTCTGGTCGCGAGCTTAGTTTACGGGGCAGCTTGGGCGTGACTTCGCTGCGTAGCAGCTACTTACTTGGTCAAATGTTGGGGAAATCAGCCGCTGGTCGCACAATACCAAATCTACCGCTGTATAGCCCAAATTAATGGCATATCAATTCAGAGTGGTCAATAATCCAACAGTGACGCACAGTTATTCAACCAACAGCCCAAACGCCACAGAATCAACTAAATCGGGCAAAGTTTTGAAATTGTCATTCTTCTACAGGGTAATCTGCTTCAATATGTGAGAGTGAGGGCATTTCCATGCCCCCATAATCCCCGTTCAGGCACGCGCCCACGATCAACGGACGAAATCACAAGAAGGTCACCAACGATTCCATCTGATGATTTTGCAAAAATAGAACACGAAATTGCACAACACACTCTCATTGTGTTCTTTCATGCGACACGTGATGTTCCTGGCCGAGCGTCTGGCCGCACAGTTGGCACGGACGGCGGTGGCCGAAGTGCGTTGCGGCGAGTCGGCATTATCGGATCAGCTGCAGACTTATGTATGTGGACTTGACGAACCATGGCTGCGCTTGAGCGTACACCATTGTCTAATTTTCTGCAATTCTCGACCCATGACGAGTATCAAAGAACTTATTTTGTAAGTCGTGGCGCGGGTGCAGCACGCTGCATTCTTTGTGTCCTGGGCTTTCAAAGGCTGCAGCACTCCAAGTTTCGGGGTTTCTTTTGGCGGATTTACCAGGAAACAGCGCTGAAACGTGGCGCTCCCGCCTCCAGGGCCGACAACCCGCTCGTCCCCCTAGTTTGCTCTACCTCTTTGCGACAATCTAAACAAAAGTCAAACACGGACGGTGCCTGGCTCTGGCAGGCAAGGCAAACGGAGCCCCGTCGATGGACTTGGTGGAAGAAATTGGCAGGGTAGAGCCATGGCCGGTGCTAAACTGGCGCCATCGACATGGGGTAGGCGGTGATTTGAAACAGTACAAGCCACAAGTGCGATTAGGCGATGCTAGCTACGATGATGTGCCTAGGAGTGAAATCGGCAAGTAAAACGTCACTCGGAAACATCAGGAGAATACCAGTAGTTAGGCGAGGATAGCAAAGAAAAAGGAGAAAACCATGACAAAGTCTTGATGAGAATTGTTTAGTGAGTGGGGTTGATTGCCAAGTGCATATTTAGGCGTCATGTCCCCAAGCAATCAATCAATGGCCCTGTTTCCACCCTTATCATCTCGTCTAGGTACTTACTACTACATAGGTACTGGGGGTTTTTTCTTAGCTTTTTTTCATTCATCGTTTGCTTGCTTCTCAACGCTAGGTCCTGGTCCTTATTCCTCTCGCTGCTGAATAATTGGCTGGCATAAACTTGTTGGTACACGGACTATCCCGCTTCAAGACGACCGACCTGCGGCGTTGGAACCGAAATTTATGGGCGCAGTGGCGGACCTTATCCCACCTGTGGGCTGGCGACTTGGATGACATTGCATGGTGACCGTGCATATATCTTCAAGCCGAATCACCCTCTGTCTGTGTTCGGGTACATGTTTGGCTTTTTTGCGCCACGCTGACTGGCTTGGAAACGGCCTCATATCTAGCGCATTGGTACGCCTCGGGTTTGAGACTTTTCCACCTCTTTCCTTTGGAATTGAACTCCCGCCAGCATTGTCTGCCGGATTGTTCTGCTGAGAAATCCTCTCGCATATTATTATTACATACATATATCGCTCCGTCTCCATACACCTGCGCGGGTGGCTGTCCTGTCATATTTCTTGCAGCCAGCCAAAAGTCGAAACCGCCCCCACAATCCTGCCGCGACCTCCGCTTCGTCTTGCCAGTGAGCGTTGCATCGACGACTTTCCTCCCGACCCCCGTCAAGCAAGGGCCCCAGCAACGACCTGGGTGCTGCGTGCTTCTTCCTTCCGACAACTTCGGAACATCGACGACCTTTTTCTTCTTCTTCCTATTTTCTTTCATCTTCGTATTACTCCGACTCTGTGACGGCTGCGCCAGACAGTGAGGTGCTGGGCACGACGGTTTTGTTTCATTGCGCCCAGGATGGCTCCCTCACACATTCAAATTCCCAAACGGGAAGCCAGCCATCTGTCTGCGACGTTGGCCTCTTCCGGCACAGCACACATGGCCACCACCACGCTGCGCGTGAGCGGCATGACGTGAGTTGATACCTCTTGGAACGACTCTATCGCCGCGCCGCTTTAGCTGGCTCGCGCCAGAGTCCGCCGTTGCGCCATCACTAACCCTAAGGACTGCAGTTGCGGTGCATGCACCTCTGCCGTTGAAGCTGGCTTCAAGGGTCTCGAAGGCGTCGGCAGCGTCTCCGTCAGTCTCATCATGGAGCGCGCCGTCGTCATGCACAACCCGGCCAAGATTTCCGCCGCCGAAATCCAAGAGATTATCGAGGATCGTGGCTTCGACGCCGAAGTTCTCGCTACCGACCTGCCCAGCCCAGTCGCCTCCCGCCACCCGAGCCTTTCTGTCGAGCCGAGCACAATCGCCACCACGCTTGCGATCGAGGGCATGACCTGCGGCGCCTGCACCTCTGCCGTCGAGGGGGGCTTCAAGGATGTCCCCGGTGTCAAGAGCTTCAGCATATCATTACTCTCCGAACGAGCCGTTATCGAGCACGACCCTAGTCTGCTTACCGCAGAGCAGATTGCCGAGATCATCGAGGACCGTGGCTTCGGCGCCGAGATTATCGACAGCGTACGAGCAGTGCCAGCTGACAAGGCAGACGAAGCGTCCAGCACTGTCGCCACCACGACGGTTGCGATCGAGGGCATGACCTGTGGTGCATGCACGTCTGCCGTCGAAGGTGGCTTCAAGGGCGTGGATGGCATTCTGAAATTCAACATTAGTCTGCTCGCAGAGCGAGCCGTCATCACGCACGACGTTTCAAAAATATCCGCCGACCAAATAGCGGAAACCATCGAAGATCGAGGCTTTGACGCCGCTGTTCTTTCAACAACTTTTGACGTCCAAGACGTTGGTGCGGGGACGGCCACTTCCCAATTCAAGATCTACGGGAATACGGACGCCACTGTAGCAAGGGAACTGGAAGCCAAGATCTGTAAACTCGCTGGCGTCAAGTCTGCATCTCTCAGCTTGTCTACAGACAGGTTGTCCGTCACACACAACCCATCTGTCATTGGGCTGCGAGCCATTGTCGAGGCTGTTGAACAGGAGGGCTTGAACGCGCTTGTTGCCGACAGCCAGGATAACAATGCCCAGCTCGAGTCGCTGGCCAAGACGCGCGAGATTACGGAATGGAGGACAGCATTCAAAACATCACTGTGCTTTGCCATTCCCGTCTTTATCATTGGCATGTGTCTGCCCATGGGACTGCCCAGCTTGGATTTTGGCAAGATTTCTCTGGTTCCTGGTCTTTGCCTAGGCGATGTTATTTGCCTGGCCCTCACCATTCCCGTTCAGTTTGGCATTGGCAAGCGCTTCTACATTTCCGCATACAAATCCGTCAAGCACGGCTCCCCTACTATGGATGTCCTAGTCATTCTCGGCACGTCCTGTGCCTTTTTCTACAGCATCTTTGCCATGCTGGTCTCGCTCCTTATGCCTCCTCACTCCCGGCCCAGTACCATCTTCGACACGAGCACCATGCTCATTACCTTTATCACCTTTGGCCGGTACCTAGAGAACAGCGCCAAGGGACAGACATCTAAGGCCTTGTCTCGTCTCATGTCTCTGGCCCCTTCTATGGCGACCATTTACGCCGACCCCATCGCTGCCGAAAAGGCCGCCGAGGCCTGGGCCAAATCCAGCGATGCCACCACCCCCCGCACACCGCGTGCACCGGGCTCCGAGGGATCTGCCCACGAAGAAAAGTCCATCCCTACCGAGCTGCTGCAGCTCAGCGACATTGTCATTATCCGACCTGGCGACAAGATTCCCGCTGATGGAACTGTTGTCCGCGGCGAAACCTACATCGACGAGAGCATGGTCACGGGCGAGGCCATGCCCGTCCAGAAGCGCCTCGGCGACAACGTCATTGGCGGCACCGTCAACGGCAACGGCAGGGTTGACTTTCGCGTCACGCGCGCCGGTCGCGACACTCAGCTCAGTCAGATTGTCCGGCTTGTGCAGGATGCGCAAACGACGCGCGCCCCGATCCAGCAGGTCGCCGACAAGGTCGCGGGCTACTTTGTACCCACGATTCTCGTGCTCGGCTTCGGCACGTTTCTCACATGGATGGTACTCTCCCACGTGCTGCCGCACCCGCCGCAAATCTTCTTGCAAAACGCGAGCGGCGGCAAGATCATGGTCTGCGTCAAGCTGTGCATCTCCGTCATCGTCTTTGCGTGCCCGTGCGCGCTAGGCCTGGCGACGCCCACGGCCGTCATGGTCGGCACGGGTGTGGGCGCCGAAAACGGCATCCTTATCAAGGGCGGCGCGGCGCTCGAGCGCACCACAAAGGTGACCAAGGTGGTGCTCGACAAGACGGGCACCATTACCCACGGCAAGATGAGCGTCGCGCGCATGACGCTCGCACCAGCGTGGAGCGCCAGCGATGCTCGCAAACGCGCCTGGTGGGCCGCGGTCGGCCTCGCGGAGATGGGCAGCGAGCATCCCGTTGGTAAAGCCATCGTTGGTGCTGCCAAGGACGAGCTCGGCCTCGGCCCGGATGCGGCCATTGACGGCAGCGTCGGCGATTTCAAGATCACCGTCGGCAAGGGTATCGTCGCACAGGTCGAGCCTGCGCTGTCTTCCGACCGTCCGCGCTACCGCGTCGTCGCCGGCAACCTCAAGCACCTCAACGACCACGGCATCGCCGTGCCCGAGGACGCCGTCGAGGCCGCCGAGCAGCTCAACGTCCACGCTACCGCCGCGCAGTCCAAGCCCGCCTCCTCCAGAAAACCCGCCACCGCCTCTGCCCGCGCCGCGTCCTCTGCTGGCACCACCAACATCTTTGTCGCCGTCGACGGCCAGTACGCCGGCCACCTCTGCCTCGCCGACACCATCAAGGACGGCGCGGCGGCCGCCATTGCCGTGCTCCACCGCATGAAGATCCAGACGGCCATTGTCACCGGCGACCAGCGCTCCACCGCGCTCGCCGTCGCCGCCGCTGTAGGCATCGCCGCCGACGACGTCTACGCCGGCGTCTCGCCTGACCAGAAGCAGTCCATTGTCCGGCAGATGCAGGCCACCGGGGCCATCGTCGCCATGGTCGGCGACGGTATCAACGACTCCCCCGCGCTCGCCACCGCCGACGTCGGCATCGCAATGTCCTCGGGCACCGATGTCGCCATGGAGGCCGCCGACGTGGTCCTCATGCGTCCCACCGACCTTTTGAGCATCCCCGCCGCTCTCGCCCTCACCCGCGCCATCTTCCGCCGCATCAAGATGAACCTCGGCTGGGCCTGCCTCTACAACCTCATCGGCCTGCCCGTCGCCATGGGCTTCTTCCTCCCGCTCGGCCTCCACATGCACCCCATGATGGCCGGCTTCGCCATGGCTTGCTCCTCCGTCTCTGTTGTTGTCTCCAGCCTGCTGCTCAAGTTCTGGACGAGGCCCCGCTGGATGGATGAAGCCGCCGCCGAACGCACTGGCGGTCTGCGCTGGCACGGCGGGCGCGGCGTCATCGGCTGGGTCCGCGAGATGCTGGCCAGACGTGGCGCTGGGAAAGGAGACGAGGGGTACGTGCCGCTGCGGGATATGGACGCGTGAGATGGCGACGTTTTGCATGTGTATTTGTGTGTGTGTGTGTGTGTGTGTGTGTGTGTGTGTGTGTGTGTGTGTGTGTGTGTGTGTGCGCGCGTGCGCGTATGCAGGCACTCTTCTTATTGTGGCGATATATACCTTTTCTTTTTCTTTTAATTTTTGAACCTGTCGTGTTTGTTGCCCGCAGTCATGAGTTTCTGTTTTAGCTTGACGAACCGAAAAAGTTTGCCGTGCACATTTTCTTTTGAACCGGCATAGCGGTACCTATACATCTTTTTTATCCAGCATATACTATTATAGCAACATGAAACATTACCAGGATGAAACTCTTCATTACTCTTTGTAAAATGGCGAATGTGTTCAAATGGTCGCAGTAAGTGAACACGTGGTTGTAGGCATTATTTATTAATAAACGAGCTGCATTGTTTCAGCTCCGTAATTCTAACACGTTTGTTGCTTTCTGCTTATCATCCAAAAAACAAAGCATGGCTGTGATCATCCCAAAAATATATATACATGTAACAACTCCTGTGACCCAGAAAACCCCACATCCATGATTAGTTCTCTTCTAATTGGTTTGCACGCATTCTATAGTATAACCTTTGCTTTAATCTCTGCGAGTCCAGCGAATCTTGGCAGGCTCGAGAGGACGGGAGAAGAGGGAGGCGTAGTCGGTGCCGATAATCTTGTCGCTGCCATCGACATTGGTAAACTGGAACGCGCGGACCGTCTCGGCGACAATGGTCTGCAGTTGAACGTTGGCAAATTGCTCGCCAATGCAGCGGTGGCGACCAGCACCAAAGGGCAGGTAGGGCGAGGCCGCGCCCTTGCTGACGATACCGTAGCCATAGTCAATCTTTTCCTCCTCCTCGTCGTTGCGTGTAATGGTGGGGGCGTTGGCCGAGCCAGGGAGCCAGCGGTAGGGGTCCCATTCATCGGGGTTGGGAAAGTATGAAGGATCGCTGGCGCTGACGCCGGGGGCAGCGAGAAGAACATGCGAGGTCGGGATGACGTACTTGGTGCCCGGAACGGGCAGAGGCTGCTTGACGGCGCGCATAATCGAGTGGATGGGGGCGTGCAGACGCAGAGTCTCCTTGATGATGGCCTGGTTAAGAGGCAGCTTGGCGAGATCCTCGTACTGCAGGTCAGGGAGGTCGGCGCCGAGATTCTTGACCTGTTCCTCATAGAGGTCTTGCATGATCTGAGGGTTTTGAGCCAGACGGAGCATGATCCAGGAGCTAGTCGACGATGAAGAGTGCTGGCCAGCCATGAGAAGAGCAATCATCATGTGGGCTACCTCGTGGTCGGGGACAGGAGTGCCATTCTTGTAGGTAGAGTTCATAAGGTGCTTCATAATGTCGAGCTCATGGTCATCGGCGTTGGCGCGACGCTCCTTGATGGTGTCCATGTAAATTTTGGCGACGGTGCGCTGAGCGTGGTCACGACGACGGTTCCAGGGGAGAGGGGCCCAGTGAAGCATGAAGTTGATGGGAGTAAAGCCCATATCGAGATCGTGGTAGAGAGCGGCCAGAGATACGTCAAACTTGCGGCGGATGGCACTGCCCTGGAGAGCGTGAGAGGCTGTAAAGATGGTAATCTCGGCCATTTTTTGGGGCACGTCGACAACGCCGGTGGCGCCCTTGAAGTCGGCGTCGCGCTTGTAGTAGGAGGTAACTTCGTGAGAGATGATGGGGACGTAGGACCGGAAAGCTTCTGTGGTGAGGGCAATCTTCATGAACTGTGCAGAACTTCTGTTAGGGTGTTGGTCGCGCGGTGACGACATGGTGCATCATACCTTTTTCTGCTCCATAAGCTTGGCGTTGGGGCAGTCGTAGACGACATCGCGGCCAAAAACGGGAGTAGTCAAGACGGTGTAAATTTCCTCGGCATTGACATCCTTGAGCTTGCCGTTGAGGATGAATTCGTTGCCAGCGGGGCCGACTGCGACAGTCGTCTTCTTGCCGAGGAGGATAAAGGTAAAGACATCGCCGTACTAAATGAGATGTGTTAGGATACGACTGCATGGAGACAGCAAGTAAAAAAGGACGGGAATGTGCTCACCTTTTCGCGATTCGAGTGGAAGAAGGTAGGAGGATCCATGCCGTAGGTGATGGTGCTGCCGATAAAGGGGAACCAGTGGAACACCAGGGGGGGCTCATTCTTATTCTTGAAGAGAATCTGGCTGGCTACATTGAGCAAAACGGAGAGGGCGATGAAGCCAAAGAAGAGAGTAGCAGACTTGACGACAACGCTCTGGGCCTGAAACTCGTGGACCAGCGGGTGGTTCGCCGCGACCTGAAGGAAACCCATGATGGTGGCGGCGATCTAGGTTCAGATCTGGTCGGAGTATGAAGCCGAGGGAGGTAGCAGCGGTAGGATAGCAGTAGGTATCGGCGAGTCGTACCGTAGAGAACGAAACGAAACAAGAATGACAGCAGTTCGTCTCTTCTTGTATGCTGGCAAAAGAAAGGAAAGGAGGGGAGGCAGAGCGTGGATCTGGTAATTTGAAATCTTTCGAGAGGCGCTGGAAGGGACTGGCGCGGAGTGGAGACTTTGGCCGCGATCGTATTCGCATCGAAAGGGCCCCACAAGTGTCTTGACAGAAACACGCGAATAAGGAGCGAAATCTGACAGTCTCTACGGATTACTTTTGGCTAGTATGAGGTTGCGTCGCTTTTACGGGGCATCGGCCAATTGTAGAGGCTGTATTTGGTTTTTCATCTAATTTGTATATATTTTCGAACATGTTGCTTCATTACGTGGAAGCAGTCCCTCGGTCCATGACAGGTACGAATACTTGAAGATGAACTTGGTGGGGTCACAAAACAAGATGCCTTGCATGTACTTCGTGTACAGATTATGACTTGTTGCCTTTTTGATTGGTCTTTCCAGTTTGTATATTGTTTTGGCCTTGTCTGCTCTTCTTCCATCCAGAAAGTCAGTAGGCACAAAATACGAAAACGCATTTTATGCAGAGATTTCCAGATATTCACAAGTGAACCAACATGACATTACAGTGCCGTCTCAATGGCATACTGATCAATTCATAATTGCATATTTAGTTCTTAACCTAGGCACTACGTGTCGAAACGCGCATCGACTAATAAGCGAAAGCAAATGGCCGTCCCCTGAAAATGCGATGCCACGTTCACAAAAATAAGGTCGTGTCATTCAACCTTGTGAAAGTTGAGGAGAAAAATCAAAGCCCAAAATCATAGAGAACCAACTCCGTACCATAGCATAAAATCATCATGTGGCACAGATAATTTTGCCTCTGCGCATGCGTGTATGTATAACCGTTTCCCAGAACCTATGCCTGGGCGACGATGCTTCTGCCAACCGCGCTCCAGCGCAGCTTGCGCAGCCCGGCCGAGGAACGGATCACCTGGCTGCTGGCCGACGTCGTGTCGTTGACACCGCCGACGCTGGCCGCCAGCACCTCGCGTGCCTCTTCGCGGCCAACCTCTCGACCGATGACGTAGCCAGCGCCGAACCCAACAACAGACACGAGTACGACGACACCGGCGCTGACAACCCAGCTGAGCAGCGTGGGGGATATTAGCGTATAATCTGCGTCAGCAGCAGCAGCAGCAGCAGCCGCAGCCGTCTTTTTCTTCTTCGCCGCCCGCGGGCCCCTGCCAGCCGACTCGGACCGCTTCGACTTGGGAGAGACGGCGCCAGACGAAGGGTGCCGGCGTCGGCCACCCGAGGGGCCGGCCTCGACCTGCTTTTCCTCACCAGCGAGCGCAGACTCGGGCATGAATCGCAGTTCCATCGGCTGATTGCTGGGGGTGACACCGGTCCGCGTGGCGCGCTGCGTGTCCGTCTCGCCTTTGTTTTTGGGCAGGCCTCTGGCGGCGGCGGCACAGGAGAGGAGTGTGGTGAGAGAAGCCCGCAGCGCGGCATCGTTATCTTCGCGAGCAGAGGGTGACATGAAGTTGGGCGGTGACGCTGCTGTACCGCGGTGGTGGTGGCCGCGCGCTTGCGATCGGTGAGGGTACGAGGAGCGCCGGAAGGAGCTGTGCGGGTGAGGGTGCTCGGCCGAGCTCGTCGAGTAGCTTCGCTGCGCCAGGCCGGCGGGCGGATGGGTAAAGGCGTTTGGCTGCGGGCGGAAGACGGGAGCGTCGGAGGTTCGACCGAGCGTTGTGGCATTGTCAGCGTCATCGTCGGACTCGTCGTCGGAGCCGTCCGAGGGGTCCTTTTCAGACGAGTGAATGTTTTCGGCAGAGCTCGTCATGACGCGGTCCTCATCGCTGTCGCTCTCGTCCTCCTCGTCCTGGCTGCTGGCGCCGGTGACGTGGATGGCGGTGCGCTGCGGAGGGGGAAGCGATCGCGCCGAGGGATGGAGTCGCCTGCGGCGCTGGAACGGGCTGCCGACCTGGAGGCCGGTGGTGACGATTTCATTGTCGACGCTCGAGAGCGACGAGGATGAGGGCTGGGAGGAGAGTTCGACCCATGATTCTGCAAGAGTCAGCGGACATGTTTGGGGAAGATGAAAATGAGCGTTGTTCGTACCGTCAAATCGACGACTGTGATGTATGCTGGGGCTCGGCCGCTGCTCGGGCTGTGTGACACTACGGCCGAGTTGCCTGCTATGGCTGGACTGGCCTTCCATGATGCCGCCTTGGTCGGAGGAGTGCAAAGCTGGTATATTATGAGAGTAGAATCGATAATCAAGATGACAGGATTAAAGTTTCTTTTTTTATCGATAGGGAGAATGTAGATGGTGGACGTGCAAAGGGGGGGGGGGGGGGGCGACGACGCCTCGAGGGACTCGTATCAGTACACGGGCGGTCTGGTCTATTTGGCAACCCCGCCTAATCGGGCTGATAAGGTGAGAGGCGATCTGCGGAGATGGCTGTCGCTGCAAGTGGACGTGTGGTTGGAGGATGGCAAATGGGTGTATGTGGTGAAGGCGCCAAGACTCTATGCAACCAGTAAGAAGAAGTGGTGGGATGGAAAGTGAAGCATGAAAGGCGGAAGGGAAAAAAAAAGACAAAGAAAGAAGAGCTAGATTTAAAATGTAATAAAGACGGATTTGAGCACAAGGTTTGGACTCACGAGCCAAGTGGCAGCGTGAGCGGGCGGGGGCGGCGTTGCAGCGTTGGGGCGGGACGGTGGGCGGATTCTGGGTGGGCAGTGGACAGAGGCAACAATTCAAACGTTGTAGGCAATGTGGATGTCCTGTACATTACATGCATGCCATGATAAAATTGTAACAAATACGCTGAAGAAATGATATATCTGTCAGTCAAAGTCGAGTTGTCTGTCTGGCACGGAGTAGACAAGCACATCACGCGCCCAGACATTGCGTCACAGGCTCACCAGCCTCACCCGTCACAAGGGCGCAGCGCAGGCCCCCTTTCATTCTTGCGGCTTTTATCAAGTCACCTGCGAGTGTAGATTACCATGCTGTCTTGATTTGGATTCATCGCCAGTTTCAGATGGGCAAACAAGACAATGCAGATTTTATGCGGCATCCCTCATGGCCGTCGGCCCTCCAGCCTGCCTAACAAACTTGCTCGCTCACGCTCTTTCATTTGGGCACCAGGTTGTAAATAGACCTCGTACATTCAATAAATCTGATAAAGCTTCTTTGAATGCAGATTGGTTCGTTGTTGGCGCCCAAGCGCCCAACACTCTCAAAGCCGGCCGACAGTGCCAAGTGACTCTTCGCAAGTAGTTCCGAGCAACAATACATGGCAAATGTGCGGCGCTCTCGCTCACGAGTACTTGTGGTCCACTGTGACATCCCTGCAAACACGTTGGCACGTCGTCCACCGCCAGTCCATCAATCCCTGTAGACCCTCGACATCTTTATCTGATCCATCTATTTTTCACCTTCTCAACAGTTCTTTCCTGCTTTGATGCATCCATTGTCTATCCATCGCCTCATTTATTCCTCATATCAGCCCGGAGACCATCTTACTCACGCGCCTCTGATACACTGCTTCCCCTTCTTGCGCCACTCCGGCCATACTGCCCCACCGCCCACAGCGCCGGAAACCCTATGCCCTCCATCATCGCACCGGAACAGGTCGCTCGCGGCCTGCATTATCGACGTCCGGTTTGGGTGGTCATCGGCCAGCAGCGCATTCAGCGACTTCACCTCGGTCATCGACTCCGGCCCATACCGAATTGCATACTTATCTACTCACTGTTGTTTGAACCGTAAAGCCGATAGAAACCTGCAAGACGAGCAGCACCGCCATGTGCTATGCGCGCACCAGATATTAGCAGACAGAAACATGGCGTGAGGTAAGCAAGGCGTACGGCGTGATACTGTAATGCCCAACAGTACCCAACAACACAAGGCATGCAAACAACGACGGCGTACTTGGCCACCCTTGACCAGCGTGATGCCCACGCTTGCGGCCGCCCTTTTATACTCTGTCCACAAACTTGCCTGTACATGCCAGCATCTCGCCAGAGCCGTCTCCGAAAGTCCTCCTCCACGTGCCTGCACATATTTCTGCCATCATCGAAGCGACGCCAAACAGCATGTATGGCAAGCCCGTGGCAAGCCCGTGGCAAGCCCGTGGCGAGGCCAGACACACCATACTGCTCCAAAAAGATGGTCGAACGGCTGCTTCTCTCTGATAATGAGCCGCTGAGAGTATGAGACTCTGCCTCGTCCGTAATTGTCGATAACAGAGTTTGACCGGCTCCTCTCCTAACAGCAGCGGAAGATTCACGCGGTCTGTTGGCCAGGAATGCAGACCGTCTGAGAGACGGGCAAACTCTCTGGCATTCACTCGCCTGCGCCAAAACTATCGTCTGTAATCGAGTTGCGGCTGGGATCGTAGGTGCTCAAAGGCGTTCTCGGTGGTGTCTTGATACCGGTATTGTCGCCTTTGTTCGCATTCTGAGTGGGATGCTGGGCTCTCGAAGGTGTTGCTGGCGGCGTATCAGGTAGTCTAGCAATAGTAGGCTCTAGACCGCCCATGTAATCACGAAGTCCATCGGGGTACTTCGCAAGCAAGCGTTTCATATCCCCCTTTGCCCTATAATTGTATGAATTTCGGTTCAGAACATCAGAGAGAGAGAGAGAGAGAGAGAGAGAGAGAGAGAGAGTACATGCTCACTTGTCAATGAGTGATGCCCATTGTGGCCACACGCTGGCAATCATCAAGTCGTTGCGTCTGAACATAGATGTCAGCGCATCTGAATTAGACTGAAAAGTGACATTCATTGTCCCACATAGCATAGAGTGCGACTCGGTCCTCAAAATCCTCGATGGGCCTGGAAGCGCCCACTTTCACTTTGTATAAGTCGATAAAGTTTTGACCAATGATGCATCTAGGGTTTTTCATGCATTGAGAGTCCATTTCGTGGTGGCCGTAGAAAGAACAGGGGTCGAAAATGACTGGCTGATACGTATCGACATTGAATTGGATGTTTCCGTCACAAAAGTTACCGTGGCAGAGACTTGGCTTGATACTTCGGCCACCAGTTTGAAGCGGTCGAAGTAAGCGAGAAGCAACCTTTTCGATGAACTGTTCAGCAATCTCAAGAAGTTCGGGATCCTGACCTCGCATCCTCTCAACATATTTCAACCCTGATCGAAACTCGCGTACCCAAAATTCTTCCCAGTTATCAGTCCAGTCAACTAGCATCGGCGGCTGACCGTAGTACGATGTGACGTGAAATGCCAGTTGGCGAGATCGATTGTTGATGCATCTGCTTGACAATGGGCAGAAACTGTTCAAGGGGAGGGGCTCTGGCATGGAGGTTGGAGTACTCTGCCATAAACCAGGCCTTGGTTTTGGTATCAGCATAATACCCCCATGCGACGGGTTTGACTGCAAATTTGAGCATCATTCAATGAAGCCATACTATGGAAGAACCGTTGAGTCGATTGAGGCGACCACTAGAGAGAGGCAAATCTCAAAAGCATACTCACTTGGGTTGTCGCTGTGGCTCGAGCATCTGCTTTGCCAGAATTGGAAGAAGCGTTGTAATGTGATATATCAGCCGACCTTCCTCAATCCGCCGGCGCAATCGAAGGCCCTTGAGGCCAGTTGATCATAGTTGGCCCCTCCACCACAATTGGCTTGATTCATCCAACCGTTGGAGAATGTCTCATTTCTCAACAGGGAGGCTCAAAGTGTCATTGCAAGGAGCCCATGAGCGTATCGCGCTTGCGTGCTTGAAGCTTCTGTTTGGCAATGAGCTGGGTCCTTCACGAATAGCACGGGCTCTACACCAGGACCGTCCAGCGCTGTCGCCACTTACAACTGCGTGGCGGAGAATTTATTAGAATAAACTTTTGCGACGTCTCTTGAAATGATGAAGTATTGCTTGCTTCGGATAGTTTTCTCGGGACAGAACATACATTGCAAGCGGGATACGATGGACTGCTAGTATATCGCAAATGACATACAGCCGCTGTAGCTAGAATCGTTTTCTCAAACATATATATAAACTCAATGGCTATAAAATTCAATCTTGAGTCAGCATTTCGAATTTCGATTGATCGTGTAGTGGCGTTGATATTCCAAATTCATATCATTTCCAAACCCCACACCCACTCGTCGATCATTCACCAAACAACACCACAGCGAAAATGGGTTTATTTGACGATGTCAGCGAAAAACACCTTCGAGCTGTTCTTGTGGCACTATGCAAAGACACAGATATATGTACCAAGGCTCTCGCCATGGTTGGAAAGATAGAGAAGGCGGAGAAGGACGCCATGGCGGACAGCAATGTGAGCGAGAGCGAGCCCAAGCTGGCCATCTGCGTTCGCTGCGAGAAAGCCTTCTCCATAGACGACAACGAAGACTACGACTGCTTATATCACTATGGTAAGTCTGTCAACAAAGCTGCAGAGATGAGAGCAGATTCGGTGTTTCGCGTTCCCATTGCTGATGGCTGCGTCAACGTTGTAGGCGACCTGTATCCCGACGAAGACGGCCCGACGTGGGATGGTCACGACTTTTACTGCCACGGCGATTTTGATACCCCGGAAAACAGGAAAGACTATCCAGAGGCCTTTCTTTGGGATTGCTGCGATGAAGTGAGCACGACGGAAGGTTGTAAGATGGGGCGACATCGGATCGAGCTGGGCGAAGATTCTGATTCGAGCAAAGATTCTGATTCGAGCGAAGATTTTGATTCGGACTAGACAGGCCACGCACGGTACTGGCTTTGCAATGATATGAGCGACGAATTGAGTATCACGTCTAATAGTACAGATTCATAATTCCTCGTCCATTTATTAGAAATCTGTCTAGGGAAGTGATGACATGAGACTTTCTAGACTTCTCACTCAGCCAGGGCCCTCGCAAGTCACAACAATGCACCCCACTGAAGCATGAAGCAGAGGATATTGATGGTAAATGAGAACTTGGTACGATAATCGGAGATTTGGGTAGACTGACGACCCCAAAAAATGTGTATATAGGGACATTGCTCAATTGAGAGTTGATATCTCCCACATGCTGAAAAAAAAAGAGTGTTCAAAGCACCCCAGCCCCGACAACTCACGGTACCTTGGCAAACGGAAGGCCGGCAAGGCGGTCAAGATTTCTGTCGCGCTCCTCCTTCCCTCCACACCAGCTTACGCCCCAGCAACCACTCAAAACACACAAAAGAGCCCCCAAACAATGGACATTGTCGCCAGCCTCCCGGAGAGCCATCTCCGCGCCATCCTTATCGCTCTCTGCAACGACCCGCGCACGCACGACCGCGTCATCAGCATGGCGAGTAAGCTGGTGGCCGCGCCCTCTTCCTGCAATGGCAGCGATCAGGCCATCTGCGTGCAGTGCGACCAGGCCTTTTCCGTCCTGACGCGTGCCGAGAACTCGTGCCGCTATCACCCCGGTAAATTTGAGCAGTGGGGGGGCGGGAGAGAGAGAGGGAGAGAAGGGGAGGAGTGGCGCTTGTGCAATGGCGGAGCGGCGGCTTGCAACAACATAGGCTTTGCGCGTAGGGACCAGGTGGGCGGACACACACAACGACGTGTGGGCTGACCACGATGTCGACACTCATGGGCCCATGGAGACGGAGGAGTTTATGGAGGAGTGGCCGGATGCCTTTCTTTGGGATAGCTGTGATGAGCTGGGAAGCGCCCGAGGATGTAATGTCGGCCCGCACAGATCGCGGTCGATTGGTTAAGAAGGTGCATCATGGTGTGTAAAAGAAGAATGAGCACGGGTAATGACAATAAAGGTTCATAGATGCGAGATGGAATTACTTTTTCCCAGCCTAAAAACGCCAGTGGACTACTAAAACTACAGCAAATGCAAAAGGTGGTTATAAGCCAACAACATACTTACTTGAGTCATAAGAGCATCATGAAAGAATCATGAAAAAAAGCACACCCTCAAATGTGCATAGATGGATGGATATCGTGAATGTGGCAATTGCTTCAGAGCAAAAGCGCCTTCTCGCAGTGGTCGAAACCAAGTATTTGCATTTTAGGTAAAAAAAGCCCCCAGAGCCCGTCAAGAAGTTTTCGCTCGATCCAAATTGGTCAACTCAGCCGTTGCCCCCCTTGGCCTCGGGAGGAGGCAGGAGGACGCCGGCAAGAGAACGTCTTTTCCAATATTAGCACGCTCAAATCCCTCAGGAAGCCCACTGGATGGTTTGCTCTTTTTGCCACCCAAACATAGAAGAGTACATCAAAAAGCCATTCAAATCGTCTGCCCACAAACAGTCTCGGGAGGAGACATTATAGCCACAAGCCCTCGGCCACCCAAAGTGAATAATGAAGCCCCCAGGTCTATCACTGCCTCGCAGAGGAAGCATTTTTCTCAAAGCCCACTAGCTCGATCCAAGAGCCGCCAACTTGTTTTGAAACGACAGCCCACTATAGCTCAACGCCCACTCCAAAGTTCCGATCATGGCTTTCCAAAAAAAGAAAATCTCAAACAGCTCTTAGTCAAAAGAGGTCTTGGTGCCAGAGAAGCCGCCACCGAAGCCACCGCGGCCGCCGCCACGACCACCACCACGACCGCCGAAGCCGCCGCGACCACCACCACGAGGACCACCACGGCCACCGCCACGGCCACCGCCACGTCCACCACCAAAGCCACCACGGCGGTCACCACCACCGTTCTGAGGAGGACGGCTGCCAGCAAAGTCAAGACGGACAGCGCGCGACATTCTGCCGTTGCCAATGGAAGCGCCGTTCTTGGCCTCCAGAGCAGACTTGGCGTCCTCAATCGAGTTGAAGGTAACATAGCCGAAGCCCTTCAGGTTACCAGAATCACTGGAGAAATTGTTAGTAAAGATACAGTAGTGATAGACATAGATTTTTTACTCACGGATCGGTAGGCAGACGAACGCTGGCAACCTCGGCAACCTCGCCGAAGAACTCGCGAACAGTCTCTTGCTCAGTGTCAAAGGGCAGGTTACCAACGAAGAGAGTATCGCTCTCAGTGCTGAGAGTGTCGCCATGGCGCTTGGCACGGTCGGCGGCGCGGTCCTGAGGCTTGGCCTCGGTAGGCTTGGCGTTGGCGTAGTCGAGGTTCAGGGCACGACCATCAATCTCCTGGCCCTGCATAGCTTCGTAGGCCTTGGTAGCCGACTCAGAGTCACCAAAGTCGACGTAGCCGAAGCCACGGCTGCGACCAGTGTTCTTGTCGGTAACGACACGGGCGCTCACAAGGTTGCCGAAGGACTTGAAAGCCTCGTACAGAGCATTGTCATCGACACCCCAGCTAAGGGAGCCAGCGAAGAGAGTCATGGGCGCGTCATCAGACTTGGCCTTCTTGGGGGCCTCGTCAATATCGTCCTCAGCCTTGCGCTTCTTGGAGGGAGCAGCATCAGTCTTCTTCTCCTCCTCGGAGTCAGAGTCGTCACTGTCGTCAGAGTCCGAGTCCTGTAGACTTATTAGTTTCTGGGGAAGTCTCAAGCGCAACGGCTATACGTACATCCTTCTTGGCACTGGCGGTCTTGGGGGCAGGCTTCTCATCCTCCTTATCGGAGTCAGAGTCGTCGCTGTCATCAGAGTCGTCAGAATCTTCAGCAGCGGCCTTCTTGCCGTTGGCCTTGGGGGCAGGCTTCTCATCCTCGGACTCGTCAGAGTCAGAGTCCGACTCCTCATCAGACTCGGACTTCTCAGCAGCCTTGGCCTTCTTGCCGTTGGCGACGGGCTTCTTGGGAGCCTCCTCTTCAGAGGCATCAGAGTCAGAGGCGCTGGCCTCGGACTCGCTGTCGGAGTCGGAGTCAGAGTCAGAAGACTCAGGCTCGACGACCTTCTTCTTCTTCTTCTCAATGTTCTTGTCAGAAGCCTTAGCAGACTCCTTGGCCTTGGAGGCCTTGGAGGTGCCGTTGCTCTTCACAGCCTTGGACTCGGCCTTGGAAGGCTTCGCCACCTTGGTTGTAGATTTAGCCATTGCGACTATGTGTGATATGCTTTCTAGACACGAAAAAAAGAACAGAAAAAGACAACCCAGATAGAAATTCGGGTAGGGGGTATAAGGATTGAGGTGTGAAGAGGTGTAGAAAAATTTCTAAAAGGCGGGCGGCCAGGGTCTTTTTACCTGGTGGTTGGGCAGAACCTGGATACCTTTTTTTTTTCACGAAAAGAGCGGGTCTAATCAAAAGCGGTGAATTTGATAAGATGGTACTTCGGTACTTCGAAGCTTGCGGACAAGAACTGATGCCTGACAATTGAGGCGCTCCAATTGGCCAGTTCAGCAACGCCGCTAGAGGTTTGTGATGTGCTAGGCCGAAGCGCACGCCAGCAGCCATTACTTCCCAGACTATCCGCGATTCCTTGCTCAAGCCTCGTGATAGCCGCCCGACATCCGGCTTTTCCATCAGAGAGGACCCTCTTCATACCGCTCAATATGCCGACCCCCGAATCCGAGATGTTCAAGGCTCAAAAGCCCACAGTCGCGCCGACATTCAACGGCGTCGACTTTGACGACACCAAGGCCTACAAGGCTGCCGAAGATGCCCTTATCCGCGAACAATGGGTCGGCGCCATGATGACCAGACTTGTCGGCGAGGAATTGAGCAAATGCTACATCAAGAACGGCAACAACCACCTGGAAAAGTGCGGTGATCTGCGAGGTAAGCTCTCCGGCGCTGCAGCTTTAGCTTGGCGGATCCTGGGCAACATCATGAGGATGCTAATTGAAATGGGATAATATAGAGAAGTATCTGGAGCTTCTTGCCGCCAACAAGATCAAGGGAACGAGATTTCTGCAACAAAACTACTTGGAGAAGAAGGACGAGGACATGGATATTGCGGCCAAGGTGCACACCTCTGATAAGATTGCCAAGCTGAACCAGGGAAGATTCTCTTCATAACGGAGAGAATGGGGTTGACTGTAAAAGAAGCGGAGTGATTGCCAAATGTTATTGGTATTTCCTCGACAGGGACAGATGCACAGTGGCAGTCTGACCACGCCGCGGGCATTTGTGTAACTCTGCGAGAGTGTATATATGATAAAGAAATGAAACAAAAGTTTCAAGTAATCAGCATACCCAATCTTTTTTGGGTGTTTCTTTTGCGTGAGCCCCAAGTTGTCTCTTGATATGACGTTGTGGTAGACCGAATGCCTGGCAGTGCCCAAGGCTCCCCACGCGACTGCGACTCCAAAATTTCTGAACGCTGGCACCAGGCCTCCTAATCAAGCACCACCACCAACCACATACTTTCTGTCCACACACCACAACGCTTCTTGCAGCCGCCTTTCGCCATGTTCTGTACAAGGTGTCTGCGCACAGCTGTCGTGCGTCGACAATTCCCCGTCGCTCGCCGCCAATTCTCCGTCGCGCCGTTCCTGCGCTCCTCCAGCGAGCCTTCGCTCTCGACTCCCACCACTGCCGCCGGCGAGCCCGCGCCGGAAAAGGCCGCGCCGCGATCCAGCTGCCGCGAGGGCACCATACTCACGGGCCTCAATTATACCAAGGGAGGCTCCGACCCCGTCGCGAAAAAGGATGACGAGTACCCCGAGTGGCTGTGGTCCTGCCTCGACGTCACCAAGAAGAGCACCGAGGGCGAGGATGACACTCTCGGCGACGAATTTTGTACGCTTCCTGGGCCCATGATGCCTCGAGTCGAGCTCTTTGGCTTCTCGTTAATCTGTACTGACAATTTGCCCTGCAGCCAAATCCAAGAAGCAACGACGACTAGCGGCCAAGCGCCAAAAGGCTACCGAAGCCGAGCTGCTCGCCTCTGGCAACCTCGAAGCCCTCCAGCCCAAGATCCCCCTCCCGCAGCAGTCGATTAATCTTCCGGGTGAAGAGAATGGCACTCTTGCCGATAACCTCGCAGCGGCTGAGAAACGCCAGGAACTCAAACTCGCCATGCGCAAAGAGAGAAAGGCCAAGATTAAGGAGTCCAATTACTTGAAGTCTATGTAAAGAAGAAAAATCAAACCTCTCAGCACTTGATTGAGCTATGTGTATACTATGATATCGGCTGGTTGAGCAATGGCTTATTGTAAGATAGAGAAAAAGGATCCTCGTGTGTTTGTGTGTTCGTTGGTGTTTCGCGCAGAAGACAGGCCTTAACAACAAATTTAGCTGAACAAGAATTATATAAGTGTATAAATATGCAAGTTTTATAAGTAAACAACTAAAAGGCGCTTAAATCGAGTGGAACACTGCTTCCTCTGCCTGCTCTGTATCTGTGGCTACCCCCTGAGAAGGCCCTTGGTTTTGGAAGCTGATCGTCCCCCTGGAAGTGCCATCTCGAATCGTTGATGAAGATGCGACCCCCGCCACCCAGGCTTGGGCTTGGTGAATGGAACGAGGTTTTCGAATTCGGCGTAGGGGTTGGTGATGAAGACCCGTTCGTAGACAGCGTATAGGCGCTAGGATCGAGCATAGATTGTCGGAGAGACGCACCACGGCTGCGGGATTGCGGAGGGGGTGGCGGCGACGAAAGTGCAGATGGTGGTGACGGCGCGGCTCCCGGCGGAGGAGGTGGAGGAGGCGGAGGCGCTGTCGTAGGCGATGATCGTCCTGAGGGTCGATTCACGGCCGATGCAAAGGAGGGCACGGAGCTGGCGGGAGGAGGTGGTGGAGGAGGTGGCTGTAAACGAGGAGCAGCCGCCGGCAAAGGAGGTGCACTCGAGGGCGGCGGCGGCGGAGGCGCGCCTGGGGCAGATGATATCGGACGAGGTGGAGGCAGCGCCGGCGCTCCTGATGGAGGCGGGGGAGGGGGGGGAGCAGGGGACGATGTAATCGTCGGCTTCAAAGCTGGTTTCCGAGAGGTTGGTATTGCAGGTGGCTTCTTTCCTATAGGAGGGGGCGGTCCCCTTCCACTCGTCTTTCTCAAACCACCAGGACCAGGCACAGGCAGAGACGGTCTCCCGGGGATCACGGGAGCGCCACCAGACGGTGGTGGAGGTGCAGAAGCAGGTGGTCTAGGTGCAGAGAATTTTGACTCGCCGGGATCAGACAAGTACGAGGATTCTGAGTCTCGTCCAGTGTCAACACCACCACCTCTCTTCTTTAACTTGGGCATACCACCCGCGAACAGGCCACCAAGCTGCGGCGCCGCAGGTTCTAGCCCGGCTGACGTTGCTCCAGTACCCTGATCACTGTTGCTCCTTGCGCGGTTTCCAGGGACAGGAGGCGCCAAACCTGGAACAGGCGGCGCGCCTCCGACTGCTGGCCCAGATGATGCGACACCACCAGCAACCTGAGGGGCAGAGCGATCGTGCGTGACGGTTTTTTTGAGAGCTCTGCCTTTACTGATATCGGCAAGAAGGGCACCCTATCGAACGAGGTTAGCCAAATATGCATGTCAGACGAGGCCATCGCTCCCGTATTAACATACTCGACCCGGCGGAGGACGTCCAGGGAGGCCACCTGGTGCACCCCCAGGAGGGGGAGGAGGTGGTGGTGGACCTCCAGCCCCGGGAGGAGGAGGCGGCGGCGGCGGTGGCGGCGGCCCCGGCATTGTATCTTTCGAAGCTCTGTCGAGAGAGTTCTTTGCTGGGGTAGCAGAAGTCGTGGCGAGGGAGGTAGGTTGGAGTGGTAGTTGAGGTCGCCGGAATAGCTGCCCGTTTGTGAGAGATGATAGCTGGTCGCCTCAGCCAAAGTCGCAGAGTTTGTGGAGAGGCTGCGACAGGCAATGAAAGTGCCGAGTGGTTTAATCAGCTATCTATGTTGTAGGTAGAATACTGAATTCGATTTGGCGCCGTCTTGGGTGAGATGCTTTGGTTTCGTCATTGGCGTTGACGCCGGCCACGCAAGAGCGGCCCAAGATGAGTGGCTCAGCTGTCTGCCCCACTACTTTTTCATGGCAGCCTTGGGTCATGATCGATTCAAGTGATTCGAACACTGCATATTACAGGGATTTAGAATTGTTGAATCAATAAAACAAATCTTTGCATTTGGATGGAAGTTTTCACAAAGTATTTTCTACCAGGTCAGGCACCGGTATTGTACCAAGCCAGGCCCCAAACTCGCTGGCTGGCGTCAGAGGGGCTCTCACTGTAATCGACATCCAATCACCGCGCTAAGAATTTCTTCTCATTCTCACCACCATCAAAGGTCTCTTCAACCTTGCCGACGACAATTACCTACTGGGAGGCACACCCAGGTAGACAGGCTCGAGAAAGCGTCTACTTCGGGAAAACGAAGAATATAATACCCGAGTCCCGCATAGTGCGCTGTTGCGACAACAATGCGCTCTGCATCGACTCGCGTAGTGGGCGGCTTTGTTTGCCAGTCTTGCGCAGTGCTACCGCGCTCAACGGGTGCTGCTGTGCAGCTTTTCGGTCGGCCGGTCATTGTCTCAAGAATCGGATACGCGAAGAAACTGCCGACGTGGAGAGACGCTGGTGTTCGCTGGTCCAGCAGCGCCACGGCCTCATCGGAGGATGCGGACATCAACCAGAGAGACGCTGCGCCTGCTCCCGGCACTGGCGTCCAGCGCATAACAGACCCGATTGAGCTCGCCGCTCTGGCCGAAAAGAGCAGCAAACAGTTTCAGTCCGTCGACAGCATTCCCGCGAAGCAGCTGACCACGGCAGCCCTGCAGTCTTGCCTGCGCGCCGCGATAGGCATCCACCCGCAACTGAAGCGCGCCGAGTCGCAGAGCAAGGCCTCCGCCTCACGACTAGCTTCTCTCAATGCCCAACGAACAGGCTCCAAATTACCCATTGATGCCCGCATAGCCGAAGCGACAAACCGCATCTCCTACGCTGCTTGGAATATTATCAGCAACCCCAATGTCGAGATGACGCCCGAGTTCCTCAAAATCTACGTCCGCACTCAGAACCAGTTGGGCCGCCCGGAGTCTCTTCCGGCTGTCTTCGAGCTGTACGCGAAGAAGAGCAAGCCCGTCGTCAAGGACGGCGCAATCACGTACCAGCCCACAAACCCCAACGCCGCCTCGCGCGCCGTCGAGACGGACGTTGTCAACATGGCCCTACAGACGGCCATTGACTCCAAGAACCTGGATGCTTCGCTCAGCATTATTGAAGCAGGATTCTGCGTTCCTGCGTTCAAACGCGCCAAGCTCATCAAGCATGGTACAGCGCCGGCTATTGGCCTCATGACACTGCCCTTTGGCATCGTGGGTCTGTCTACTGCTTACGCTGCCTACTGGCAGAACACCATGGATGTGACAACCGCCACAGCAATTGGTGCCGCAGGTATATCCGGCTACTTGCTTGTTGTCGGCTCGCTAGGCATGATCGCCAAACTCAGTCACAAGGATCAAATGAAGCGTGTCACATGGACGCCCGGCACGCCGCTGCGCTATCGATGGATGCGCGAGGAGGAGCGTGCTGCCCTGGACAAGGTAGCTCTTGCTTGGGGCTTCAAGGAACCCTGGAGACATGGTGAGGAGACGGGCGCCGACTGGGAAGGCCTGCGAGAGTACATGGGCTACCGCCAGATGCTCCTCGACCGTGTCGAGTTTATGGATGGTATGAGCTAGTTGGCTTCGTTGCCCATTATTCGACTATATGTACAATTATAATTCTGTATATTTTCTAGCCTATGGACAAAGGAATGCTTCCGTGTTGCGATTACACGCAAATATTAAAATAAAACATGGAAACGCGAATTATATTCCTGATAGTTAGTCAACTGCCGCATATACGGTCTCACAGTGTACAGGCAAAGTGTGTCATGTTCTTGTCCATAGATTGAAGCCCTCGAATCTAAATCACTTCGCCATTTCTGCTCCCCGCACAGAGCATGATTCCCGGTATCCTTCGCCAACTGCCAGAAGTCTCGTAGAATTTTTACACAATACACTGATACTCGGTTGTTCAATGAGCCAAGGCACGGTCACACTAGTTTCGCTGCTAGCAAAGGAATCACCCTTAACGTATTAGCAAGATTTTGGAGCTAATGAATATATCGTTTATATCGTTTAAGCCTTTCCATCAATGGCCTATGGAGTAACGTATGGAATGACTGTCGCGAACGCTTACCCAGAATGAGATCCGTTGCCGTCCAGCCGCCTGTCGAACAGGGGAACTGGCTAGCCTTTCATCCATGGATATCTGTATTCTATGACATCGAGTGCCCGTCATGCCTGAATTTCGATGAACAGAGGCAGACATATCCGACAGTGGTAGAGAGAGACCTGTCCCTCGAGCCTAGCCACGCACCATCGTTCTCCCAAGGTGTTTATGCCGCAACATACTTCAAGATACTCAATTGAGACTATCAAGGCTGACTTGATACCCTTTTGACTTGTACATTCGTAGCCTTTATACATCTTCGATAAGTTTGCAGTACGAAGGCTTCCACCCTACACTAGCCATGGATGCAAGCATCCCCTTACTCGATATGGACTCAAGGTAGAGCATGCGAAAGTCAACGTCCTTGGCACGTTGCCAGCGCTGTATTAGCAGAGAAGCCTGCGAGTCTTGCGCAGGGAACGAGTCGATGTATGATTGCCTGTCTCTAAGCATGGCCTGGCTGGGGACACGAGTAGCGGAATCATCCGTCCACAAGAAACAGGGCAGCTTCGCAGCTTGCACGATGGGAACCATGGCTGCAAAACCCCAACCAATGATACTTCCATATAATCAGCTATATGATTCAGTTGGGTTTGATGGAGTTCTTTCAGCATTCTCACCATTTTATGTTATTCTCTTGGTCAACAATGATGTTATTTGGCTTCAAATCGCCATGGTCCACAGCAAAAAGTGTACTGTGTCCATCGGGGCCAAGGACCTTTGGCAGCAACGCCAGCTGGTCTAGACAGTCCTTCTCGGCAAGGCCAGGGAGTTTTCCGTCTTTTACGCGGTTCAGTTGGTTTCTAATCCGTCGTTCGAAGAAAGCTGTAGCAGTCGTAGATCCTACGAAGCAGCCGATTAGCTGCCTATTTAGTTGAGACCGACCGAAGGTTGACATATTTGCATACGATTTTCCATAGTACACGTTACCAGGGAAAGTTGAATTGCAGCCAACTGCGCCAGAAAGGTATCACGAATAGGTTGTGATGGGGAATCATCGTCCCATTGTAGAGGGACACCTTCAGCCCAATCGAGCACCACAAAGGGATAATTGATTGGGTTGTCAAAGGTAAGGCTGGCTGCGCGATATCGAGGGGACCAGGGAAAGCCCTTTTCCTCAAGCGTCCGAAATATACGCGTATCCATGTCGACATTGGCAATGACATCTTGTTGGCTCAGGTGCAAAGGGTGATTGACACGCACTGAAAGGCTCGAGCGGTCCTTGAAGCTGATCTTGAAGATGCGACACTCTCCTCCCTGAAATTCTCCATCGACGAATGGGTCGCTGCCACCCAAATGAAGATCAGAGAGAGCGGCACAAATGGCCGCTGGTTCGAGGTTTTGGGCCGCTTGTTGGTCCATGTCTGTCGAATGTGCTGCAGACTGGAGCGAATCGTTTCAGCGGAGCATTAAGAGTGCTGACTTCGTGTAACCGTGTAAGCCGTTTCACCACGTGACACTCAAATAAGGCGCATTTTATTACAAACTGACAGGCAGGACCCGGATGGTGCATTGGGCATCAAGCCTCGTGAGCGCCATGACCAGACCTATCACAGCTGGTGGACTTGTACCTTCAACCACACTTCTGCCTGAGACGCCAACGACGGGAGTTCAGTCAAACTTGCTCCGGCCATCCATCGCTAAGACTCTAATAAGTTGAAAAAGAGCCACCAATCGGGATCAGTGGAGCGACACTGCTTGATCGTCACAATGCTACACCACTGTACGAATGACACCCACACCAACGGTCCAAACCACACACGCGACACGCTGCGGCTCCTCCCCACAGCTGATGTGGTCACAGGGCCTGTCCAGCTACCTATAAATCAGTAGTGAATCACTGACAAAATTATACGAGTCAAGTAGACTAACGGATGGCTGCTCGCTTCTCGTTGTGGCCCCGCACATTGTTGCTGCCGCTATCACTGAACTCGGGATCAAAAGCGGCAATAGGGCAGCACCAGCCAATTACTGTGAAAGCTTTAGCGCGTTCTGATGGCAAATAGGGAAAAGCCATACGAACAACTTGACTACCTTGGAGTCGAGTTCTAGTGGGGATGTTGCGTTCAAGTCACTCATCCCTTTACTCGATTTGAGGCTTCGGAGAGGTCACTTACAGGCAAATAGTAACGCCCGCTTGGCGAGAAGACATGGCTTCTGGTGGTAGCAATGAGATAATGTGCTGATACCGATCCTGCACAAGAATTCAAGGATAACTCGGTCTCAGGTGAAGTATCAAACTGGACTACCCTTCAATGAATGTCGAAGTTAGTTGCGGGAAGAGGCCGGGGGGGGGGGGGGCACAACCGATTGCATTCTGACTCTCACAATACATTTGGAAACAAATAATATATGGGCGCGTATCTACCATGCCACATACTGGTCATACTTTTGTTAATAACCTTTCAAGGTAAATTGAGCCTGAGTGAATTGTATAAATAGAGTGACTTATTCCTACTAGACTCAACTAATTGCATTCAACACAGCTCACCACATACTCTAAATCACTTCTTCAATCTTCATCTATTAAATTTTGCAGACTGTCAAGATGACTGAAATCCTTGCCCCTTACTCGCATGAGCACTTTCACAGTCTCCCCACAGTCAAGGACGCACACGACACTTTCGAGCTTCTTGAGGGCGAGAGCCACATCGAATGGCTCAAAGATTTCTTCGTGGAGCATGGCATGGACAGGAAATTTGGCTTAGCTATGATGCATCGCCACTTTGACTTGGCTCCTAGCGAGAGACTGGTCGAGTACTTGGGCACCTCAACTCCTTGGACGGGCTCATCGGATGGTATGAAGAAACCTCAGCCGTCCATGTGGGCTTTTGATAGCGAAGGGCTCCTGAGGCCGACCGAGTACATGTACTCGGGCCTGCAAGATGATGGTTTTGACCATCAAATGCTTGAATTTGTCTCCTTGTTGAAAGCGAAGCTCGCCTCGCGAGGGTTGACTCATCTCTTTGGCCTAGCCCGATATCCGGGAGACAATTTTCGAGGCTCCTGCGAATTCACCCAAGGAAGGGCCAATATCAATATACAGCCCAAGGATGTATGTAAATTCCGATTTCTACGCTACATTTTACAAAACATCAGCTGACAATTTTAGTACCCGGATAACTTGAGAGCCTTTTCTACAATCTGGTTCTTCTCTCCACCACTTTGGGAGCTTAAGTGCAACTGCAAGTGCAATGAAATCACAGATGATCATAGCCACAGTCATAGAGCTAAACATCCGAATGGGCAACAAGAAGAGAGCCCATCATTAGGGAGGGACTAGAGCTTAGTTTCAGTCTATACTCGATACAGTATTGAGGATAGCTGGACTGAAATAAACTATTGTACGCATTTGCCTTGCCTTGCCTATTTTCGCCGAGTCTGTCTCCTCCCCAACTGCCTGTAGACACCAAATAAACAGATCAATGGTCGGTGCCGAATCCTCGCCGGACCTACGGCACCATCTTCAGCGGCCTTTGTTTGCATTCTTTAGCCCGCCGGATCTCTAACAAATATTGGTCAGGCTTGTTAGGCCTCGGTCTTGCTATATTGGTAGTAGTTCTATGATATGGATGACCTGTTACCCTTTGTCTCTTTAATGGCACCGGCGCCGTCCCTAACGTGAATTAAGAAAGATTAGTTTGGCCCACCTCTGGGCAATGTGCAAAGCTAACGCAGTAACTAACTAATTCAAGCCACTTTGCCTCTTCACCTGCTACATTCGGAACCGGAGTGTAAGATTAGGAGATGGCTTTATCCACCTCCTTGCATCGCTTCTCTAGTACAACGGACGACCTTGGTCCATACATTGCCGACGAGCTACCACGCCAACCACTTGCCAATCAGGGCACCTGCATGCATGTCGGCACCTACTTTACATGTGCTTCTCGGTGGAGGGGTCTGTTCTGCTTTTGTTGCGTGACTGAACAGAACTCTCGCTCAACCGACCACAGCAGTGTTTACTCATTGACGCCAGGAACTGCTTCTACCAAGTTTCCTGCACTGTGGTTGCGCTCGAGCTGCTGTGTGTTGCGCCTCCAATCTAGCCTAGCCATCTACGAGTACGCGACCGTTATTCATGCGCTTCTCTCTTTCCAGACTTGCGGCCTCGGGGCTGCTCTGTGCTGGTCTCGTCTCGGCGCAAACCAACTGTTCCGTTGACAATGGCCCCTTTGAGGAGGACCTCAACGGCTCCAACTTTACCTACCCGCATCCGGTGAAGCTCTTTCGCTTCCACAACCAGCTCCAGGATCTGGAAATGGCCTTTATGGACATTGCTCCCTCTTGTCCGCCCAACGGAAAGACGGCCGTGGTCCTGCATGGCAAGAACTTTTGCGGCCCTACCTGGGGCGTCACGATTGACGTCCTGACTAGTATTGGCTACCGCGTCATTGCCCCAGACCAGGTTGGCTTCTGCAAGAGCAGCAAGCCTACAGGCTACCAGTTTAGCACCAACCAGCTGGCCAAGAACACGCAAGCCTTGCTGGCGACTCTTGGCATCAACAAGATTACCCTGATTGGCCACTCTCTTGGCGGCATGCTCTCCATCCGATTTGGCCTGCAATATCCCGACTTGGTTGAGAAGCTCATTCTCGTCGACCCAGTTGGTCTCGAGGACTACGTGGAAAAGGGCGTCCCTTATATCGCCCTCGACGACAGCTACAAGTCCGAGTCTGCTCAAAACTACAAGTCCATCCGGGGCTACGAGCAAGAGGTCTACTACGTCGGGCAGTGGAAGAGCTCCTACGACACATGGGTCAACATGCTGGCCAACATTTACCACGGCTCCAAGCGCGAGCGGTTTGTCACCAACCAGGCCCAGATTGTTGACATGGTGCTTACCTCGCCAGTCGCGCACTACTTTGGCGACCTCACGCCCGAGACGCTCCTCATTGTCGGGAACAAGGACAAGACGGCGATTGGATCGCAGTGGAGTCCTCCTGACGTCGCTGCCAAGCTCGGTCATTTTGACGTTCTTGGACCTCTGGTTGCTTCTCAGCTCCCCAATGGCCAGCTGTACCAGTTTAAAGACCTTGGCCATGCCCCTCAGCTGTCCGACCCCTCGGCATTTCATTCCGTCATGATTGACTTTCTTTTTTCATGAAAGTAGTAATAATATGATGATTGAACATTTATAGTATATATTCTGATTTTCCGCGAGTATTCCATTCAACGTATTTGAACTGTGTTGCTTTCAATGATACCGCAACATCCGTGGCCCATGACAAAAGACCGAGTGCATTTCATCAACCGACTGCCATAGAGATACAGTTATGATGTCCATTGTCATGATATTCTTTGAGCCTATCAGTTTACTAGAACTAACGTGCTTACATTCTGTTTTTAGATCCTTCGTCAAATAAATTCGTTGCTGCGTGCTGGTCACTTGTCTTTCAATTTGTCATATTTACTTACACTCGTTCTTATATACGTATCTAGTGTTACTTGACCTTCCTCTCCCGCGCCACCCGTCCGACTCTCTCTAACCGCTGTAGGCACACTGCACGCCTTGGCCGTCGGCGCGGCAGTCAGTGAGGGTCTGGCCGTCAATGGCGACGTTTGTGATGGTGCTGCCGGCAGCACCGACGCTGCCCTGGCGCGAGGTGGCGTGGGTGTCATAGAAATCCCACTCGCGGAAGTCGGCAAACGTCTGCGAGTCGCCGCCGTACTCGAGAATCCACTCGGCGTCGGCCTGGCAGAGCGGCTCGCGCATGTTGCGGTACGGGGTTTTGACGTGGCGACCGGTGGTGAGGTTCTCGAGCGTCGACGTGCCCGAGGTGGGCGAGGTGGCATTGACCGACATGCGGATCACGTCGCCGTCCTTGACGGGGAACTGGTCGTCGTAGTACACGGGGGGTTCGGGCCACCACTCGTACCAGGCGCGGACGGTGCCGTCGCCATGGGCCTGGACGCCGGTTTGGAGAATGGCGCTCTGGCAGCTGTAGCCTGTGTTGCGTGTTAGTGGGAAGCTTCTTCCCGAGAGACGAGGCAGAACAGGGCCCCGCGGGGGGGGATACGGGACAGGAACTCACCGTCGATGCCGACCCAGGCGGCGGTACCGGCGTAGCTGTCTTGGCCGGTGATGGAGGGAATCTTGGTCGTGCCCGTGACAAAGGTCCAGCCGCGACCCTCCTGGACGCCGCCGCCCCAGGGCGAGTCGACCCGCTGACCGGCAAAGGAGCCGATCTTTGTGTGCAACGGCCCGCCGACGGGGACGTTCCTGTTGGTCTTGGGCGCGGCGAGGGCGCCGGCGGCCGAGAGGAAAGCGACGGCGAAGGTGGTCTTCATGCTTGATGCGCTTTGCAGAAGAAGAGATAACAAGAGACTGGCTGCTGGGCAGCGATGATGGTGCCCAAAGGACGGAACGGCCCTCTATTTATACATGAAGCAACGGATGAATTCGTCTACTAGCGCATCATCATCACCGAATACGGTTGGCAATGGGGGTCAAAACACGGGGGTAGTCAACTACCAGGAAGTCACTTGGGTCACCGCCACCGGGGTCGGAATAGCATCTCGTTACACGGCCTGCCTAAATCGACTTAGACCGGGGAACCCATGTAGCAGTAGACGACCGATCTAGCAACTGCTCGTCGAGATGGTGCTTATGCGGTTGCCGTCTTTACGCAAAGAAGCTGGGGGCGTCGATCGCTGATACAACGCCCGCGCCACCTGCCCGTAGCGGAAGGAAGATGGCTAATAAGATTCCGTGTTAGCCGTCTTTCGCATGGCCTTGTCCACGATTTATATAGATGTGACAGAGTGGGCTTTTTTTATTTTTATTTTTATTTTTCTTTCCCTTTTGCATTGGGGTACAACAGGTGCCCCCCGGATGCCAAGAGATACCGGGCCGTCGGCGATTTTCCTCGGCTTGGCAGAGAGCATGGAGTGGATGATATCTCTAGAAGATGCTGTTGAGTACTACAAAGCTCCCATAATGCCAAATTTCATCTCCTTTCTCTTTGGGACAAGCCCCGGCATCGGCTTTCCAAAGTAGCCCCCTTTCTTCTGTCTTGAAACTGACTCTGTCACGCAACTTGTTACGCTTACAGTAACTACTGTCCAGAATCAGCACTATTACCACATTAATATCTTTACTAGGGCAAAGTGTTTTATTCTCCTTTAGTTACCAGAAAAGATTCTGTGGGAATACAAAAGACACCAGTCTTTCCACCTTGCCGTAATTGGCGAACCCTAGTTTTGCCCGAATCCGGATAAGGAAGCTCGCTCACCTCGGAAGCGAAGCGATCGACATCACGACCATCACTAGCAGATAACAAAGGACGAGCTAGGAACGAGGACGGAACCAAGAGAGAAAAGGAAAGCAATGGGTCCCGGAATATCTTTTCGCTGTGGTGAAACCATATCAAGTTTGGTGCCAAGAAAATACATCGAATTGTGGCTTGACAGCGACGTCTTGGCCCATGCAAGCCACGCTTGGCGGCCATCACCAGCGGAGGACGGTGTCTACTGCGCGTCAAGAGCGAGAAAGCCAAAGATTTGAGACTTGCCAGATGATGGCATGTTTGATCTCCAAGTCAATCATTTATAATGAGCATCTAGAACATTTTTTGGTGGTGTATATCAATGTTTGCCAACAAGACATATTGAGACGACCAACAACCAGCAAATGTTCTGACCGAATTTCTTGACTCAACTGGCCTCACTTCCCGCTTCTATTTCTAGTTTTGGCGTTTCTATTTTCCCAATTAATTATTAGATGCAGAAGCAATCTGTTTCAGGAGTGTCTCTTCTGTGACAACCGCTGCCGTCGGGTATGCACTTCCAAAAAACAATAGAAACCAAGTATCAACGCCACAGTGAACAAGACCCCGTTTCAAAAGCGCCCTCAAAAAAAGTATCCCAATGGTAAATATCTGACATGATCATTTTCAAATTCCGCTTTCTTTATAGTAGTTGGAAAAGGCCAAGCAAAACTGACTGACACGCTTCTACACCACACTTTCCTCCTCCTCCTCCACACACTTTTTCCTCTTTATACTCGGTCTCATGATTGTGCTTGCTTCCTTGGGCGCGTTCGGTCTTGTGGTATCATGTATTCATCTACTAGTTACTCTGCCAGGGCACGACCTCCTTCGCCAGCGATGTCGTGTCCCTCTTTGGCTAATTCTCGTTCTGACGCCCGTGGATTCCCAGCCAGCAGCGCGCCTCCTCCCCGGGGCAAAAGGTGCAACCACGGTATTACCATCCCGTAACAGTATTCTTATATACAATGTACAAATTCATCACATACATGTATTGTCCCAACTTGATCTTAGCTAGCCACTCGCCTAACCCATAGAGACGTTGGTTCGTATACTGCTTCCTTATTTTGCCGCTTGTGTGCGCGGTGGAGCATGAGGCCGAGCTCGTGCTGTTCCCGCTGGATCTCCGCCAGTTCAGCCTTGAGACCGTCGATTTTTTTGCGCTCTAATTCACGCCTCCGCAGGACTTCATCGCTGTTGAGAAGATGGTCAATAGGCATTTGCTCCGTCATCTGCTTGATACATCGATCGATGTTGAGACGTCGGTTGGCTAAGCCGTCGAGCTGCGCGGTGAGATGGGTCACTCTGTCGCTCGCCGAGACTTCTGGCGGCGCAGGCGGCAGCGGCTTGCTCATCGACGACAGCGACGATCGCCGCGGCGTACTGACCGCGGCGCCGGATCCGGGGACGGCGGATGTACTAATCGTATTGCTTGAGGCGGTAGAGTCAGGCCTTGAGTTCAAGGCGCTTCGTATAGCGAACGGGGCGTCGGAGACGGAACGTAAGTGTTCTGGCCTGGACAATGTCTCGTCAAAGGGAGAAAAAGACGAAGTGGGCAATTGCATGCCAATAGCGGGAGAGCTGTCGATGGAAGTTACTCCACCGACAGTTGTGGCGTAGGTTGTCATGCTGAATCGTGAAGCAGGCTGCGCCCAAGCGTCCCCTCGCTGGTGAGGGGCGCTCGGACTCTCTGGAGTAGGTGGTTTCGGGATGCCGTTCTCGTAGACGGGGCTAGAGGCTAGTGGATGTGCATGGTTGCTATTTCTGTCGACGTGTGCAGAGATTAGAGGATGTGCATTGTTGCTAATTTTGTCGACATGTACGCCTGGAGGTGGTTTGCGCTTGATAGTGATGCTCTGCCCCGGAGAATGACGCAGCGGAGGCGATGCGGATGCCATTCTGTACTGGTCGTGATGGGGTGGGGAAGGATATGGGTTGGTTTCGTATTGGCTTGCATCCATATTGTACTGGGCGCGAGGCGACTGCGTGGCGAGGCTGTTGGCCTTTTTATGTGTTCTTGAAGAAGAAAGAAGTTTGCGCATGGCAGCGGCAGGGCCAGTTGTTCCATCCATACGCGGGTTGCCAATGTGGGACAGTCGTGTGCGAACGTGGCCGTCGCCCTTGGCTGTGTTTCGCTTGCCGCCCTTGACGGGGAGAGACAGAGGTGCAAGGCTTGGATCGTCTCGCATCGAGGCGACTTGTTGTTCACGACCACTGGCGCCTTGCCATGGAGGTCTGGCGTCGAGGGGCATGGCCCGTGTATCCGCGTGTCTGGTGCGCATGCCAGAGGATGAGTCTCGCTGTGGAATGAAGGTTTGCTGAGGGTGTCGCGGGACCAGGCCGGCTGAATTCCCTTGCAGCTGCGGCTGAGGATGCCATTGTGTGTTTTGGTCGGCGATAGGTTTCCTTTGTGAGGGAGGCCGCTGATATGCGGGCGCTTGGTCCAAGTCCGGCGCGTGATCAGGGCCGGGACGAGGCAGAGCAGGCAGGTCGCGGTGGGCGTGCGGAATCTGGCTGTAGCGCAGAGGCTCACCGGGAGGTGTCAGGTGTCTTCTTTCTCCCTTGACAGCTCGCACAAAGTCGTCCAGCGAGGCATCTGAGTCCTCGTCAATGGGCGATACATTGCCGGCCTGGGGGCTGCGAAACCGTGTTAGTGGTGGTGGGACCCGCAATGCCGCGTGTACTTGTTTGCACTCACGCTGTGCGCCAGGCTGCAATGTCGGGAGAGCTGGGAGGGGAAACGGGCTCCATGGCCAGCGGCTGTGCCATGTCGAGAGCAGCGGCACCGCGGCAGATGGTGGTGGGTGAGGCGTCGTCGCCGGGATCGCTGTCGTCGGCGCTGTAGACAGAAGAAGAGCGGGTTGGAGCAAAGACAGTCTGATGGCGAAGCTGTTGGAGGCGGCGCGGGTTGCGAGGAGGAGGTTTAAGTTCAGGAGAGGAAGCAGAGCTGCTTGAATAATCGAAACGAGAGGAATATGGGCTATTTTTAGGAAATAAGTATGTTAGCAGAGAGGGTGGATGGTGGATGATGACAGTAAGACTGAGGCGTGTGTGGCTGTGAGGTTCACGAGGCAGAAGAGAGAGGCGGGGATGTGCTGGCAAGGATGGTGATGTATTTTTGGAAAGCAGCGAGGGCAAGTCGAGATTTTGTATTGGGAATATGGGAGCCTGATATTAACGCCAGGGCAAACGGTGACGAGGTTTGATAATGGTGATGGTGATGCGACGGTTGGGGTAGGTAGGGCAACGTGTCAAGTGACAAGTGACAGGCTTACTCTTCTGGGTAAAGCGACTGAGGGACAGCTTTGCCGTTGAGAATGCGATATTTGTGTGTAACGTCTGTGTTGATGGCGAGGGCACTGAGGGAATATTCGAGGTCCAGGTTGAGCTGTGAATGAGGAGACGAAAACGAGTATGCCTTGTCAGCAGAAGCAGCAGAAGCAGCAGCAAGGCGGCCATGGCGGGAACGAAAGAGGGACTTGGACGCAGATGAAGCCACTGAAGATTGCTGCGGATCTTTCAGGGTGCCGCTAAAAACGGCCTTGTCTGTGCCTGGCGGGGGTCTCCTACTGCCTGTGGCTTCTGCTGTAGCTTCTGCTGTAGCTCCTGCTGTAGCTCCTGCTGTAGCTCCTGCTGTAGCTCTTGCTGTGGCTTTGCCTGTGGCTTTGCGACGGTCCCACATTTTGCCCTGTAAATGCCTGTAAATTTTGGGATGGAATAATACCTAACCTTCAAAGCTGCCTGCAGCCTATGCCGTGCCACCTCCCAACCACTAATTCCTCGCAGTTCAGGGCTTGGATGACGCAGGGGCACGCCACGCGACACTGGACAGCCTCCCAATTTCGACTGATGCCCTTGTTCGATTTCTTAACCCCCGTCCCGTCGATGAAGAAACACGTCGTGGCTTTTGTCGACTTGGGATGAATGGGAAACCAAACAAACACTTTGCCAGGGTCGCCAACGGCCACGGAACTGCTCACTTGGGTCCGTTTGGTAGGCTCTCCCACGCTCACCACTTTTCCGCAGGATCTGATCTTTGTGTATCCGGGAGCCTGTCTTGGGCCGTGGCTGTCGAGAGCTGTCTCTTCTCAAAGGCAGGTAGATGGAACGTTGACTTTGAGCAGCTGATGCAACTGCTTGATGCAACCGCTTGATGTGACTTGCTATAGGTATCAGACTTTGTATGGCGCATACAACAGACGAACGAGGACAAAGACGGGAAAAAACTCAAATCAACAAGCTTGGAGAAAAAAAGAGAATGCAAAAAGAGATGTACAACATCCAGTCGCACATTAAGTCTTTACGGCAGCCGTCTCGTCTTTATCCTCGACCGCCCTGTCCATGTTGAGTTGCATCCCCAGTCACAAGCGCCCGCAACACCTCCCCTTGGTTTCCCTCCTCACCTGGGTCTTGTTCCTGGGCCGCCTCGCACCGCATTTGCAAGGATGACTTGTGGTACTCCGTGTACTCCGTACTGGAATCAATCAGCGACAGACACAAAGACGCAAATGGCCTGCGTATTTTCTTCTCTCCCACTTCTGATACAGGGGCTCATCGAATTGCCCACCTCGCGCTTTCTTTCCGAACAACGTAGTGGTAGCTGCAAAGGCGAATGATAATAATAATAATGAAAAAAAAAAAGGTCCGAGTACATGATAACCAACCATCAACATCACAACAGTCTCCCGGCCCCCACGCCCGTGGTCCTCACCGGGGCCGAGCACGGGGCTGGGCGGTTGCAGGTCCGTTTCAGAGCATGGCCCACGCAAAAACCAACTGGCCATACGTCGCCTAAAACAGACCGCCCAAGAAGGAAGGGAAAAGAAAAGGACACAAGCCTAACCAGCCCGAGATGCAATGTCACCCGATACAACCACTATTTTTCTTTCTTCGCCCCCCGCCTTCATCTTATGATGGTGTGGGTTGCAAGATTACAAAACCACCAAAGGCCTGGGCCTGGGGGAGGGCCCAGCCGGGGCTTCTGTCACGCTGGTTTGACCAGCCTAGCCGCTGCTGCGTGAAAGTCTGCGTCGTAGGCCAGTTGATATCATCCCACCTGCGTACGCTCGCGTCGAATGTGGTTTCATGACATTATTGCACCAATTCAGCATGCATTGCATGCATTGCATGTAAATGCAGAGTCTGTTTGGTTTTTTTCTGATTCCATCCTTGTGATTCCATTCTTTGATACTTGCCAGCTGCACGCCCAACCTGTCGGCTCTGGACCTCTACCACCCCACCCCCCCGGGCCTATTCAACCAAGTAATATGCGATATGCCATCTTGATAGTTGAAGCAGGGGCTCTCATGATTCCTAGTTTCTGTTTCATGCTTATGTCTGTCGATTTGCCCTTGCAGGACATGTAAAATCGGCTCATGAGCAGTTATTACCGATGATGTCAGTAGTCCAGCAATGGTTCAAGTAGCTTCGCCATCACCTTCACCATCTTGGCTTTACTAGTGTGTATCAGTATTTGAGATGCATAACACCACATCAGATATGATCTGGTGACTTTTGTTTTTGTTTTAATTACCCCGCTCTGGCTGCGAATTACATGACGATAGTTTTGTAATTAGTTTTACCGGTACGGCACCTTTGATGTCGAACCACCATGCTCGACCCAACCGAAAACTATCTCGCAACTTAGCTTGCCAGGTGTGGAGTCCGTTGATGGCTGCACACAACTTTCTCTATGCAACCAAGGGGACAAACCACAGACGGGCGCACATTCTCGTCGAAACGGACACTGCTGCCCATTCAGTAAAACGGCTACAACCGAGACGATAAAACAATATATAGCCAATTGGCCTTTGCCGGCATGATTGCGCCTCGTAAGCGGCAAAAGGTCGCGTCGGCCTGTGAGCGCTGTCGGAAGCGCAAGCTCGGGGTAGGTGACGTTTGTGCCTGTCACGACCTCGTCCAACTGCATACACCACACGACACAAAGCTCGAAGCTGACATGTCCCCAGTGTGACCGCGAGCGTCCATGCCAGCTCTGCGTGCGCGCCGGTGCAGAGTGTGTTTCCAGGGACCCAGCTTCTCAGAATCCAGCCCCGTCATCCTCTAAGCGCGCAGCAACAGACACGGAGCCCGCGCCGCCTAGTACCAGCTCGGGCCATAATGCTGGGGCTCGAGGCTCGGGGGGTGATTTGCTGCTGCCAGAGTCAAGTATTGTCGACTTGACGGCTCTGGTACGACCCTACTGCTTTTCTGACCTGATTACTCGCTCAAAGCTGATGATGAAGTAGGTTTTGTCCAAAATGAGCCTCGATTCCTCGCCGAGTCAGGATACTTCTGCTTTGCCCGGAGGAAACAAAATCCTTGACTGGCAACCGCCCAGGCGCCGACACTGGCGACAGATTGTTGGCCTTCAGCTTCCTGACGATGCTACCCTGAGCCAGTTTGTCGACAAGTTTTTTGTCTCTGTCGACTGGTTCATGATGGTGCGTGTCTGCATTGAACTGTTCAAGTTTGAGGATTCTAATGTCCGCGATAGCTGCTCGAAGAGTCTCTATTTCGAGAAAGATATTCACTGCTCCTCGAGTCGAGTCATGTCGTCCACCACGAGGAAAACTACTTGTGGCTCACCATGATGGTCGTTGCACTAGGTGCCCATTACTCGTCCTTGTCTGAAGCCCCCGGACAATCTCAGGCAGACCTCAAGAAGCTAGCTACAGACATCATGGGGAAAATAGAGGCCAAGTTCCTCGAACTCATGGGCTGTGCGACACTCGAAGCAGTTCAAATATCGGTCCTGCTCGGAAGCTTTCTGCTTTTCAATGGCCGGCCCAACATCGGTCTGGCGATATCGGCTGCTGGCGTCAAAATTGCGCAGGTCATCAATCTCCACCGCGAGAGCCTCTGGCGAGACTGCTCAGCGGTTGAGAGAGAGGCAAGACGCCGGACATGGTGGACTCTCGAGGTCTTTGACAAGTGAGGAGGCCAGGCTACAGATGGTTTTCAAGCGAGATCAGTTTCTAACTCTATTCTTAGGTATTTTGCCATTGCCTTTGGGCGGCCCTGTATTGTGGATGATTCAGACTGCAACGTGGGCATGATCTCTCAGGTTGGACCTGCTCACAGCAATACCAGCGTCGACGGAAATCTGTCGTTTCACAGTTGCAAATTTCGTTTATATCGAATCATGGGACAATTCCTAGGGCGTCGCCGACAGATGGACCAAAAAAGCACCGTTCAGTCCATCCATGAAGAATTGACGCATTGGAGAAACCAGCTACCAAGCCGGCTACGGATCGAGTCGTACAGAGACATGCTGCCAGGTCAGGAGCTTCCAATACCCCAGATGCAGGCCATTGCACTACAACTCACGTATGACAATCTGCAAATTGTCCTGCACCGCACAGTTGCATTCGGTCAGGGTAGCAAGGTACAAAACACGCCCGAGGGATTGTTCTCGCTACGCCATCTGATGGAAGCGGCACTGCGAACATCAGATTTACATGCTTTTCCCAATTCACTACACGCGATGCGACGGACACATGCTAGTATGCACATTGGCATCACGCTTTTTACCGCGGGCATAGTGCTGTGTATTGCGGCCTTGTCGCAGCCTCTGTCGGACACGAGCCAAAAGGCTAAAAGCGGCGTGATGCATATTATTCGAGCCTGCAAGGACTCGGCGGATCCTCAAAACGTTGGCTCCAGACAGAGCATTGCTGTCCTTGAGCGTCTTGTTGCCGTGGTGCTGCAGCACGAAAACCAGCTCATCACTGGTAGCGCAGCTGTCGCATACCCCAGCGATGCTGGCGAAACGCAGACTGCTCCTGTAGTTGGCCAAAGCATGTCCGAAGTTGAGTCTGCACCAACAGGTAAGTCATTGCGCCGTGACGGCAGACAAAACAAACATGCTGAATCATGTTGTAGATGTCACACAGTCTCAGCACGGCGTTGGTGCTTCTCAAAACGAATTCGGCCTGGACATTCCAACGACAATGCCCGGAGCGGAGCCAACAGAGGGTGCCACGCTCGACGGACTAGACTGGGATGGCAGTCTATCAGTATTGATGGATTCTGGCTTGGCTGATGCCAGCCAGATGTGGCTCTGGCAGGAAGAGGAAGAATTTTCATTTCCTCTATAACGCCAAGATGACTGATGGCTCTAGACTAAATTAATATTGTTCTGCGCCGTTTGTTGTGGTGCTGCATGACGACATGATGTCAAGATAACATTAACTAACTACATATGCCACGCCCCCACACCCTGTGATAGGTTGTTATGAACACTGCAGTAGCAGGAGCTAGAGGACAAGATGACTAGGAAGAGGACCTACAGGCAGCCTAGTTAAGATACAGGGTCACGTGACCTCGTAGGCGACTAAAGAGATTAAGGTTTAATTAGGATAGTTATAGGCGACGTGACTAAACTATTAACTAGGTTAATTAAAGGTCTATAGTAAAGAGATAAATAAGTACTTAAGGAAGAGGTATTTTTATAGCTAGGTAGTCTAGATCTTTACTAATTAATCTAAGTAATATTAAGTAATTAGTTTTAAGAGTTTTACTCTTAATAATTCCTTATATAATA